>VXAY01003441.1:156222-178565 GCA_013399855.1 Oxyruncus cristatus
GGCAGAAATCCATGGTGGGGGGGGGGAAAAAAAAAAAAAAGGCTATTCATACAAAACAGACTATTCTGTTTGGCAATGCCAGAAAGTCTGTAGATCTCCAAATTTTTTTTTTATTTTGTTTGTCTGTTTGTTTGTTAGTTGTTTTTTTTTATTATTATTTTTTGTAAAAGGGTACTGTGTCTTGCCAGTCTTTGCTCTGGTACAAAGTTTCAGCCCTGGAAGGTCACGTGAGGTAAATCAGCAGAATGCAAACCCCGCTGTTACCGACTAAACTTTGCCCGGATCTCATCCAGTCACCGACCTGACAAGTATTTAAGAGCTCCAGCTCTTTTCCTGTGAGAGGGGAGTTCAGTCCCAGCTCTAGTCCCTGGAGCAGCACTTGTCCCAGCTGAGCATCCTTACAGAGTCCTGGCATACTTTTGCTCCAAAGGGTGATATGTTTGCCTGAGTGATTGCTTGCTGTTATATCCCAATTTTAAATGGTATTTTATTTTTTTTTCCCCCAGTAGCAGGTTTATTCTTTTTTTCCCCTTTTTTGGTTTCAGATAATTCTCCTTTAATATTTAATAATTCACAAGGTATTACCCAAATTTAGGCTGTCATTAATCTGGAGCAGAGTGGTTTTCTGATTTCCCTGTGTGAGGAGAAGACTTGAAGGATGTTGTGACTGAGAGAAGATCCCTGATTTTAGTGTGCAGAGGTGTTTTAACCATTGGACTGCACAGGGCATAGCTAGTGAGGTTTCACCCTTCTGGCATCTCTGAAGGCAGTTTCTTTTCTCTCCACGTCCAGTACTAAAGGCTGAATGTTTCTAAAGGAAAACCCTTCCAACAAAACAATATAATTTTCCTCGGTAATACTTTGGGGACAATCTGTTGGCGGCTATTTTATCCAGCGTGCCATCTCTCGGCTCATAACCCTCTTTGATGTGGCTCATTCAGGGGAAAAATGGCATTACACACTACCTCAATCACTCAGATGTCAGAGAGGATATCGCGTTTGACTAATTGGGGGAAATTTGGGAAGATTTAGTAATGCCAGGAGACATGACCCACTTCCAGTTAAACGCTTTTCAGACAATAGAGATTGCGCTAAGTGGTGGGGGAGGGAGGAGTACCATTCGCAGGGTAGAAATAATTAATAATTCTTCGTAATGTTAAATTTATTGTGCTGACCCTTTCCCAGGTTCCGGATGGGCTTGCTTTCTTTTTCTGTTTCCCTGTTTTAGAATAAGAAAGTACTGGTGCTAACTGGTTTTCGGCAGATGTGTGTTATCTGGAGGTGCCCGTCCCTGGGCTGTGGATACCTGCCCTCTTTGGGATGTGGCTGATAGATGTTGGGATGTGGCCTTCGTGGATGGCTGTTGGGTTGGGGGGTGTTGAGAGCTGTGGTGCAGCAGTTGGTGAGCAGTGTTGGCTGGGGATGGCGAAACTCATGGCGGGGGGGGGGGCCAGCTCAGAAGGTGTCCACGTGATGATGTGCATCTTAAGTACATAAAGACTAAAGAATATTAATCCATCAAGCCAGGTTTCAGTGCTTTCTTCATACCACAAACCACCTATGTAGCGCGTTCCTGTTCCTGTGAGCTTCTGGCCAAAACAGCAACAGAAATTGCAGAGGTGTAGCACTGTGATGTTGTAAAAGTGTGAGAAAGCCAAACCTTGATTCTTAGGTTTGTAGTGTATAAACCTTTCCTTCAAAGACAGCAAAAGAGAATGTTCTTTAAGAGGTAACTCCATAATTTTCAGCACTGCAAGTTCTGTCAAGCAACTCATGGCTGTTGCTTTGTGCAAGGCTTTATCTTTGCAGCCATGTGAGCTGAGCAAAAGCAACTTACTCTGCCTAAAGCTTATTAAACCCCTTATTAAAAATAGTTCTGTAATCCTTCCGGAGTACAGCAATAACACTTCTGCCTTAATTTCATATTGCAGCCAAACTCTGGCAGTATCCTGCAATTTGCTGTGCTGGTAAGAATGTCCAGTGTGATGGGGCAATGTCAGAGTCCACCTAAAAATGGGAAGAGGAAATATGCTGCATGGGCAGCCTTTTTTAGGGGGAAAAACACCACCCTAGGGGTGTGCTGGGAACTGCTCCTGGCTTCTGGGAGGGGGTCCAAGTTTTCAACCATTTGTTGTGATTTTTTGAAACCAACCTCTTGAGTGATCATTCAGGTTTAGGTGGTTTTTAATGCTTTGGGTTTGCCTGCAGCCATGGCTCCGTTGCTCTTTTTCAACAGTATAAAATCAGCTCTTGTTTTCTGAGTAGTTCCCCAAATTCTATCCTTTGAAGAGCCATGTTACAGCAAGCTTCTTGTATCTTTACCAAGCAAGTTAACGCCTTCCTTGGGTCAAAGTCTCGTTTCTTCTGCCTTCAGGCTTTGAAGCCAGTAGCCTAACATTTTTTGGCTGCATCTCTGTTGATAAATTCTGCTTTTACATTCAGTTACAGACATAGCTGGAAGATACATGGCCCTGACGCTTGTCTAGATAAATTAATTTCCTTTGCACACCTCTGGGTGTTTGGTGAATTGGTCACTGGGGGCTCTGAACTCCAAATGATCCTTGTGTCCCCAGAATGACTCAAGAGGAATCTCTGAAGCAGTAGCAGTGGATGCTGAAGCCCTGATGGATTGAAGTCATGTGTGATGCCGAGAGCATATGTGATCTTTGGGTGACTCAGGAGTGATGGTACCTGGTTGGGCAGGAGGGTGGTCTTGCTGATGCTTCTCTCTCTCTCTCGTGCTTGGGAAGAGCTAAAATGTGTCTGGGGTCTGGACAAACCTGTCCTTGAGTCAGGCTAAACTTCAATGTAGTTAATTTATCTGGAAGGGAGGGGTGTGTTTTGGAAGGACTTGGCTCCATTCTTCACACAAAACACATGTAATTTTTCAAGTCAGGGCAAAGCAAAATACAGAGGCCAAGGCCTGAGAGAGGCAGCCCAGCAGCTGGATGTGCTGCAGATGTGTGCAGATTGGAACCAGGGCTCATGATTCAAAAGCTGAAGAGCTTTTGAAGCACCCCAGGAGGTGGAAGAGACCCTGTCTGCATCTGCCTCACCTCCTTTAACCCCATAAACAGCACTGACCCTTGTCTCTTACAGGCTTTGTGCATAATTTATGTCTGATTTGAAAGTCGGCTGCTGTGTTAACACGGCTGTCCATGATTGAGGCTTGGAGGAGTCTCTTGGGAGCTGCAGCGCCCATCCACAGGGTTCATGTTAGATGGCTGAGATGCATTAAAGATGTTTAAATTGTTTTATGGAAGCAGGCCAGTTAAAAATGGAGACATGGCTTTTTTCACCCTTTATTTCCAGGCAGAGCTTAAGGAAAGCTGAAGCCACCAGAGAAGCATGTGTGGATCTTGTTCCCTGGTGATAAACGAGCGTGAGGGGGTGGATGGGGCCTCCTTCATCCCACAAACCCTTGGCTGCACTGAATGTGGGTGTGAAAATACAGTGGTGTCCTTCAGGCACTGAACAAACCAGGTATTTGTGGGGCTGAAGTGACACCTGAAAACTAGATGGGTCTTTTCAGGATTCAGGTGTTGCTTCAGTAACTAAACTGCTGGTGCTGGTGGTGGTGCCCTGGAGCTGTGTCCTGTGTTGTCCTTCCCATGGGGCACGAGCCTCGCTGGGGCCTTCAGGTCTGTGAGGATACTGCGAGCCCCCCAAAATGGGGAGGCCTGAGCTCCCCTGTATAGGGTGAGCAGCTGCTGAACTCTCTGCTTGTGTTAAACATCCCTTCCACATGTTCACAAAACTCCACACTTTGGGGGATTTAAGCCTTTTCTGGGGATGTCTCTTGCACTTTTATTTCTGCAGACTGAGCGTGTGGCTCTGGGGATAAATTTACTGTGGTAATAAAGCACACATTAGGAGTGGTAATGATATTAACTATGGCAGTCTGTCTTGCTGCCGGAGCATCCTCTATCCTTTTATGTCTTGTGATGAGCAGAGATTTGTGGCTTATTTCCCCCAGTGTCAGTGCAAAAAGAGATGTGGACTTTCTCCCGTGCATGCAAATCCTGGAGGGAGTTCAGAAGTGCTGGAAGGACAGGGAAATCCCAGCTCGTGAGCTTTCCCAGCTGGTGTTTCTGGCTGGAATCAGGCTGTGGGGATGCTGAGGTTTGCTGGCTTCCTTTCAAATGGAGCCCAGACTTTTGACAGTGCTTTGCTGGTAGCTGGACAGAGGGGCAATGTCCTCTGAGAACAGGATCAAATGCCCTCTAAACAGGTTAAACTGCTTTCCTATGAGAAGGGCTGTTGTGAAAACCAGTCCCTTGGGGTTTCTCATCAGAGCTGGCAGTCTGAACGAGCTCACTTTGTGGACGTGCTGTGCCCATCAGTGATACCCACGCTGTCCCCTGCAACCTGGCCTTGGACACTTTCAGGGCAGCCACAGGCTTTCTCCAGGCAACCTGTGCCAGGACCTCACCAGAATTTCTTCCCTTTGTCAGTGGCAAGCCATTCCCCCTTGTTCTGTCACTCCAGGCCCTTGTCCAAAGTCCCTCTCCAGTGACTGAAGTGAATGATTGAAAGCATAAAGGAAAATCCAGCGGGAGGTGGGCATTGGTCCAGGCTGGATTTGCTCTGCAGGGTTGCTTGGCATGTGGCTTTCCAGTGTGATGCAGTTGGTGCTGGAGCCTTCCTTCAGCTTTGCATCTGGAAGTGACGCTGTTTTGCAAACACAGCACGGGGAGGACAAGGGAGAGGAGCGGAAAGCAAATATTTGCCTTTTGGAGGTTGGATCCACCCTTCTGATGCTCTGATAGACCCTGCTTCTCTTGCACTGGAGTCTGCCCTTACTAAAGTAGTTCCAAATGTACCATTTGTTTATAGAAAGTGGGTCTTATCTCCACTGTGGCTGGGAATTCAGAGGCTGTGCTCCGACAGTGCCCATGCTCTGATAAGGGCTCCCTGCTATCCTTGCAGGGAGGATGAGGCTTATCAGGGAGCAGTTTGAGAGGTAGGAGGGAAACTGGAATGATGGCAAAGACTATTTGGAGTTTGGTAGCCTGCTTGGCTGGTGACTGAAGAGGGTGGGCATAGTTGGAAGGCACCTGTGCACTGCTCATCCCCATACTCTGGGAGGAACAGAGGTTAGGGTGTGACTTCTCTGATCAAAAATGAGCCCCCAGTATCAGAAGGACCTGGAGCCAGCAGAGATGCTCCAAGGGCAGGAGCCCCTCTGCTCTGGAGCCAGGCTGGGAGAGCTGGGGGTGTTCACCTGGAGAAGAGAAGGGTCCAGGGAGAGCTGAGAGCTCCTTGCAGGGCCTAAAGGGGCTCCAGGAGAGCTGGAGAGGGACTGGGGACAAGGGATGGAGGGACAGGACACAGGGAATGGCTTCCCAGTGCCAGAGGGCAGGGATAGATGGGATATGGGGAAGGAATTGCTGTCTGTGAGGGTGGTGAGGCCCTGGCACAGGTTGTCCAGAGAAGTTGTGGCTGCCCCTGGATCCCTGGAAGTGTCGAAGGTCAGGTTGGACCGGGCTTGGAGTCAACCTGGAATAGTGGGAGGTGCCCCTGACCATGGCAGGGGGTGGAATGAGATGATCTTTGAGGCCCCTTCCAACCCAAACCATTGGGTGATTTAGTGATTCTGTGATCATGGAATGGGATGCCTCTAGAAGCAAGAGGTGCTTGTGGTTTTAAGTCTGGAAAACTGGCTTTGTTTGGGGCAGTAAGTTTGAAAGTGCCTTCAAGTGTCCAAGTGGGAGGTTAAATACCACGATGTGTGGGCAGCCCCTGCACAACCTTCAATTTAATATTTCCCAGGACTGACACATTGGTATGGTGTTCCCAGGTTGGAGGGCCATAAATGATGGCCAGATGCTGCCGCAAACTTTCAAACAGGGATTTTTTTTTACTTTTTCCTCTTAAAAAGACACCTAAAACTCCAAAGTTTGCAGCAGCATCCAATTTCACCATAGTGTGGGACAGGGGAAAAGAGCTGCTGCTGCCCAGAGGCATCTGAAATAAAGAGCAGCTGTGAGAGGGCATTTGTTGCTTCAGCAACTCTCTGCTTTCTGTAGATCCATCCCCTTCAGAGACAGTCCTAAATCCCTGCTACATCCATTGATGTGCATGATCCCTAATGCCTTTTCTGATACATTTGGATTTTAGGGCAAATTTCTTCATGGAAAAGGGTTCTTGAGTCCTGGCAGTGTTGGGAGTCCCCACCCCTGGAGGGATTGAAAAGCCTTGTGAATGTGGCACTTGTGGACATGGGTTATTGGTGGGGTTGGAGATGCTGTGGGAGCAGTTGGACTTAATGGTCTTAGAGGGCTCTTCCAACCTAAACAGTTCTGGGATTCTATGATTTGGAGGTTCTATGGGACAAACCTATAATGTGAATAATGCTGTGGGTTATCATGTGTGCTGGTTTGCCCATGGCAGTGGCTGAAAGTAGCTACACAAGTTCTGGTGTCCCCATCCAACCACTGGCCCATGGATTTTGAAGGAACTCAGCTATTGGGACTGACCATTTTGTTAGAAAGGGCAAAAACTTTTGGTTTTGGACATTCTGAACTGGGAACTGGCAGCGCAGTTTGCAAAAGCTTCGCTTTTATACCAGAATAAAGTGGGATAATGAAATGTTTCTTCTATTTATTTTTCTTCCCCTTGTTTTATTCATCTGCCTAACAAAGCGTGAAGTCATTCCCTAGAGGAGAGAGAAAAGTCACAGTGCAGTGTTTGGTGGAGATGGATTTGAGTTAGTGTTGGGCTCTAACTTGAGTGAGCTGCTCTACATCTCTCCTGAGTTGTCTTCATGCACTCTTAAACTGCTGTAACTTCAGGGTGTATTTTCATGTGTTTTGCTGCCTTTATAATTAATAATAATCCCCCCCACACACACACTTTGTGTGGTAAGAGTAGGCGTAACTAACCTTGAAACAGGTTTGGTCCTTAACCTGTGCTGATGGGACTTCAAGGCAAGTGGCATCAGGTGGAGGGAGTGTGACCATAAATGCATGTCCTTCCCAAAGGGAAATGCACCCCTTGGATGGGAACTGCATCTCCTGGTCTTGGAGCAAAAATCCTGGTGCCTGAACCGGGGAACAGGTAGTGGGAATAGAAATCTTACAGCTGGAATGTCCCTGTGATGATGTGATGCTGGGAAGAGCCAGAGCTGAGTCTGTGCCCAGACATAGCCTGTAACTTGGAGGAATGAAGAAATGCTCCTGTAATGCAGGGAGGGATGTTTATGTGAGTAAATACATCTCCTGTTGGCATATGAACGTTGCCTTGTGCAAGAGACACGCGAGAGAGGGGCTTTATTGTGGGCCTGGGGAAGGCAGAAGCAGCACCCAGTGGCTGAGATAGCTTTTTTTTTCCTTTATTTTTTTTTTTTTTTTTTTTTTTTCTTTCTTTCTTTTTTTTTTTTTTAAATCTATTTTTATTTTCCCCTTCTGATTGGGCTGTTTTGTTCTGTGGACACTTCAGTGTTTCATGAGGGCTGTTGTTTGATCAGCGTGTTCATGTGCAGCTGGGGCACCCGCCCTTCCGAGGGGAAGAGATAACCTTGGATTTGCCTAATGCACAGGGGATGTTGCCAAGTCAGGGGAGAAATTCAAACTCGAAGGTGAAGGCTAGAAAAGATGCAATCAATGGTGTGGTGGTTTTTTTTTGTTTGTTTGTTTGTTTGTGGGTTTTTTTGTTGTTGTTGTTTTGGTGTTTGTTTGTTTGGGGGTTTTTTGGGGGAGAGGGAATTCTTTGTTTTATTTTTTATTATTTTTAAAAAAATTTTTAAATTTTTTTAAAATTTTATTTTAAGTGGGTGCCTGTGCCCTTCTTGCAACCCTTTTGCCACTTGGACAGTCTTCTGCACGTTGACCTCCTTCCCTGACCCCTTCCTGCAGAACACAAATGCTGTTTTGCTAACGGCATCACCTCCTGAGGCTCAGGATTCACGGCCTGATGGAGATGGTTTGTCCTGCATCCACCCTTATTTTAAGCTTTTTTTCTCCCGTACATCTGTTAGAGGAGATTGGATATGGGATTTAGGGGATGGTTTTCCGGGGGGTCGCTGTGTGGTGTAAACAAGAGGCAGCAGGATATCAATGCTGGAAGATCTGGAGAGCCAAGATCTCGGTATTTTAGCTGGACATCTAAAATTATAAGGAAACAAAAAAGAAAATGTAGGTGACTGTTCACCCATCCTGTACTTTCCATTTTATAAATTAAAAATATTTATATATTAAAACCTGCTTTCATTTGAGTTTCCTCACTGATGAGTTTTAAACCAATTTCAGTTTAGTGATTGCAAGATCATGCTTATTTTCAATGTCTCACTGGGGAGAAGAGACAAAATCTGTAAATTAATGTAAAGTAACTCACCATACAAGTGTGCATCTGAGGTCTGGCACATGGATGTCCTGGGAGAAGCAGAGCCAGGTACAAATCACATTCCCAAATACCCAGAAATTACTGCAATGAGATAAAAGAGATTGAGGAAGAAATTCTTGGCTGTGAGCGTGGTTCCAAACCAAAACATTTTATCATTGTATGAAAATGCAGGAGCAGTTTTTCCCTCCAGGAGACCTTTTCTCAGCCCTCCCATTCTTAAGCAGTTGGGGGTGTACAAGTGTTTGTTGACTGCCTCAGTTATTTTAATTAAACATATTTATTCCAGCTTTGTGTCTAGCTCACTGGTGCCGTTCTCCAGGTGTCTAATGTCTCCTTGCTAACAGAATTTATTGCTGGAATTTTTTTAATTATAACTGGTAAAACATTGCCTATTTAAATCCTCAGTAATCAATTTGTTTTCCTTCAGTTGCTCAGCAATGAAAAGAATGCAGAGGTGTCCTGGGGGCCTTTCCAGCGCACGCCTCTGGTTGGAAAATGCTGGAAAAATGTCCTAGAACTTCAACTCAACCCCTCTTTGAATTATGTATGCATGAGTTATGTTCCAAGAGGGTTTTTAACGCATGAGTTCTGGAGATGTGAGGGGTAACTATACAGGTTGATTAATCCAATTACTTCTTTCTAATAAGGTTAAAAATCCAGTCTGGGGGAGAGGTTGCACTGCAATTAAAGGTGAATTTTGGTGGTGCTGTCTGGGCGTAGTGGTGCCCAGTGGGGAGGATGGCTGAGCTTTTGATGTGCTGTGTACCCTGAATTTTGGGAGATGCTTGTCACACTGTGAATGTCACTGGTGTCACCAGAATTAAGGCTGAAAAGCAGACACTGTTTTGAGTATTTTTAGCTGAAAGCTCTGATGTTCCCTGGCTGCATCCCTGCACCACCAAGCTGGCCTCCTCCCAGGACCGTTTTCATATAAAGTCATGTAACAGAGGGTGGTCACTGCGCTGGGGAGTGAACATGGTGATTGATTTCCCTAAAGCATCACAAGGCTACATTAGGGATAGAGGACTGTGAAAACTCAGGGTGAAAGACCATTTTTGACTACTTCATTAAACCCAAAGGCCATTTTTTAACTATTTATTAAGAATCATATAGAGCATGTTTTGGATCCATCTTATGTTCATCAAGGTGCTTACATGGAGATTGGATGGAAAACAGGACAACGAAGACAAGGTTAAACCACAACACTGCTCAAGGTTTTGATTAATTGAGAATTACGTGAGAGAAGGGTAATTAATGCCAATCAACAGGGATTTGCAGAAAGTAGCCTGGAAGGATTTCACTTTTGCTGTACTGTTTGGTGCAAGTCATGCTACAGAGACACTTGGCCCCGGCATGGGGTTTTTAATTAAAAAAAACCCACCAAGTCTGTAGAACTCCAGTAACCATTACTGGACTGAAAAAAAATTGGCTGCATGGCTGAATTAGGACCATGGGGCTCATCTTGGGTCGAGGATTTTTTCATGATCCTGTGCAGTGTGCTGATTTTTTTAACCAATGACTTGTAAGAGGAGGTAAGGAGCGCTGGAGGAGCTGGGTTGGCTGGATAGTGCTGGAGTGTGGCCATGAGCATCCCATGGGTTCTGAAACCAGGGGAGGTGCTTGGGAAGGGGGTGTTGAGCCCCCTGCTCCAAATTGCTGCTGCCCTGATGCCCTCAACTCTTGCAGGAGGACCTGCAAGTCAAGTGCATCATTACCTGGGTCAGCTTTATCACCAGGCCCTTTGTGCTTCTCCAGGGGCTCTGCAGTGATTTAGGGGGGGTTGGAGAGCATCCCTCTTTCTGTCAGTGCAGCAGTGGATGGATGGTGATGGTAAGCATCTTGTAGAGCAAATGGTGAGTGCTTTGCAGGGCTGAGCCAGGCCTGATAGAGCTACTCAGTGCTGTCTGTTTGGCGGTGATCCCCTGCATGAGGCCCCCCAGGAAGTGGGGAGAGGATTCCCACCAACAGACTGGTGACTGGCACCTCGTAGTGCTGCTCTAATACTGGTGAATATTAAGTTTTGCAGGGGCCTTTCCAGGGTTTGCTAAATTCTCTGTGGAGTATGTGCTTTAAATCCAGACTTAAATACCCAGAGGAGCAGCCCTGCCTTGTACCCTGTGATTTCATCAGGCTCCTGGCTGTGTCCTCGCTGCCAGCCCTCAGCCTTCCCCAGTGCTGCTTCAGAGCAACCAAAGGCCAAGGGCTCCTATGCTCAACCTCATCCCAGGCTGGAAAGGACCACAGAGAGACCCCACGTGCTGCCAGCTCCAATTAACCGGGCACAGTTCTCCTCCTGGAACATCTTGGGCTGCTGTGGGACAGTGGCGGTGCAGGTGACAAGGCACAGCCCCGTGGGTAAAGGCTTGCTGACCCTGGCAGAGGGGTTTGGTCTTGTTGTTTTTGAAGGGGTAGAGGGGCAAAGTGAAAATACGAGAGTTGTATTTTACCAGAGCAAATCCTGGTCTTGCAGCCCGCGACCAAGTCGAGCCACAGCCCAGAAGGGACTGCTTTTTATACCCCAGATTAAGACCAAATTGTTTATTTGCACTCTCCCAAAGCACCTGGGGCTTTACCTAGTTTTGCAACATCTAATGACTTACTGCAAGAGGAGTCTTGCAGTGAGACCAGGGCTATGTGTGCACTCAAGACCTTGATGCTGAACTTGTCACTCTTAATTAAACCTGCAGTAACGAGCAGTGCTGAGATGCCACAGAAGAAGTGGCAGGGGAGAGGATGGGAATACATGAGTTGGCTGTTAGTTACATGTAAGACTATTGATTAGTCTTGGAAATCATCCTGAAAATCATGCTTAATTAAGTAAAGGCTTTGAGTGTACCCCCCATATTCCTGTCCTGGTGTCAGGGCTTGCCTGCAGCCCCACTCTGCTCGGTGCCAGATTTCTGTCTGCCTTTGGTGACATAAGTTGGTGCAATGATGAACTGAAGCCCTTTAATGCCCCTTCATTAGAAATGCTGCTAATGAGCCAGTGGATAAATGCTGCAGATGCTGCTTGTCCATGTACTGCTCAGCTGCTGTGACACTTTATGCAAATCACCATCTGAGTTAATTTGGGCAGGGGAGTAAAATTCCGCAAGGAGAAATAGAGCAAATTTAGTGCTGGTGGGAGACTTGGAGCCATCCATCAATGTGACATCTCTTCAGGGGGAGAGGATAATATCCCTGTACCCAGGAGGCATCAGCAAAGCACGTGCTTTGTTAGCTCAAATCCAGGGACCCCTGTAGAGCTCCGGGATGGGGAGGTGCTCCCCAAGGTTTAGGATTCCTGCCCTAAACAGGGCAAGGTCTGAGTGTGCATTTGTGTGCTTTTCCTGGGACCTTCTATCCAGGCTGATAGCATGAGGATGGTGGGGAATGTGAGGGATGGTGTAGGTTATGATTACCTCCCTTGGCTCAGCTGTTTGGGATTGTGTGTTTTTATCAGCCTGGGAAACACACAGATTGCTCACTCTCACCTTGAAGAAATAGAGACATTCCTGCAGCGTGCCACTGTCTTTCTCTTTGCACTGAACACTCTCAGCAGGTTAACACTTGCATTCTGTAGCTCAAAACGATGTTTTTTTGTGCTTTTTAACAAGTAAAACCCTATTACTTTTTTGCCCAACCCCTTGAGAATGGTGTTACTGTACTGTACATCCCCCGCTGTGAGTTGAAACATTGATTTGCCAGTCATAACCTCTCCTTTTGGTGTTTTGGGGTTTTTAGGGTGAGGAAGAAGTTGGTCTTTTCCTGGCAGAGGTCTTTGTCGTGAGTATATGCCCTCTGGGGTCATTGGGGCTGCTGGGCCTGTGTGTGTCTTCCCAGCATAAAGTACCCGCTCCGGCCAGTGGAGAGATGTGCAATGCTGGGACATTCTTGCCTGCTCTGTACTAAGCAGAGAAAGCCTCTGCCATCCCCTCCTGTCCCTTGTGAGGGTTTGCCAGCTGGTGGTACCGGGCAGCGAGTGGAGTAGCCAGATCAGGGTGAGATACAGAGGTCAGCAGGTCCTGGAGTCACGGCATAGCTTAGGGAGCTCTGACCTAAATATGGGCTTTGCTTGTCTGTCAGGCGGGGGAGAAATCATTCCTGGGGCAAGAATCTCATTCAGAGGATGGGAAAGGGAGGATTATGGCTTGCCATCTGCCTCTGTATTCAGTATTGTAAATAATAATAAAAAAGGTAATGATCTACAAGTCCCTTAATGGAGAGGGTTTTGCCCTGCTGCCAGAGCACCTCACCTGTGCCATGCTGCGCCACAGGCAAAGCAGATTTTTCTCCTGAGTCACTGCCAAGTGGGGCAGAAGGGAATTTTAAGGCTGCAGGGCACCCAGGAGAGCCTTGGAGCTGGTGCCTTTCCATGGCCCCGTCCGGCCAGAACCCTGTAAGCAGCTGTTCCCAGCACTGACAGGTGCAGTGGTTTGCTCAGACACATTTACCACAGCCAGGTAACTCCATAAACCACCACCTGTAACCTGTGGGGGACATGGGATCCTGCTGCCTTGGGCATAATGCCAGTGGATGGGCAAAAACATATGCTGGTGACCCCGGTTCAGCCCAGGACTGCACCCCCAGTGCAAATTAATGAAGAGAATTTTGTTTGATCCAGTGCAGAGCTGGAAGGGGATGCTGTAAGCATCCATCCAGTGACTGCAAGTAAAGTCCTCTGGGTTCCTTTTTTTTTTTTTTATTTTTATCTGCAAGTGCCTCTTTAAATGATCTCTGTTTAGTATCTTTATACTAGTTTTAATAAAAATAGGGAAAAAAAATTACATCCAGAATGTGTCGTATGACCACTTTTTAGTTTAAAGTACAGCTTGTGCTTTCCTCTTGCTTGGGAAGAGCACAGTTTGGGGAAACTTTGATTTTAGTAATAGATAGCCTGTGAGAGCTGGGGGGTAGTACTGGACTGTTTCAGTGTAAGCTGCTTAACCATTCACATGCTGTATGTGTATTCTTGGGAAGCCAGGGCTGAAGCTCATGCTAGTTTTTCTTTTGTGTGCATTTTTTTCCCCCTCTTCAAAAGCATCCAGCAATAGTTGGACCACTGAACAACATGGAATGAGGCTGGCAATAAGCCCGCTGCAAAGGGGGAAAGGTGGAAGTGTGCTTGCTTTGCAGAGAAAAATATACAGAGGTTTGTCCCAATTTCCGCCTCATTCTACTTGACATTTGTGTGTTCACCTCTGAGTTTTTGACAAATCACCGTCTGTGGTTTCTACTAGAGTCCTTTCATAAGATTTGCTTAACCAGTGTGGAAGAGTCTTTGTAATGAGATACTGTATCTTAATCTCTGTTACTGAATTCCTAATTGTGAGGTGGTTGGTGCTGTTGTGTTGCCAGCATTGTGGGTTTTCTGCTGTGCCCTCCCTCTATCTGCAACTTGCTGGAAGGATGTCCCTGGCAAAATGCCTTTGACTCAGGAGCAATGAAAACTTCCCAGGGTCAGCTGTGAGCATTGCCATTCCTGAAATCACTCAGGGGATTAAAACCCAATCATAATAAACATGGATTTTGCTGACTTCAAGCTTACCATAGAGACTTGCAACTACCAAACAGCCCAGACTAAACTGAGATACCTAATTTTTAATATTTTTTTGCATAATGAAAGATTATACAATTTTCTTAATGTAATGAAAATTATACTCTGTCCACACAGTCGTAACTCGTTCCATGCAGACCAACATCCCTTTGTGGAGCATCCTCCAAGCACATTGCCTGGAGCTTGCTGGGAGTGCCTTTGGCCAGCACCAAGGGCTTCAAAACAGTAAAACAAGACCTGCCTCTTCTAATTTAATGTTGGTTTTAATCTGCATCTGCAGCGGCAGCCTGCTAAAATCTAAATCAAATCAAGACGTGGGGATTGAATTTATTAAGCTTCTGCTTAAGCTAAGTGGAATAAGGCAAAAGGCTTCAAGAGCATTGAATGGCTTCAGTTTTATTGGGGATCTGGTTTAAAAAGACCCAAAGCAAACCAGATTTTTTTTTTGTTTATTTTCTTTTCTTGAGAGGCTGAGCATGCAGAGCTATTTCCAGTTAATTTTAACACATAATTTAAAGGCATCCTAAAGGATTGAAGAAAATGTTTTTCTTAAAAAGAAAAAAAAAGAAAAAAGAAAAAAGAAAATGGATGGAGATACTGGAGTGTTGGGAGGTTAAGTGATTTGCCCAGGGTTGTGTCTGCTGAGCCTAAAGTCAAGTTAATCCTTTGTTCCCTGTGCTTTGAGATGGATCCACCTGCCTTTTCCCCTTACAGCAAGCTCCTCCAGAAGACCAAGAGGCTGTTAAAGCTCACAAAGCAAGGACTTGGCATGTGGAGTGGTATAATTATGTTAGAGGTGTGACTGTGGAAGTAGGGATTGACAGGGATGCTCTCCTCCTGCTTGGGTGGGTAGCTGCCAGGGTCGCTGGTTTTGGTGACCTGGTGGCTCTATCTCTGTGGATTAAATTGGCAAATATATGGGGTTTGAAGCCACTTTGGAGGGAGCAAGTTGCAGGCAGGGAGTGCAGGAGGGGATGAATGTGGTGCTCCAAGTGCCCCCACCCTGGGCTGCCTCCAGGCCTCATCAGGTTTTAATTAAAGCTCTCCTTGGAAAAATGTAACAATGACAAAGTGCTTTTATTCCAGCACTGTATTGGACATATTTGGGATTTATGGGTCAAAGGGAAGGCTTGGGTGGGGGTTTGTGTAGCAGCCTGCCCTGCCTGGAGGGCTGGGCACTTTTGTCTGTGCTGGAGCACAGCAAGGAGGGGAGGATGGTGAAAAAGCACAGCAAAATAAATGTAGTAAGTCTTCCTCTTTTTGGACGCGTGTGTGTGCACGTGCGAGAGGACAGCATTATAGATGCTTGGGGAAATGCATTCAGAGCGCCTGTTCCAGCAGCCCCTGGCTGTTCAGCAGGATGAGAAGCAGTCGGAGCTTGGAGACCTTGACCACATTTTGGATCTCCCAGCCAGGGGCTGAGTGACCCCCCCAGGGCTCCTGAGACCTTGCAAACATCTGTCCTGTTGCCTCCTGTACTGCATGAGCCCTTGCACATGTGTGTATACACAAATTCTTGGAAAACAGGTTTTATTATTAAAAGTCTGTGGTTTTTTGGTCGGGATGGCTGATGGGGTATGAAGTCTCCCACCACCGGGTTTTTGGGCAGGCGATGCTGAGAGCTGCCTCCAGCAGTTCAGAGCCTTCTGCCACACGTGGGTCTTGGGTGGCTCCTGGCTCCTGGTTGGTGATGAACTGTTGAGTTCATCAACACTGTGACCTCTTACTGCTGCTGGATGTGCACCCAAATTTCATTTACCAAAACGTTCACAAGCACCCCTGTGGTTTTTGGGTTGATTTGGGGTCAGCGTGTCTCTGTCTGCACCTGCCTGTCCAGGCAGGTCCATGGCTCAGCCCAGCCCTGTGTGCAGGTGGAGAATTTGCAAAGTTGCCAAGACCAGCAACATCTCGTTTTTGAAGCTGCCTTGAGCTGGGTACATCCTGATCCTTGGCTATTGTGGGCATTTCTAGAGCATGTCTGAATCTCTCTTCTGCCAGGAGAGAGCTGGCACCAGCTGAATCCACGGTGGTGGGGATGAAAGGGCAGGCAAAGCGCTTCGCAGAGGGATGAGAGCTGCAGGAATGGTCTGTAAGCACTTTCTGTAGTCTTGGAGTCTGGAGAAGCAGGTGAGGAAGGACAAGTGATGCATTGTCATCTCGCCAACTGCACCCCCTTCTTCTTTCAAGGGCCAGCCAAAGATGTGGTTCCTGGCCCTGCTGCAGGGATGTGTCAGCTCTTGCAATGCTGTTTGCTGGAGGGGACAGCTGAGATTGGGCTGGGGGTCCTGAACCAGCCCCTTCCTCATTGTAGCCTCCCTTCCTTGTGGTGGGGAGAGCACTGAGGCTCGTGGGGTCTAGTGCTGGTGTGCTGAGAAAAAAACCCGTATTTATTTATTTATTTATTTATTTATTTATTTATCCATTTATCCATTCCCTTCATGATAAAACTGCTCTTCTGGCAATAGAATTGGGTAGCTCCAACAACATTTAAAGTTTCCCGCTGCTGTAGTTATTGAGCAGCTCTAAAAATAATGACAATGTTACATATAAAAAAATCTATTGCTTTTCAGCTTTTCAATAGCTTTTCAGCTGCGGAGCGGACTGTCGGATGGTGGCCACTGCTGTCTTAGCTTGTCGGTTGCTACAAAATATTTTTTGGCTGTCATGTGCTTGGGTTTGGTTTTAAGATGAAGGCCGAAACTATCTTTGATGCTCTGGTGCTGTTCTCACTTGGATTTTCTGGAATTTCCCCCACCCCCCTGTGTTTGGAGTAAGAATAAGGTTATATATTTCTTATTTCAATCAACAGGGAGGAGACATGCCCCCAAAATGCCAATAAATTAGTGATAATTGAGGGGTTCCCACTGACTCCTGTGTTGGGCTGTCTGAGTCCAGCATCAGGCTGGCTTCGTGGGTCCACGGCCAGCAACTGAAGCCTGATTCCTGATGCAAAGATGAAGCAATTTTCGGTTCCTTGTTCTCAGGACCTGCCCTGGCAGCCCTGTGTGCAGGAAAACTGCTCTGGCAAAAGAAAGGCGGATGTAGAGGGTAAGGGGAAACCCGTGGGTGGAGGTGAATGTGTTACTGGTGGGCCTGCAGCATGTTTGTCCCAGCTCCCAGAAAAAGTCCTGGAGGTCTCAGCACAGCAGTGGCTACTTACTGACCACGAGGGGATGTTTTTTATGCAGCCTGGGCAGAATATTTATCTCTGCGTAGTAGAAGCAATTAAATCTCATCAGCAGGAGGTGCTGTGGCCCAGAGTAACCCTGATCTCCGTAAGTGTGAGCGGTGCTGCTCACACTTGGGTTTTATCCCCCCATGCACGCTTTGGCTGGGCTGTGCAGGTCTGCCTTGGGGATTTTGGTGGCAAAAAGGGATAAATGTTGCATTTTCCTGGAGCTGTGAAGCCTGTTTGCAGGTTTGCCTCCAACTGAAAGAGCTGGCTTTGATGTCGTCTTTTGCCTGCTCCATGGCAGGGGGTTTGGGTTGGGGTTTGCTCCGTGGGAACCAAACTGTCCTGTTCTGTGCAAAATAAATACACTTTGATGTATGGTCTGCTGGGGCTGAATTGTGCTATTTCATAAAAGCTTCTGGAAAGCTGTTTTTTTTCCCAGGGAAATTAAATTCCACGTTTGCCTTGAGGTTCTACTGTGCTTTGTTAGATTAGTAACAAGCCAGTGTACACGTCATCCAGGAGAAGCTTGATTGAAATCCAGACTTCTGGTCTGTAATTTACCCCAAGAACTAGAACCAGAATTTATGTTTTTTTTGGCTGAAATAATTGGTTTAGCTGCACTGACTTTCCAATGAGTGTGGGATTGTATTATTAGAGAATTAATTTATTTCTCATTTACTTTCCTAAGGTTTCCTCATGTTTAAACTTTTTCTTTCTTCCTCCCCTCCTCCCCCTCAGTACACTAGGGTTTGGATTCCTGACCCTGATGAAGTTTGGAGATCGGCAGAAATTATCAAGGATTACAAAGAGGGAGATAAAAGCCTCCAGCTGAAACTTGAAGATGAAACTGTAAGCTTTTGAACATCGTTACTCTTTTTAGTAATTTAAAGCTTCAGATTAATGTGTGAAGAAGCCTGATCCATCTCATAGTTTCTGTGAAGTAGTTTAAAATGTGTTTTATTGCCTTAACACTTCCAGCTCTTCCCTGCCCGCTCCCTCCCTAGACACTTGTGTTAAAGTAGGTTGTGAGAAAAGCCCTTGACCTCCATCATCTCCTTTCATCCCCTGGCAAACCTGTTATAGTCTGTGGTATCAGAATGTATTTTTTTTTTTTCAGTAGCAGCAGTATGTTAGAAATACCAGTTTATACTCTTTGCTGCTGAACAAACTGTGAAGAGCACGGCTGGTGGCATCTACTCAACCTTGGGTACCGATGGAAAAGTCACACAGAGCACAGAAATGACTGCTGTGCAATGGCTTTCTCCACGCCTTTTTGTTTTTCTCTTTAAGTATAATCTTATGTAAAACTCTCTTTTTCCTCCGTTTTAGTTTTAAATAAATAGGTTTTAAAAGACAAAAACACGGAACTCATTTAAATGTAGATGTTTTCTAGCAAGTGCTGCTTCCAAATGCACAAGCAGCCAGCAATAAATCATTCCCAAAGCAGGATGGAGGCTGGGGGAGAGCAGCTGCTTTCTGTTCCACACAAAAAGCTCATGGAGTGGGACTCTGGGTGACAGCAAGGAATTGCAGATGAAGTTAACCATGGCATTTGCATCAGCTGCAAATTTGGGTGGGTTATGGAACGGGAGCAGCTGTGCTGTGTACCCACCACAAGGTGCCTGGTGTATCAAGAAGAATAAATACATTTTTCATGAAGAATTTCACCTAAACCAGCTTTCTTCCCAGAGGAGGTAGGGTTTACTCAGTAGTCTAGAGGATGATCTGTT
This sequence comes from Oxyruncus cristatus, assembly GCA_013399855.1. NCBI lineage: Eukaryota > Metazoa > Chordata > Aves > Passeriformes > Cotingidae > Oxyruncus > Oxyruncus cristatus. Next base: position 175,007 of record VXAY01003441.1, read on the forward strand.
CTGTTGCTTGAAAGAGCACTTACTCCACACTGAACATGCTCCAAGGAGGGCATGTAATCCACATCCACTGCCAGCCAACCATTTTGACACTTTGGGGAATATCTTGACCATATTGCTTAATGGGAAGATGGAGAACAGGAATGGGATGTGGTTGATGAGGCTGTTCATCACAACAAGTTTTTATTTCACAGCAGTGCAAGCAGAGGGTGTTGGTGGTGTGTGAATGTGCCGGGTTTGCAAAGAAAGTCATTGATGTTGGAATCTGCACCCAGGACTTGGTGCTGTGGCTTTTTCCTGGCTTAGTCTTATCTGCTTTTGTTGTCCTCCACAGTTTGCTCTTCCAGCATAGGGCAGCTTTCTGACAAGGGTAAAGGATGGATGATCCTACTCTTGGAGGTGCTTTTTTTACCCTCCACGGTGATAAATATGGATGAGGAGATGCACAGATGCCACCCCACTATTCCTTGGAAGCGCCAGGCACCAACTTGGAAGAGACCTTAAAGTTCAGCCAGTCCCACTGCCGCAGGCAGGACACCTTGCACTATCCCAAGTTGCTCCAAGCTCCATCCAGCCTGGCCTTGGACAATTCCAGGGATCCAGGGGCAGCCACAGCTTCTATGGGAAACCTGGGCCAGGGCCTCACCACCCTCACAGACAGCAATTCCTTCTTAATATCTAATCTAAACCTACTGTCCTTCAGCTTAAGGCCATTCCCCCTTGTCCTGTCCCTCCATCCCTTGTCCCCAGTCCCTCTCCAGCTCTCCTGGAGCCCCTTCAGGCCCTGCAAGGGGCTCTCAGCTCTCCCTGGAGCCTTCTCTTCTCCAGGTGAACCCCCTCAGCTCTCCCAGCCTGACTCCAGAGCAGAGGGGCTCCAGCCCTTGGAGCATCTCCATGGCCTCCTCTGTTGTCACTCCAGCAGGTCCAGGACTTTCTGATGTTGGGAACCACAGAGCTGGGCACAGAGGTGCACCTGGGTTCAGGTGGGTCCCCATCTATTGCACAGCAGCTCCTTCCTACCACTTCTTGTGCTCAGGCTGCCGAAGTATATCTGCTCATATTTCTGAGTGCTACAGCCTCCATCCTTCCTTTCTGGTTGAGATCTCCAGCAGTATTAGTACTTGGGGAGGATTTTTTCCCTCTCTTTAATCTGGATATTTTCCTGGATACCAAAGGCGCTAAGAAGTCCTGCAAGGTCTAATCTTTTTGTAGAGCTGAGTTGAGTATCAGCAACATTAAAGTATAAAGAGACAAAAGGACTACTTGGTGTTGTAACTTAATAAGCATGTCACCGTCATGCTGAGATGTGGAACGTCTCATTTTGGGGTTGTGCAAGAGACCCAAGATCTCTGGGAGCATCCTGTTTGATGCTCTTCTGTATGAAGCCCTGTCTGGATCTGAGTCATGTTGGACTGAAAAGCTTTAGGAAAGGGAGAGAGTACTCCCGTCCATCAGATTGGAGATACCCACTGTACATATCTTCAGGGGATTCGAAGTTGTTGAAAGCCTTTCGTTCCTGACAGCCAGCATGCATTACCCAACAGTTTAGTGCTTCTCTTTTGTCCTTATGCTTTAAGTGCATTTTCATGGGTTTTGTGTTTTCTGGCTCTGCTCTGTATGCAAGAGTACTCCCTCTGAATAAAGAGCTGACTTTTAAATATCACAAGGCCTCCCTGGTGTGTTTGCCATTAAGATGTGAGACTGAATGCAACCTCTTGAAAATTGGCATTGACAACATGGAATTGAAGAATAAAACTAGCCTGAGGTTGTCAGATGTGCTGAGAGACCCCGTCCTCATGCACTTGGGCCAGCTTTCCTTGTGCTGTTTGCACGGGCAGTGTTCCAGTGCCAGTGTGGTGGTACTGGTGCTCTTTTGCTTGCAAACTGGGGTTCTTCCCTTCTGCTGGGATCTGAGCATCAGGACCCCTTCCTGAGACACCCTGTGGGAAGCAACATCATAGGAAAAATTTTTTCCTTCACTGTGAGAAAAAAAAATAAAAAATTACAGTTTTTCTTTAGTTGGTGGCTCTGCTGCTCACTTGGGGATGAGTCAAAAATAGCATAAGGCTGCCCATATGGTAACTTCAGCAGCGTAAACTGGTTCCTCAGACACTGAAGCAGCAGGGACTCCATGATCCTCCATGTCCTCTCTGCCTGAAGGGGTGTCAGGTTTTGGGTATGAAAGTAACTTGAATTAAAAATGAGTTGAGAAATCGTTGATGGTAAGAACGTGGTCTAGTTTGAAATGAGGCTGCTTTTCAAGGAGCATGAAGATGCTCAGATCAGATGAAGCTGTGCTTGTCTGTGTGGTGCCTGTTATTGCTCAGAGCTGGCTAAAGGCTGTTTGCCCCAAGGTTGGCCTGAAAACAACTCGGATATGCTCAGGTTGGTGCTTGTGGACCATCATTGTACTCCAGAACCTTGGCTGGCCACCTCAAAGCCATTTAGCAGAAGGATGACCTGTCACCTGGTAGTGTGTCATCCAGGTTCCTATAGCAATTAGCATAAAGGGGCTTGTAATTTCGTTTAGAGCAGGATGTGTAAGTATTTTATAGTATCAGAACGGAGTTATGCTTGGATAAATTATTAGATATTAAAGGAGCTGTTGTTTGTTGTGTTCTCATGTTCCTCCTGTGTTTCTCTTCAGCTCTTCGAATATCGTCTTGACGTCCAAGGAAATGAGCTGCCTCTCCTATGCAATCCAGATATCCTGGTGAGAGAGAATGACCTGACGGCCCTCAGCTACCTGCATGAGCCTGCTGTCCTGCACAACCTCAAAGTCAGGTTCCTGGAGAGCAACTTTGTCTACACGTACTGCGGTGAGTGTCCAGGCCACACATTCAGCTCCTGCAAAGCTGTGGGTCCACAGAGACCACAAGGCAGAGGCTCCAGCTTGAGGGAGGTCTGGTGACTGAGGTTTTGGGGCGGTTGGGAGACACAAGTGTGTGCCAGCAGGCTTTAGTTTGTAAAACCATAGGTGGTTTTTGAGGGTTGGTGCACTGTGAACTTCCTGAGCTCATGGCCCAGTTGATCCAGTTCCACAGCAGCTGGTGTTTCCACTAACTCTTGGTGGGAACATCTTGTCAGATGAGTTTGAGGCCAACTTTTCGTGTGCTTGGCAACTCCCACAGGGAAAAAGTAGGATATAGGAAATCACCAAAGAACAGCATGCCAGAAACAGTGATCCAACTGAGAAATGTTCATAGTGGGTTTTCCTCCTGAAAGACTGCAAAAAAACCTTATTGTGCTCTTATATCCTTCCTTTTCTTACTGACTTTGGGAGTCATATTGTGGTGGGTTTACCAGCCCCCCCCCACCGCCTGCCCAGGGGCTGGAAAATAGTTAATTCCAGGTAGAATTCCAGAGCAAAGCCAATCAAAAGTTTTAATAACGCCTCTGCGAATGACACATTTAAGAAAACGGAAAAGAAGCCAGTGGCGCAGAAGAAATTCCAGGCCGGAGGAGAACAAGAGGGAGCAATGGAGGGAGCCTCCAAGGTCAGTGTAGCGGGAAGGGGGGGGGCCCTCTCCCCCTCCAGCAGGGGAAAAGACTTAAAAACTAA
>VXAY01003441.1:178949-243460 GCA_013399855.1 Oxyruncus cristatus
GCAGGGCCAGTCCTGAGGGTGACGTGCAGCAGAGAGAGAGAGAGAGAGAGAGAGAGAGATTTCCAGCTACAGCCCATTGGAGCTGTCATCCCAGAGATAGTAGAAGAAAACTTTCAAGAGCTGCAAAATTGATTTAGAAGAACTGTAACCCTGAAAGTAGAGAAGAGACTTTTCTCCTCCTGGACTGATACAGGGGGGAGGGATAATTTTGTAAATACATAGAATTTTCTTCATAAGAAACCCTAGTTAAAATTGTTGTATATATTATTCTTTAGTCTTTGTCCTGCTAGTAATAAATTAAATATTATTCCCCCACATCAAATCTCTTGTCTGTATGAAACTTCTCTCACCTTTATAGCAACTGGGTGAAGAATTCGAAAAAATTGATCCAAGGTAAACCCACGACACATATAAGCCTTGAACTCGAAGTGGAAGGAGGGCAGGTGTGAACTTGGGTTTGTCCTTTTTGGGGCAGGTGGCTTGCCAAAGCTATTCAGGACTGCAGTTACCTGTGAATAGATAGCAACAAATTGCAACTTAAAAAATCCAAAAATAGAAAGAAGGCAGTTCATAAAATCCCAGAACGGTTTGGGTTGGAAGGGACCTTAAAGCCCATCTTGTTCCACCCCCCTGCCATGGGCAGGGACACCTTCCACTAGACCAGCTTGCTCCAAGGCCCGTCCAACCTGGCCTCTGACACTTCCAAGGATCCAGGGGAAGGCACAGCTTCTCTGGGAAACCAGGGCCTCACCACCTTCACAGGAGGGAATTCCTTCCAAATATCCCATTTAACCCTGCTCTGTGTCAGTGTGAAGCTGTTCCCCCTTGTCCTGTGATGAGCTGCAGGATTTCAGCGAAATCCATGGGACCACTTGCTTGGCAGGGTTAAGCCTGTTGTGTACAGCTCTGATGAAGTGTTTCAGTTTAGGGTTGTTGAGGAGATGCTTGGCAGGAGGAGATGACTTTTTAAAGTAGTTCCCTTGAAATATGTAACTTCTGTGGCTGTTAGTAGTGGTGGCTTTCCTCTCTGTGTTCAATGATGTGTAATGTGGGACTGCTGGCATAACTTGCAGCCTTTTGCAGCTGCACGTGTGCCTTCAGTCAGCTGCAAACCTGCTCCCATCCAAAATCAGTGAGGTTTCATTTGTGCAGCTTCTCGTGAAGGTTTATGATAACCTTGAGCGCAGCATCACATTAATGAAGATGAAGGGGTCTGGGCTTAGCAAACGTAGGTTTAGCTACAGAGCTCTGCGTGGGTACAAAGTACCCCGTGCTTTAGCTATAAAGTGGTTGAGAAGGGAGGAAAAGTGCTTATCTGAGGTAACAACAGCCCTTCAGCTTGGCTTGCATGGTGTTTTTGGTGACTAAGGGAAATTGAGGCATGCCCCTAACAGAACCAGGAAGCAAGCAGGCAGGAGGAGGGCACGGGGAGGTGAAGCAGCTGGCCTAATGTCCTGCAGAGGCAGGTGACGTCGCTGACCTTTGCCTTCCATGGCAGGTGAAGTCACATCTCGTGATGTTCGTTGCCAGCCGAGAGTTCCTGTGCTCTGCTGTAACTTCAGGGTGCCCAAGCCTTGAATTGGCTGGGACCCGCTCCCACCAGCCACCTGCTCCCCGGAGCTCCTCACAATAACTGTTTAAACCTGCAGAACCTGCAGGTGCTTCACAGGTGGAACTTTGTCAGTGCTCACGTGCAGAGCAGCTCCCTCAAGCACACAGGGAACACCACACGTGGCTTTGCCTCTCGTTAATTCCAAGGCTCACTGCCTCTCCTGGGCAGGCACAGTGTTCCTGGAACTGGAGAGGAGGCAGACATTAAGCTTTAATGTAGGCTCTGGCATTCCTTTCCTATGATTTACGCATTTCAGTTTGATTTGGGTACATTCTTTGTTATGAGTTTTCACTTGAGCCAGGGGAAACCCCAGCATGTTTGTTTGGGTCTAGCAGAGCTTTGGTTGCTTTTTTGAAGTGATCTCTCAGGCTCTATTTAGCTTTCCTCACTCCTTCTGCAAAGTCTGGCTTCACATAATGTAAGTTATTATAAATTTTTGCTCTTATCTCTAGTTTTGTAGACCTCTTCTGCAGCTGTATGGGAGCTTATTGCCTTGCTATGAAAGCGTAGCCCTTCAAAGGAGATGCTGAGATAAGAATCAGGAGTCCTTTCCCATTCAATTCAATTCTTTTTTTCCCTTCAAGCATCATATTTCAGAAAAACTGATCAGAACAACTAATGCATGCCCTGAAAAGCCTGAAATATTAACTCCCTGACTGGTTTGTAACATACCTGCCTATTTATCTGTTCTAAGGTATCGTGCTTGTGGCCATCAACCCATATGAGGAGCTGCCAATCTATGAAGAAGATGCCATCTATGCATACAGTGGCCAAAACATGGGGGACATGGATCCCCACATCTTTGCGGTGGCCGAGGAAGCCTATAAGCAGATGGCCAGGTGAGTGGGTGCTCAGGGTGGGAAAAGATGCAATTCAATGTGGCAATCATGCAGTGAAAGCGAAGCTGTGGAATACTGCCTGCTGGCTGGACCCCGTCATTGCTTTCTGAGGCTGCTGGGCTCATGGGGATCTCTGTGGTCCTCAGGAACTCAGGGATTTGGTGCAGCTGTGATTCTGATAGGGATCCTTCTTCTTCTCCTGCTACTTGGATGAGCTTCCTGGATGAAGTTCAAATCACTCTGCAAATGTCATGTTTAATAGCTTAGAGGAAACCACATTTCAGATAATTTGGTGAGATAATCCAACTAAACCCAGGAGCTAATGTTAGTTGTTTTTGTGAAGACATTGTGATTTTGAATTAGGAGGTGACTGGCAGATATTTGGAGGTATTTATGGATCCTTCAAAGCAGTGTCTTCACCAGATGGATGTGGTGGGAGTTTTACTTCATTTGTTTCTGTGTTTGTTGTGTTGCTGAGGACAGATGTAGGATTTTGTTCTTAGCAGATAAATCATGATCTAAAAGAGAATTTGGGAGGCAGCTGAGAGTTGGATCAGGGATCATTTTATTACAGTTGTCAGGACTCGCACAATGTGTTTATGTTTGTTTGTGTGTTAGCTGAGATTTTTGTACAGCCCTGGCTTTTAATAGCAAGAATAAGCACTGAACCATTTTCCAAGGGTTGCAACCTGTTTTCTGCCATGTCTGGGCTTTAGTGTTCAGTTAGGATGCATTTCTAATGAAAGGTGTGCCAGAGTTCAATCCAGAAATGCATCTGGAGGAGCAGTTCCATGAGTGGAGTTCAGACAGATTGTGTCCAACCTGAGTGCAGTTCACTCCCCCAAGAGCTGGTGCTTTGGGCAGATCTGCTTTGAGAAGAATTCAGGAATTCAGGGAAGCTGTCTGTAGAAAGAGGAAGGCGTGGGACTTTGTCCTTGTGTGAGTCCAGGCTGAGCAGCAAGCTGCATGGTTTTTTTAAGAAGATAATCAGGGTTTTGCTGACCCACATGGACAGGACCTGTGTATTTTCCTGGGCAGGTGCCTAAAATATAAAGCAACAACTTGCTTTTCTGAAACTGAAGTTTGTGCTAGGGAAGACAGTGTTTTTCCACATGCCTATGTATTTTTGCAGGCAGTGGGCTAACAGTAAGCTCTAGCCAAAGATGCTTGACTCTGCTTTCCTTCTTATCAGAATACAGCTACTTTTGACAAGCGACTCATAATTGATAACTGCTGTCTCTGGGTGGTTAAGACTGCTCTGTTTTCAAGGGGACAGGAAAATAACCACCTTCAAAGCTCTTAAATAAGATGCTCACTGTTCAGTGCTCCTCTAGTGCTTTCTGGTTTGGGCTGTTATTATGGTAATTGCGGGTTTGGGTACAAAAGAGGGTTTCAAATGGGGCTGAGAGAAGATTGGGATGTGGATTATAGGAATCTACCTGTTTATTTGAAATGTGCCTTAAAATGTAGCACACTGTGTTTTAAATCTGAAAGCTTCTGGGTGGAAGTTGTGTTTTCCACAGTTTGGTCCGAGCTTTTCCCTCTGCAGTGCTCCAGGGAGAGGAGTGGAGCTGCTTGAACAGGGTGTGTGGATGGCATGGCTCATGAGTGATGGATGAAGTGCATCGAACAGGACTTTTTTTTTGCCTGTTTTTAACTGAGATACTGACTCTGTGGGATTCCTTGTGCCTGCAGCTCAGCTTTAGGCAATTGGGGTACACGTGAGGGGGGCCATGGGTGCTTGGGCAGCTCAGCCATCAGGGTGGAGGTTAGTGAGCACGTTAGACCTAAAGTGGTGCAAAAACATCACTTCCTTTGCAGTGCCTGAGCTTTTAAACAATTGGATTATGTCTGGTGCATCCAATAGACCAGGAATAAAACTCTAACCCACCATCCCAGAAGGTCAAACTTGCAATGTGATTGAGGGCAGGAGAACAGTCTTCTGGGTCTTCTGAATATTTTAGCTTTATTAGTGGCCCAGAACACAGCGGAAAGGCACAGTGGAGGTGATTGAATGGGATTGAGTAGATGGCAAGGGAAAAGGGCACAAAATCTAAGACTCTCTGTTAAATGAGAAAAATTGAGGTAATTAGATTTTTAATTCTCTGAGCTTCTAGTATGCCATGGCCATTTAGAGACAGGGTGCCAGGGTAGAGCTTAAGATACTGGTGGTGCACAAGTGTTAGTGAAGTGGTCCTGTGCCTTCTCCCCTGCCTCTAGCCAACAGTGTCCATGAGATGGGACTGGGGACTCTGCTGGATCCTGTGTTTGTTTTTTTCCTGTCATCAGAAAGTGTCAATTTAAAAGGGGGAAAAAAAAAAAAAAGAAAAAAAGCTGTGATCCCTTTTTTGAGTCAAAGTAGTTCACAAAGCATCTGAACACTTACAATTATTTCAGCACGTGTTGAAACTCCCCTTTAAATGCGAGCTTTTCGCAGAGGATGTTTTTGTAGAGAGTTGCTTTGTAGCACTTGCATGTAAAACAGCTTAAGAAAAAAAGAAAGGCAAGTGATTCAAATTCGTATGTGACAGGCTCTAATTTTTACACTGACCAGCTCTTTAGAAACTCCCCGCACCCTCAGTGTGAGACTAAATGCACTCAGTTCACTGAAAGAATGTTGTTTTAAGCAAAACACACAGCACTGAGTTAATTTGCACCAAGGGCTGCTACTGGAGGTGGTGGAGTCAAGCGCTGGGAGGGTGGAGGGAGGGATCATTTAGTGATTTTTAATAGCTGAGGCTGTGAGTTCAGAGCGATGAGCGCTTTGGGTCACACATTACCTGCAGGGCAATGCAGCCACCTCCTCCCCTAGTCATGATCTCTGTCCTGGTGAGGTGCAGTAGGTGTTGCTGCCTTTTACACCTTTGGGGGCTGCAGGGTGTGTTTGCAATCCTGAGAGTGGACTGAAAACTCTGCCGTGGTCACAGGGAGAGGCAGCACAGCCGCTGGTGCCCTGGCTGATTGCTCCTTGCTTTTCTCATAGAGGAACAAAAGATCCCTTGTGTGCCCAAATCCCGGTGGCAGCTCTGGTTTCCTTGTGTGTCACTGCTCTGGGCAGAAGCAAAAATTCCCCTTGAAACTTGCATTTTGTCCGAAGTCAACCTGACCAGCAGCTTTCCACACACGGGCAAGGGTTGTTCTGCACTTCTCTGTGCTGGGCACTGGTGAGGCCACACCTCAAGTCCTTTGTCTGGTTCTGGGCCCCTCAACTCAGGAAAGACTTTGAGGGGCTGGAGCATGTCCAGGGGAAGGAAGACCTTGAGGGGCTGGAGCATGTCCAGAGCTGGGGAAGGGTCTGGAGCACCAGGAGCAGCTTGAGGGAGCTGGGGGGGCTCATCCTGGAGAAAAGGAGGCTCAGGGGGGACCTTCTGGCTCTGCAACTCCCTGACAGGAGGGGGGAGCCAGGGGATATTGGGCTCTACTCCCAGGGAACAAGGAAGAGGACAAGGGGAAAGGGTGTCAAGCTGTGCCAGGGGAGGGTCAGGTTGGACATGAGGAGGAATTTGTTAGTGAAAAGGGTTGCTAAATGTTGAAATGGGCTGCTCAGGGTGGTGGTGGAGTCCCCATCTCTGGAGGTGTTCAAGGAATGACTGGACATGGCACTCAGTGCTCTGGGCTAGGGAACAAGGTGGTGATCAGTCACAAGTTGGACTTGATGGCCTTGGAGCTCTATTCCAACCTTAAAGATTCCATTATTCTCGCGCTGAACTGTGTTCCTCTCCATGAAAATGTCCCATCAGTTGTTTACAGCTCCACAGAGGTGACCAAAATTTGGACGGTGACAGTGCAGCTTCCCCTTCCCAGCCTTCAGGAGCTTTAGTTAGACGTTTAGTTGGATACTCAGCTTTATGTCTGCAGCTCCATTTTTCTTCTTGCCAGCTTTTCTCACCAGCTAGAGATGGTGTGGTCACTGTGTTGCCTCCTGATGCTGAGCTGAGTCTATTACGAAAATTACTGCAGTGTGCTTCAGCAGTGACTTTATTTGTGTCACTTTGCTGACTTTGGCCACTGTCTCTTCATTTTGTCCCACCTGGCTTCACTTTGGGCACTGGTTAGGAGTTGCTAGTCCAAGTGAGGTTTCATAATGCTTTTGGGTTTGTGGTTGGGTTTTTTTTTTTTTGTGTGTGTGGGTTTTGTTTGTTTTTAAATAAAAATCATGCATTTTACTTAATATAATACAGAATCAAACAGCACTAGGTTAGAGAGGTATGTGGTATGAATAGCACTGCTGTGGGCAATGTAGCAGAAGAATGGGCCCTCCAAAGGTTGTCAAACATCTTTCAAAAAAAGCAGGGAGCAGGTAGTAAAGGTGATCTTTGCTCAGATCATAAATCGAATATTGAAGGTATTGTAATCCCCTTGCTCTATATTCTGTGTATTTTCCAGTTAGCATATCTGGATCTTGTGGTCGTAGGAACATTATCTCACTTTAGTGGACCTCTTCTTTAGTTGGTGTGATGTGGCAGCAGCCTGTGTCAGATAATAAACACAAAATAACTTCAGTGTTCAGGTCTTACCCTGGGAAAGATCTGGGGTACTTCAGGAGTTGTTTGAAAGCCTCCTAAGAGCGTGGACTGGGTGAAGTGCCATGGTCTTTATTCCCTTGTGCATCCATCAGGCTGATGCTTTCACAGATGCATGATGTCTGCAAAGCTGTTCCATGTGGCCAGGCACAAATATCTTGATCTGGTTCATGTATAACTCTGCTAAACTGGAAATGTAGAACATTTTAATGTTTTTCCAGGAGCATGAAAGGGCTCTGCAGATCTTACCTGACCCTTGCAACATCAGTGGGAAAGCAAGTGTTCTTGTAATCTGTTGATTAGACTGGGTCTTCCTCCCTCCAAGTGTGAGGATCCCCTCACAGTGTAGTGTTGTTGCTGGTTCTTGCAGAACAAATAAAAAAAGAAATGCAGGAGTGATCTGATGGGTGAGTTTAGCTTCTGTGTATCTGGTCTAAACTGCAGCTCTCTGGGTACGAGATAATTAATCCCCTGTCTCTGCAGTTCAAACCAGGGTCAGCATCTACTGTGTGATTACTAAATTAGAAGTTATATAGAAATAGAATGTCTCCCCTGTTCAGCCCCACTGCACACATGCTGTTTCTGGCACTAAATGCCCAAACACTTGGACTGCAGACAGGTTACTCAGTTTAGTAGTGGCTTTCCATCTTTATTGGAAGTTAGTGTACCCAGGCTTTGCATTGCGCTGTCAAAAGCATGTGTCAAAGTGTAAAAATCACTGCTTGCCTGCAGCAACAGACAAAGTTGCTGTGTCTTGCAGGGACACAGGTGCCAGTGCAGCTGTGTGTGATGACAACTGCCGTCTTTCCTGCTGTGGTGTGCAATGCTGGAGCTGGAAAAGAGCAGGAATTGCAGCACCCAACCCTGCACACAAGCAAATGGACTCAGGGAGGGTTGTGGGCACGGTGGGGGATATTCTTTGATAGCACTTCAAATTTCAAGCTTTACAGGAGGATTTAAAGCTGTACAATGAGAGAGCAGATAGGAGTTAAAAGAGAGATTAACCACCGACGGATATGCAAGGGGAATCAGACTGGCACAATAAATAAGGCTGAGTCCTGTGTTACATTAAAGGCAGGGAAGGGTTTAGGTCTCCTGATGAATGAGGGTGGGTTGGGGGTCTTCAGGAAACCATGGGGCCGAGCTGTGCTGCAGCTTAGCAGGGCCTTGCAGCAGGTACCCTCCCAAAACTAAAGCTTTGGTCTAAGAAAGGGATCAGACCAAAAAACAATGTATAGCCTTGAATTTAGGAGTGAGTAAAACTGAGGGGTTTCTCTTCTCTTTAGGGTTAAAAGTGGGATAGGGATGAGGGGAGGAGGTTTTGGAAGAGCTTTGCCATAAACATGCTAGTGCTGGTGTTACACCTCAGGGTTTGCTTTTCTTCTCCAGAGGTGATATACAGAAAAAAAATTAAGTTGGGACGAACTCCAGGTAATGTTTCCAAAGGACTGGAGGAGAGACCCTTGTCTTTCTTGCCGAGTTATGGGAGAGGACAGAGAGATACTCTGAGGATAAGTGGCCAACTATTTAGTAGATTATTTTATTTTATTTTATTTTATTTTATTTTATTTTATTTTATTTTATTTTATTTTAATTTATTTTATTTTATTTTATTTTATTNNNNTTATTTTATTCTTTTTTATTGTATTCTTTTTAATTTTATTCTTTTTTATTTTATTGTATTCTATTTCATTTTTTAATTCTTTTTTATTTTATTTTATTCTTTTTTTTTTTCTTTTTGACAATTTAGAATGAGAACTGTGCTACTTGCTAGCAGACTTAATAATGAATGAGACATCCCTTACAGAGAGATCATAAATACTCATAAATGGGACAGAAATGGCATGGGAGAGCTTAAGGTAGAGAAAGGTCACTGCCTGACTGAGAGTGATGATCATGTGTGTGTGAAATATCACCATCTGGGAAGGAGTGATAATAGCCTACGTCAAACATGTAATCGCTGCTGTGATGCAGGAGAACTGTTGGAGCTCTGAGGTGAGAAGGCTGTAACACCAAATATAATTAAACATTGAAAACAGTATTTATGAGCATCATAATTACGTCAGAGCTCAAAGACTTGTGATTGGCCTTGCCTGCCTCCCAGTCTCTGCTTGCCACCCCGCATCCTCAGTCCTGGAGGCCTGAGGATGGAGAATGCAGAGCACACACCCAAAAGTCAACTGGTTTCTGAAGAATCTCTTTCTGGAGTTTTTCTGATCTTTCCTGATTTAATTAATCAGATGGTAGTGTAGGAGTTTTCTGAGCATGAGTGGCTGATGATGGTGGAGGTGATGAAGTCCATCAGAAGGACCTTCTTTCTGGGACTGCCATGGGGTGGAAGAAAACTGACTTGTCCTCCTGGTGCCCCCTGGTACCCCAAAGCTAATCTGCTGGGGTAGCATCCCACATGATTCTTGCCCCTGTGTGATGATTTTTGGGAGGGTGCTGTACTAAACCTCCCTCTGTAGTGCTCCACAGGGGCCAGTGGCTTGCAGGTGACTTGGGTCAGAGCCAGAGATGCTCTGCGGTGTGATCCCAGCTCAGAAAAGAGCATCAGGGTGCCAGAGAGCTAAGAAAACCGGCCCGGTGTGTGTTTTGCTCTCCCTAGAAACAGCGCACAAAAGAGCTGCTGACCTCGTTTCCGTGTGGCCGAGGAGCTTGTTCTCTTCCCCAGCGCGGTATGCAAACCGTAAATCCTGGGAGAAGGTCATCCTGCCTGCCCGCCTGCCCTCAGGAGTTGGTGGGAAGAGTGGAGACAGCTCAGCATTTTGCGGAAACTTGGAGCTCTTGGGATTTTCTTTGCTGTTGCAGGAGCATTTCCAGCCGGCTGCACAAAGAACTGGGGGGAGGAAGAACCTTAATGAGCGGGACTCCCACGGCTCCCGCAGGATGGGGGACTGGTTTGCTGGGGCGTCGCATGAAAGAGCTGTGGCCTCTGTAAGACATCTTAATTTGCACCGGGGGGCTTGATGTCGGGGCTGGAAGCGTCGCACTGATGTGTGTTAAGCAGTGTTGCACAGAGGGGGTAGCGTTGCACCGCAGAGCTGGCGGTGACCCCTGCAGAGGACGAGGTTAATTTGCACGTTACCTGCTCCTTGAGCGTGGTGCTGCATGCTCGTCCTTTCCCACTCAGGGCCAGACTGGTACTTTTAGGCTTTTTCCCAGCAACTGAGAAATTCGAGTCTGTATTTTATCTTCGGCTTTTTGCTAAAACCCAGGGGGGCTGTGTGTGAGCAAATCTGCTCAGGATGGACCCTGTGGGATACAATATCCCTGATACCCCTTCTTGAGTAAGACCCTGGTTGTGCTGTGCTTGATCTAACATCCCCCAGGGACACCTACAGCAGCTGAGTGATGTTACACCAGGCTTTGGCCTTGCTGAGGTGGGATATTGCTGTTTTCTTTGTCTGGTTTGTTGCATTATAGTGCAGTGTTACCCTTAGAGTTGTGATGGTACTGGGATGGGGAAGGGCTGCAGAAGTTCTGTGGCTAAAATGAATTTTGAAGCTCTGATGTGGTCGATGTCGGTGTAGGTTGTTGGTGAAAACAGTATTATTTTCCCCCATCAGTATAAGCCACTGTATGAAAAGTCATCTCTATAAAAAAGAAGTTATCTATATTAAAAAAGTTATCTACATAAAGGACAAAAAAAGGTTGTATAGGGTAATCCATTCTGTTTATGAAAGATACAGTGTAAAAAAAGACTCAGATGAATATGTAACACTCAAAAATCTGTCCTTACGGTGCTGCTGGCTCCAGCAGCTGCAGCATAAAATGTGCATTTGCAGCTGATGTTTGATAATGCAAACAGAAAACATGTCCTTAGACACTCTTATTCGACTGGATGCTAAATAATACCTTCTTGGGTTTCTCTGAGGGAAAAGTCTAGCTACCCCAAAGTTGTGGGTTTTTATTTGCTTTGACTGACAATGCCAGGCGTGGTACTCTAAAAACCCAAATTAAAGCAAACAAAACAACTTGCTGCCACTCTTGACAGTGTTGCTGCTCCAAATTCCAGTTATCCTACTGAAATGGGAACAATTCCTGGCTCGGGAATTTCAGAGTTGGCTTTTCTCTGTGTGGCAACACTGCAGACACTGAGTTTTACCTTCATAGTGTGCAGCTTTTGTTGATTCATTTGAAGGCAGAGTGAGACCATCTCAGTTTTTCACCACTATTGTTAGCTCTTGAGGGATGCAATCTAGTGGTATTTAAATTATTGCATTTTTTTATGTCACTAACAACACAATGCAGTATTAATGCTCATCTTTAGCCTGTGCAGCACTGTTAGTAGGGAAGTGTATTAGAGCCTGTTGTGTGTCTGGGCTTTATGGATGTTCTTGTTATGGTCAGGCTCGATTCAAACTGCAGTACTTAAAGGCTTTTTAATCTTCAGATTGCTTTATGAACACTAATCCTCCCAGCATCCTGGAAGAAGTAGGTTAAATATGATTTCTGTGGTGGAGAGACTTATTGACTCGTTCCACGACGTAGAGAATTAGTGTCAGATCTGGGATTAAAGCTGGAGTGACCCCTGACAATTGTTCACAGGGTCTGGCTCTGCCTTCATTTGCATCAGATATTTTTCCCTGCTGGAAGAGCTGTGTTTTTGGAGCAGCTAGTTTTGCTCCCACTACAGAAATTAAGATAAAGTCATGCAGTTAAGCTGCTGGTGCCAGCGGTGGTTTTCTGAAGGGATGACTATGAAAACAAACCCTAGAAGTTCTAGATCCCTACTCGTGGGTTTGGATTATCACATTAAAGAAAGCTGACTCAGGAAAAATTCTGACTAGTGATACGTGTCTGGAGAACATTTGGGGAATATTTACCTTCAAATGCGCCTGTTTTCAAGCAGTGTTGCGGAAGGCTAAGGGTACTGAATATATGCATCTGCACTGAGATGTCCCCTGTCTCTTCTTGACAGGCAGAGGGGTGGTGGGAACCATCCTTGGGTTCAAACCCTTTGCTGTTGCCAGGGCTTGACTATCCCCTTTCCCGCCATGAGGGTTTTCCAGGGATGTTCTGCCCTGGCTTAATCAGGTAAATTGATGGCAGATCATATACTATGGTGATAATTGACATTCCCAGGCTGAGATCTGCGTATGGAAACACTGAGCGGTGTCACACCCCTGATTGCTCTGATGCAACCAAAATGGGTGCAGCTCTTAGTGCAGCTGGAGCTGTGTCCATCTGGGTGGGCTTGAAGTGTGGATATTTCTCCACACCTTTCCCAGGCTTTTTTGTAGGCACCTCTGAGGGCAGCAGTATTCTCTGCGTTGCTCCAGGTGAAGCACTGACTGCTTCAACAAGCATGGAAATAATATTCCCTTGATGTAAAGGCTGGTAATTAGCAGCCAGTCCTAATCAGTGCAGGAATCTGAAGTACCTTTTCTCTTCATAGACAACTGACTTTTTTTTTTTTGCCTTGGGCAGCACCTTTAGATATTGCCTTTAAAAAATGGTAATTACTAGACTTTAAGGCTATTAAGATATTAGAAAGAAGCTTTTGGTTGTGAGAGTGGTGAGGTCTTGGCACAGGTTGCCCAGAGAAGCTGTGGCTGCCCTTGGATCCCTGGAAGTATCCAAGGCCGGGTTGGATGGGGCTTGGAGCAACCTGGGATAGTGGAAGGCCTGTGTCCTTTACTAGGCTTTAAAGATTACTTTAAAGATTACTCCCAACCCTAACAATTCTATGATTCCATGAAATTTTTCATGTATTGTAAAAACACCAGTGAATCCCTACTTAGTTTTGCTGGGCTGGGCACCTCTTACTCTGTGTGTGGGTTAGAGTCTTGATGGGTTTTGCTCTAAGATGACAAATGTCTGCAAAATAGACACGTGTTACCCACCTCCATAGCACCTTTGGAGGTGCTGTTGCCTCTTCTTTTGAAGAAACAATTCTGGATTTTTTGTTCTGGTTGTAATTCTGCTCCTTGATGGTTTTGTTTGCGTCTCTGATGGATGGAGGCTGTTGCACAGATCCTGATGTTAGTCTTCCAGGCTTTGAATCAACTTGTAAAGCTGCTGTTAGTGAAGAAATGAAAGTACTGCAGACGTGTGGAGGTGAAGGTTGTGGAGTTGCATCTTTAAGTGCCTCATACCTAGTTTTGAGCTGCAGCTGTGGCATGTGGTGGGAACAGCATCGTTGGCCATCGTTGAAGCCTAATCCCAAAGGCAATCCCCTGAGTAGCCTCAGCAGGAGGTGTGACAGCATTGCCATGCTGCAGCAGAGGTGGTATTCACCCTTAACATTTCACTTTATTCAGGCTTTTTTCCTGTACTAATTTTCTTCTGTGCTGGTTCTGCTAAAATTGACTGTGTTTCAAGCAGCTGTATTGCACACTGTGCCTGCATGGTGGCCAGACATTTCAATACCTTTTATTCCATGCTGGATACAAACACCCCCTATCTGACTTTAACCATTTCTTCCCTCTGAGCATCCTGTTTGCTACCAACTGCTGTGTGAGGTTCATTGATCTTTCCTTTCCGACACCAGCAGTTGGTTAACTTTTACACTGAAGAAGGGAAAGTTTCTGTAGCCTTTATTCCTGAAGGCTTTTATTCTGAAGTTGGAAAAGAAATGTCTGAACATGCATTATTATTGAAGAAAAAAAAAAAAACAAACAACAGAAGAGACACATTACTGCAAATGCAGCAGATGGAGTGGCCTGCTGAAAAGCATCTCTCTTTTTATTTTATGTTATTAATATAATCCAGAAGTTTTTTGTGCCATGGAGAGCCCACCTGGCCCATTTCATGTTGCAGCACATCAGCCATTAGAGCAGACTAATGAGAAACTGGAAAAAATGTGACCTGTCAGAGTGGCTGCAATAGCAGTAAATGATGTTGGCTGTGGTTTTATCACTATGTTCAGTGTCTTTTGGAGAATGATGGTTCTTTTAAACAGAGACAAGGCAGAGGAAGGAATAACCACTCAGAATGCCACTTAAAGCAATTCTGTGATGGGATCTGAACCCCACGGGGACTGTGGGTCTGGGTTGCTCCTTGGCTGGGCTCTGACCTGGGTTGGTCTCTGTGTTCTCCATCCAGGCACACTCTACTAGCTGATAGGGAGAAGTAGTGAGAGAGATCAGATTTGGTATCAAGAAGTCTTGATGTGAATCTTAATTATGAATAAAGTAGGTTACCAAATATTACGGAGTAGCCATGCTGTCTGCATGGCAAGTAATGAGATTTTGAGATGTTTGAGATTTTGGCTTCATTCATCTGTAGACCCACTCCCTGAAGAATGGTGGAGTTTTCATCTTCAGGATTAAGAAGAAGAGTGGTAGGGAAATGCTTTTTGAGATGTGCTTCTAGGGCTGTACCTGTCATGGAGGGAAGGATAAGAAACAATAATTCTGAAGTAACTTAGGCAAGTGTGGCTCTAGGCCACACCAGCTTTGCGTTAGCAGAGTTCCAGGGATTTTGGTTGTCACCTCTTTCTCCCGCTTCTCCCTCACCTCTGATGAAGGATAATCTGTTCATCCACCTTTGCAGCCCATGCCAAAGGCTATGTCTGCCACTTCCTTTGTAGCTGACATGAATTTTTTCCGTTGCATCCTACTGATGGCCAACATGGGAGCTCAGCGAGTGGTTGTCCATGAATCACAGAATCATGGAATCATGAAGGTTAGAAAAGGCCTCTAAGATCGAGTACAGCCATCAACCCAGTACCACCACCATTAAACCATTAAACCATGTCCTCAACTGCCATATCCACATATTTTTTGAATGCTTCCAGGGATGGGGACTCTTACCACTTCCCTGGGCAGCCTGTGCCAGGGCTTGACAGCCTTTTCCGTGAAGAAATTTTCCCTCATACCTACTTTAAACCTTCCCTGGCACAGCTTGAAGTTGTTTCCTCTTGTCCTTTCCCTTGTTACCTGGGAGGAGAGACTGACAATGCATCTCACTGAAGGTGATCAAAGCAGAGGTGAAACTTCTCACCTGCTTTAACAAGAGATAAACCGTGCCAAATCACTGCCATCAGCTGTCCCAGGAACCACTGCTATGGGCGTTTCCAGTGTACTTCTGGGTTTGGTGCTTAGTTTTCCTTTCTCACCGTGGAGTTAGCCCTGGTTTTCCTCTGTAGGGTTTGTGTGTCTGACAGCTCATGCTACAAAAAGAGTTTTATTGCACACCCGTGGAAGGCCAAAGGTGTGAGACTGGGGCATTGGCAGCCCCGTGCCTGGATCCTGCCAGCTGGCTGTGGGAGAGTCATGGTGGCTTTGCCAAGACCTGGGCAGGGCACGACACCATGACTTAGCAAGACCAGGCTGTTCCCACCCAGGATGAGTCACTGGGAACACTGGCTCCAGGATGTTGAGCGCCTGGGTGAGGTTGTGCTCAACTCCCAGCTTGTGCTTCTGCGTTAACTCCCTGATAGCTGGAGTAGCTGGCTGTTCCTCTTGCCTTCCTGCTGGTCGATGCCCAGGACAACAGTGTAACTGGCCAGCAGATGAACTAAGATACACTTTGGGAGTTGGTGGTCTGAAAAATACAGAGTTGGAAATTATCTTGTCGTTCTTGTCCTGCTGAAAATGTCACGAAGTTGTGGTTTGCTCCAAAATGTTACATGGGACTTGACTGAGGGGTTTTTTTTCTCAAACCAGTTACCTTGAGCCTGGAAAGGAATTAAAATATATGTGCCTGACAGTGGAGGAAAGTAATGGTGTGGTGTGTTTCGGTTGGAAGTGTAGAAGTGGTATGTTAGCCTCTGTTTTCATCTCCTGCTGGTATAAACTTGAACTGAGTATCTTAAATTGAAATGTGTTTTTATTTATGGTGTTTCCTGATGTCAAGAGGACTGCAAGGTTGTTGTACTTGTATATAGGATTTTCTGTGCCTGCTTTCAGCTGTGATTCATGAAAGCTGGGCAGAGTCTGGGAAGCGTAATTTGATCTTTTTTAAAAACATACTCAATTACATTCTTACAGCTTACCCAATGGCTTGGGTATTTGGGGATCTTACAGCAAATCCTGCAGTGAAAACTCTCTCCTTCCCAAAGTCCACGGCCAAGCTGCAGAGATGCTGGGTTTGCAGTGTACTGACAATACCGTGGGGATTGAATCCCACTGCAGTAGAGCTACTTGGTCCTGGAGCCAGCAAACCTTCGCCTAGAGGGATATAGTTCTGAAAATGAGCTCCTCTTACCGTCTTGGCCCTTTCTGTGCCCTGCAGCTCAAGCACAAAAAACTGATCAATTTTTGGGATGTATCTAGTGGGTACCGTGCTGTGCACCCATGCTGGGAAGGGCTAAGTGTTTAATGATGAACTTGTGCAAGGGTTTTTTTTGTGTAAATTATAGATTTTGAAAATAGAGAAAGGCATTTGGGTGAGTTTGTGCTCTGTGCAAGGCTCAAAAGCTACATGAGGTGATGCACCTGCCACTTGCCTGTGCAGTGTCCTGTGCCCTGGAGGTACCTGGTGGTTTGCCCTGGAGGTACCTGGTGATCTGTCTTGGAGGTTGCCCTGGCTCTGAGGACATCAGAGGCCCGGAGGGGGCAGAGCTGCTCCCACTACCCAGCACCAGCCTGGGGATGGGACAGTGGCATGGGCTCCCGTCACTGCTGGAGAAGGGTTTGCATCAGCCCCTCGGCGCCAGGATAATGCTTCCCAACCCTGCAAAGCATTTTCATGTGTGCAGATCAAAAGTTCTGGTGTGTATTTACTTGAATATTGTTATCCTGGAGCTGGGACACCTGTATCCTTTTGTAAGGAAACTTGTTCTGTGCTTGGAGGGTGTCAGGCTGCTTGATCTTTAGCTGCTTAATGAGCTAGTCCTTCTAAAACATTATTTTGTTCCACAGAGCTTCGGGAGCTGAACAAATGTTGACTTAGTGATATCTGCCATGGATTGTTTTTAAATCTACTTATCCTCTTTTTGTTACTCCTTGGTCCTAGAAGTACCTCTGCACTTCAGATCAATGACTTAACTTGACAGGATTTAGAGATTGGTAGCTGGTGTGGGCCCGATGGCACAGACATGCTTTATATTATTGTTGTCAATGTTTTAGCCAGATGTTGGGAACTGTGTGAAAATATTGATATTCATGTAATTGCTTAGGGAATCAAATTATTTCTTCTGTGTCCTAATTGTAGGGTGCTAGATTTTACAACTTCAATGTTTTTAACACATTTTGAGCACAGAGGAAGCTTTTTGGATGTCTGTGTTTTAAAAGCTACTTGAGGAAGTTGCACAATGAATTGCTCGTGTTTTATAGGGCAAAATCTCAAATTCTTGAGTAAAGGCATTGGAGGGAAGAATTAAATGTATTATATTAGAGGCTGATGTTCAACCAATGCCTGTTAATAGTTCTCCAGACAGATTTCAAACAGCGGAGGTTTGGGATTGTGGCACGTAAGGAATGGGCCTCCCAGCGCTGGGGTACTTGGTCTAGGGGTGAAGATGGCAGCAGTGCTTCATGCAGGGGTTCATCTCCTACTGTCTCTGCAGGCCTCTGGAGGTGTTCTGGAAGTGTTCAGTGTCCTTTGTGTTTTTGGTGAGATGTGTCACAATTGTGTGTTATTCGCTGTTGCTTTAGTAAATCCTGAGAAAATCCAGCGTCCGTAACGTAGTTGGCAACAAGGTGGGCAACCAACCACATGTGAAGGGGGAAGATCGTTGCATGATGCAAACAGTGAACAGGAAAATGGATTAGCTTACGAAAGTTTGACTCCTTTGCCTCAACAGGGATGAGAAGAACCAGTCCATCATTGTGAGTGGGGAGTCGGGCGCTGGGAAGACGGTCTCTGCCAAATACGCCATGCGCTTCTTTGCCACTGTCGGGGGCTCTGACAGCAAGACTAACATCGAGGCCAAAGTCCTCGCATCGAGCCCGATTATGGAGGTAAAATCTACCTAATTTCCTTTGCCCTGCTTGCAGTGATCACTGTGTGACTCCAGAAGTCAGAAAAACAGTGAGAACTGAAGGGGCTTTGTGAGCCAGATCTGATTTACGGCATCACAGTGTTCTGGAGCTGGATTGAAAATGCAGAAATACACTGACAGCCTTAATTTGACCCACTCCGATTGCTCCTGTATCTGGTGGTCTTAAAGCTGAGCCTGTGTAACCCCAACACAGCTCTAGGAGCTGGGCTTTGATGGGGCTCCAGAGAGGAGAGCCTGAGCGGTGCTGCTGGCACCATTAGTATTTCGCCATCTTCCTTCTCTTTTGACACTGCATGGCACTTCCTAATCTTCTTTAATTGTGTGGGCATGGTATAGAAAAGAAAGAGATTAATCTGTTTGACATACTTTATTTTTGTTAATTTTCTGTTGCTATCAATCACATGGGGGAATAAAAAGTCCTATTATAGGAAAATCCCTGCTCTGAAGGAAAGTAATTTCCTTTATAAATATAAAAGAAAGGGAAAAAGCAGCTTTGTTTTCCTGGCACGGTGGCCAGCTGCTGAAAATAAATGTTTGAGTGCCTAAATCCTGTTTTCCAAACAGATTTTGGAGTCAGAGTGCAAAATTTTGGAGGCATTTGTGTAATAACCCCAGTCAGTATGAAGACAAGATTTGGGCTTTTCCAAAGTTAGCTAAGGGGAAGTACAGCAGTGCCCTGCACTTAACCTTGGGCTTGGCTTAATCTTCAGGGAGACTTGCCACTGCGGTGCCTCATGGCCAAATTGCCCCACAGACATGGAGTTTGTGGCTGACCGGGGATAAAAGCCAAGCCTGAGAGGCAGCACATGTGATCTAACACTGTGCTGCCTGATGTGGGGTGTGAGCTGGAATGTTGAAACAAGTGATGGTGCGGGTGATCAGTAGGAAAAGCCACACAGGTGTACAGCTCCAGGGGGCACGATGATTTTCTGCAGATAGTTTTATTCATGCTGGTTTACTCCTTTCCTCACCCATCTCCTCTGCCTCTGTGAAATGTAGCTGCAATATCAGGGGACACCTAAAACAACGCATGGGAAAAATTTGTAGTGCACACTATTCTTCTATATGACCCCAGAATTTTATTGCTCTAATTTTCTTGCCTGTGTTCTGTTCTGGCTGTAATTTCTAAGTGCTGAGGCCAGGCAACTTGCCTGTCTTTATTGGAAATTGATGAGAACATTGCCTATGCAGGAAAAAACATGAAAATAACCTACTGGGTTTGCAGAAAAACCTGAAGTTAAATGGGCTTGGGAGAAAGCAGGTGCCTGAGCTAGAACAGGAGTTGTGTGAGTGGTGGTTGGATAGGGCAGGGCTTTCTCTGTGCTTGATGCTGAGGCCATCAGGCCAAGGAGCCCTCAGATCTGGATGGAAGGGTGGGGCAGCTGAGGGGTCAGGCAGCTCTGCACGTGCAGCAGCCTCTTTGGCGCTTGTATTGCACAGAGTAATTCCCTGGGGATTTCCATCACATGCAACTGGAGGCATCAGGTCCTGTGATCAAAAGTTTTGGGTGATGGTGTAGGTAGTGCTGTGGTTCTTGGTGAGTGTACATGCTTGGTGTGTTCCCCAGGAGCTGCACGTAGGTAAAGGTGATCTGCAGGGATTACCTGAGAAAGGCAGACAGCCTTCTAGAGGGCCCTTCCCTACAGATCCCTTCCCTTCTGTCACTTTTTCTGTGCTTGCTTGAAGCTCATCGTCTCAGGACAGAGGAATGTTGGTAAAAAGTAAGCTGCTGTATCCATGAAGGGGAATATTGCCTTCCTCTGGCCCTCTTGCATCATCATTAGTTGCTCCTTCATGGATTCCCATGTTTGCAGTGCTGCACACCTGATGTTGGTACATTGGGCTGGATTCTCTCCTCTCCCTTCTGCTACAGTGTGTGGCAGCATTACCTGCCCAGGAGGTGGCAGGTCAGCTCTGGAGAGGCACAGAGAGACTGTTTTGTCATCAAATCCATGTGCCAGAGCCTGAACATCTGGAAATGGACCGCAGCTGGTTCCCTCCCTCTTGCAGGGCTTCATTGCTTATGACCCCTCCAGGAAAGCTGCCAGTGTTGACTATGGACAAAGGTGGGGGCATCCTGTAAAACTAAACAGGAGTGTTGAGGCTGTTGGAATGTAGATGATTTAGTTACTGTACAGACAGTCATTGCTGTTCATATGCATTTTTCTTCCATAAAAGTCCTGGAGACACCACATTTTCAGTGAAGAGTCCTTGCCAAAGTCACATTGTTGCTCTGCCATCTGCGTCTAGGAAGGGGTTTTTCTTAAATCCCCCCTGTGACTGTTTATATAACACTGATTACAAATTTAAATGCTTAAAACATTTCAAAAATTAAATTAAAAATTAATGTTTAATTTTCTTTCATGCAGGCCATTGGAAATGCTAAAACAACAAGGAATGACAACAGCAGTCGATTTGGTAAATACATTGAGATTGGCTTTGATAAAGGATACCACATCATTGGTGCCAATATGAGGACATATCTGTTGGAAAAATCTCGGGTTGTATTTCAGGTGAGCTGCTGTAGGATTTTTTCCTTCTTTTGTTTCTTTTGGGTGCTGTACTTGGGGAATGCACTAGTCTGGGACTTTTCTATGAGTTAAAAAGAATCTCTTTAAAAGTAGAATCACAGAATCATTTTAGATTGAACACCCCTAAGATCACTGAGTCCAGTCATTCCCCAGCACTGCCAAGGCCACTCCTAACCCGTGTCCCCAGGTGCCACATCCACATGGCTTTTAAATCCCTCCAGGGATGGGGACTCCACCACTGGTCTGGGCAGCTGTACCAGGGCTGGACAACCCTTTGGGTGAAAATACCATTCCTTGTATCCGATCTAAACCTTCCTCGGCACAACTTGAGGTCATTGCCTTTTGTCCATTGCTTTCCTGGTAAACACAGCTCCCAGACGTGTCTTTCTCAGGCTCAGTCTTTTGCAGTTGTTCTTCACCATCCCAACGTGATGACCCTCATTCTGGGATAATTTGTACTTGGGAGACTTGTTTGTTGGCCTTGGGTTATTGCCTCTACAAGCCTAAGGCTAGAGCCTGGAGGAGGGATCACTGCTGCTGGCGTGGCTGCTGGGCAGGGATGTAAAACCTTTCTCTGGGCAGCTGCTTTGTTTTTGCTGAGCCTTTTTAAGAGCCAGGGAGCACAAATTGCAGGCAACTGTCTTCAGGATGGAGGAGGGGCAGGAGAAGGGCTGAGGAGGCTGATGTCTCTGCTGTGGCACATCCTTTGGGTTTCTTGTGCAGGGCTCAGGACAAGCTTTCTTGGTTCGTGCTTGGGATGTAACTCAGAAGAACCTGCAAAACTTTTGTCCTTAAACATACACACACACACACAAAAAAAANATAAACACACACACACAAAAAAAAAAAAAAAAAAAGGACACCAAATACAAAAGTCCTAAAAAAATTAACAATTTGTGAAGCCATGAGAATAGACCACCTTTTTTGTTATGTTACTGTTGGTTTGCACCACAGTGCTTGCTGGCTAACTTAGCTGGGTTATCCCAGAGAAGGATAAGATGTAGAAGATAATACAGAGTTATTTGTTTTCTTTGCAGGATGGGCAGTGTGTGTTGGTCAGGGCAAGGCTTGGCACCTCCTTTCTCCCAGGTGGCAAGAAAAAGTCCCTGTCCTGGTGGCACTGAGGAGGTGTCAACAGTGGGAAGCAGGGAATGGGATCAGTGTGGCCCTGGGCTCAGTGGGCACGAAGCTGAGGGTGGGAGCACCGCTGTAACCTCTTTGGGCCTCTGGTAACTCAGAACTTTCCCCACAGGCAGAGCATGAGCGCAACTACCACATCTTCTATCAGCTCTGTGCCTCCTCAAGCCTTCCAGAATTCAAAGATCTCGGACTCAGTAAGTACTGGAACCTTCCTGTGTGCTGGTGGCTGTTGCCTAGATCTGATGGCAACGGGGAAACATGGTGAGGTTAGAAATTCAGGTCACTGCTGAGGCCACATGTGCCTGTTCAGTTCATCCAGGGATGTGGCACTGGGGATGAGGGTGCTGAGGCCCTGGCACAGGTTGCCCAGAGAAGCTGTGGCTGCCCCTGGATCCCTGGAAGTGTCCAAGGCCAGGTTGGACAGGGCTTGGAGCAAACTGGGATAGTGGAAAGTGTCCCTGCCCATGGCAGTGGTTGGAACTGGGTGGTCTTTAAGGTCCTGTCCAACCCAAACCATTCTAGAATTTTATAAAAATTTACAGCAGAGCTGCAGTGAAAGTTTGTACCCTGGTAGATGCCAGGTGATGCAGGGAGATCATGTGTTAATGTTATTGCATAAGGATGTGTATTTTAAATCCAGTGTGAGTAGGGGTTGATCTGGCCAAAGTCTTGGCAGGAGTGGTTGTGTGCTTTGAATTCATTGTATTTTTTCAAATGCTTAACTCCTGAAATGGGTTACAACTCTTTTCCCAGAATTTGCAGCAAAACCTCTGTAGAACACCCAATTCAGAGGGTTTGCACTTGCAGCAGGGGGTGCAGAGATATACTTTAATTATTCTTTTGTCTTGAATATTTGCTATTGCTTAGAAAAAGTAGCAAGGCTTAAAATAGGCTTTTTCAGTATTTAAAATAATGAACAAGGCAGGCTGTGATCCCAACAACCTCTTGCAGAGGTTTCCATCCTGGCTACAGAGGAATGGCAGATCCAAGACAGAGTTTTCAGTTTCTGGGTAATTTTGGGCTTGTCTTTCTGACTTTTTGTGTCACAGTAGGCATATTGCCCACAAAGAGCACATCACTTTGAGCACTTCCAAGACTTGCTGCCATGTGGTTATATGCTTCATTTTTGCAAAGATACCCTGAGTAATGGTGATGTCTGCTGGCATCTTAAAATTCAGGAACAAATGCTTTCAGCTCAGACTGGGATATGAGCTGATGCGTGAGAGCTCCAGCTGTGCAACCACGTCTCTCACCCTGGGAACATGTGGGTCAGAGGAAACACCAGTCTTACTCATCACAGCTCTCTAAAAGCATTGTCTGTATTGGTGGTGACTGGTAATAGTGAAGGCTGAGAGGTCTCTGCTCTGCTGGTGTATCATCCAAGATGCAAAAACATCTTTGTGCTGTTGTGGCTCTCAACTTCTTAGTTCAGTGGCAACAGCTGGTGGTGTAGGAGGCAGTGGGTGCCAGGGCAGTCAGCCCCCAAGGGAGCCTTCATGGGTAATTTTTAATCAAAACTTGGTGTTGTCAGTGCAGATCAGTCTCCAGCTGCACTTTTTAGTGGTGCTTGTGCATTTGCTGTGTCACAGTGTGCGCACCAGGTCAAATGCAGCATTGGAAAAAGAGGTAATTCTATCCAAAGTTGAAGGTGTGTGTCCTTGGTGTTTTCTCCACTGTCGCCTTGCAGTAGCTTAAAAATGCCTCTCCAAAGTGTTTTGGTAGCTGGCAGATGTGGGGCTGCTCACACAGTCTGTGGGGACAGAGATGTGTGAATAGCTTTTGTTGGCATGATGGAGGCTCTGCCTTGACCTATGGAATTACTAGTGCTGGGGAGTGTTCTGTGAGTGTAGATGTGCACAATTCACTTATTTTTCTTTCTCTGGAGTGATTTTTTTTTTTTCATTTCCAACTTTGCCTCAGATTTACTAGTCTGTATCTCAAGATGACTAGTCAAAACTCAAATTTATTTCCTTGTGTGAGCTGTACTTACCTGACGTGTCAGCCTTTTCTCCCCAAGACTTACACAAAATAGAGGGTCTCTTGCTGTGGAAATCCACCATTTATTAGACATGGAGGAGGATGTATATTTTTCCATATAAAAAACTAAGAGCTTTTGCTTCTCCTTTGGCCCTTGCACATACAAAGAGTTGTTGTTACTCTCTTGTATGTTGCAAAATGCTTGAAAACAGTCTCTAAACATACATGAGCCCAGCAGAGCAAACCAATGTCGCTCAGTCAGAGTGATCCTAAAGGCTTAATCTGAAACTAAAGGTAAATATTTACTTAAAATGTTGGTGTGCAGTGCAAGTGTCTTTTGAAGTGTGGTGTCTAATTTTATGACACCTCCGCAGTGGTGCAAAGCAGGAATGCGTTTTAGTTGTTTGCAGTGAATCAAAGGGTTTATGTGGTTATTAAAGTAATTGTACATATATTGAAATGTAAAGATTGGAGCCAGTTATACCAGAGATGACTTGAGACAGAAACAGATCTCGGTGTGGATGTTTAAAATTGGAAGCTGGTGTCGGGGTCCCATCAACCACCACCAGCCCTGGGTGCATCTTGCAAGGTGATGTGCAGCAATAGCACCTTGTTAATGTGATGTGCTCCATCATGGGCTGAGTGAGCTCCTGTTGTGCTGTGGCACCAGGATGGACAGTGTGTGCCTGACCCCAATCAACATGTTCTGCCCCTTTTTCCTGATGCTCCATCAATGAGCAGAATTATCAAAACCTCCGGGTCCCTGGTCTTTGTGTGCCAAAAGGAATTGAATGTTTTTCTTTACAGCTTGAAAGTACAGCTAATGCAAAAGCCCACGGGAGGGCAGGGAAGGGATGGGGAGCTTCTGATGGCAATTTGAGTCAA
Organism: Oxyruncus cristatus; assembly: GCA_013399855.1. Taxonomy (NCBI): domain Eukaryota; kingdom Metazoa; phylum Chordata; class Aves; order Passeriformes; family Cotingidae; genus Oxyruncus; species Oxyruncus cristatus. Next base: position 203,351 of record VXAY01003441.1, read on the forward strand.
AAATTGCAAATTGCAGTGATTTTAAAGGTCACCAGTAGGCTGATGTGGAACACACAGTAGGCCTTTTCTCTTTACATTCACGATGCTTGGGAAATATGTTTGTTAGCGAATGTTTTTTGTCAAGTGACTCCTACCCAGTTCAAAACAGGCTGAGGCTGGTGCTGAGAACCCATTCTGGGTGGGATGGGGATGCTGTCCACCTGCTGGGCTCCCCCAACCGTCCTGGAAGCCAAGCTCTGGCTATGCCAGGACTCAGCCCAGCAGCCTTGGGCACACACCTTAGTGGTATTGACCTCAAGTAAGCCCTTGTTTTAAGGAGGGGTGATTGCATGTGCAGCTTTTTAAAGTGGATATAAGCCCTGCGCTCTCTTTTTGTTGTATTTGCATTTGAAATGCCTCTCTGTCTCTAAATGATTTATTGGTGTTGTCCTGAAATAACTTTACTAAAGCACAGATGTTTATATGGTATAATGCTGGCACTGGAAGCCATTCTTCATTCCCTTTGCTCCCAAGGTTTAAGGCTTTATGGGAGGAAGGTGTTAAAGTATCTTAATCAGTCATGGGTGGGTTAAACAGGATGAAAAAATATTGAAAGCAACACCCTCAGTGCTAATAATCTTCTGGAATAATCTTCACCCCTGCGGTGGAGCAGTTATTAGAATACCAAATATACCATAGCACTGGCCTGACTGAGTTTGCTTTGAATGGGGAAGAGGTTTCATCACTGCAAGAAGTAGTTACAGTCACTTACCAAGGTTCTACTTCATCCATTTCTAAGTAAATGTGGTTTGAAGGAGATGGGTGTCCTTTGGGGAGCATCCCGGTCCATATTCCAGGGGGTCGGGTGCAGGGGATGAGTACTGCTTGCTGATATATTTCTCCTCTTTCTTCTTTCCTAGCCTGTGCCGAGGACTTTTTCTACATTTCTCAGGGAGGTGACACGTCCATCAATGGTGTGGATGACGCTGATGACTTTGAGAAAACCAGGCGTGCCTTCACCATGCTTGGTAAGGGTTTGCTCTGCTTGGAGCCTGCCCAGCAGAAGTCTCTTGCAATTGTTTTGGGCGTTTTGCCTGAATTACAATGTTCCTGTTGAGCTAGTTGGCTTTACTTTGTCCTTCAGTATTGAGCTGCAGAAGTGTTTCTTACAGCTGTCTGCAAAGCAGCAGTGAAATAGAGAAGGACACGGAATTTAAGAGCAACTTAAATAAACCATTCTGAAGGCAAAGCTGTGCTGCAGCTATTTTTTACGCTTGTTTACAAGCAGGAAAAGAGCAATTACTCTGCAGTTCAATCTGTGTTGGGGCTGAGGGTGATGTCACTTCTCGGACCATCACAGTATTGTACCAAGTAGCTGATTTCCTGGAAATAATGAGCTGAGTATATCCCTGCTGTGCAGAGTCCATGTCTGTGTGGCAGCTGCAAAATCTGTGGTATGCTGCAGTGGAGCAGAGCTGTAGCCTGCCTGCAGCCGTGGCTGTTGGAGAGGAAAAATGATTTTTGCTGGGGAAAACTTCCCTGGTTTATTAATATTTATCTGAAACCATGTTTTTAAATCCTGTTCGGTCTCGGTTTCTCTCAGTTGCATTTCGTATGTTGTGAGAGGAGCTCATGATGTTCGCAGTTGGCTGTGAAATCCCCTGGCCAGCTGTGCCAGCAATGGGCATGGGAAGTCGTTTCAAGTATTGGAACTGCAAGAGTTCCCCCGATATTTGTCCTGTTTATGTTCAGATGGGCACAATCTCTTTTTCTTTGGGGTGTTAGGAGGGTCTTGTCATTACCCTCTTCTTGTACAGCTTGTGTGACCTCTAACTGTTAACCACTAAAAAAATAAGGCTTCTGTTTGCTCCAGATTTGCCCACAGGACTGTAATCCCCAGGAACGCTCTTCCCATCCCCTTGACATGTGTAGTCTCTCTTTGTTCCCCTTCTCCACCTCCCCAAGCAGCCCCGCTGTCTCCTTGATGGTCCCTGGGAAGTACCGTGAGAGCCTCTTCCTCTGCTACCAGTTTGATGATGTTTTCCTTCTCTTCATATGTTTCCTCTGTCTCTGCTTTTCGTCATTTTTCCCTTAGTGTTTCTCAGCTGTTTCTGTTCAGGGCCTTGTGATACTGCTACTGCACTTTTCAGTCTGTCCTTTCTATGTGTAACAAGAAGAAGTCAGATTTATGTGCAAATCCCCACCCTAGCCAGGCTTAACTCTAGTTAAGGGTTCGAAGTAACAGCAGTGCATTGCTCCTTTTAGTAACCTTGAAACTTTTCTCACTGAGCTGATAACAGAAAAGTCCTGAGAGAGGGAAAGGGAGGCTCTGAGTAATTCAGAAACCAGCAGGTGATGTCTCGGACCTTGGGTGGATAATTAGGACACCAGCCCTGAACACAAAAGGGACTCACAAACCCAGCTGGAATGTAAAAAGAACGCAAGATACGGCAAGAAGGCCTTGTGCAGGCTGCTGCTGAGCAAAGCTCCTGCTGGGAATGCCTGTAAATCCTGCCAAAAAAAATACATAAAGCAGTAACATCTTAACACCCCCAGTCAAGACTCAACAACACGTAGCTCTTTTTGAGGCACTGGGGGCAGTAAGACAGAGTTCCACGTCACCTCCCTTGTGCCTTGCTCTATCCAGCTGTAGCACCAGTGTGGAGGTGTTTGTGCAGGCCTTCGATTTTCTCTTCTGTTTGTGGAACACGGGCAATATGTTGCAATTCTGTGCTTCGGTTGTCAGCTGGCTACGATCACAGAAAACAACTCTGTGTTCTGTAAAGGCCACAGAGCTCTCACAGCTCTGACCCTGTTTGATCATTATGGAGCAGCATCCTTGGTTTTGTGTGTATTAAACCCATCTGTGTTAAAATTGAGTGTTTACGGTGTGTTGTTTGGAAGAAGTCTCATAATTCTGAAAACCGGCAGCCTGGGAAGGAAATCAAACACCTTGAGTGTCTTCAAATAAACTGAAAATTGCTGTTTGTTTTCTGGTGTGACAATCAGCTGTCAATTGTTCACGCAGGAGTGAAGGAGTCTCATCAGATGACCATTTTTAGGATAATTGCGGCCATCCTGCACCTTGGGAACTTGGAAATCCAAGCAGAACGAGGCAGCGAAGGCTCTAGTCTGTCGGTAGGTCACCAGCTGGAGTGGGGCATGTGGGGAGTTTGGTATGCTCATAAATCAGGCCACGTTGGATGCGTTGAGCTTCACAGCAGTATGCTTTAGTAGAAAGCCCTTTTCCTCCTGATTTTCTTTGCCTTTTTTTTTTTTTTTGGAAAGACATTGTAATTTCCTAGTTCCTTTGTTTTTCCTTGGAGATAGCATGTTGCTCCTTCTTTCTGGCCAGCCTGTAGGCAAGATCATCCAAAGATTATCATCTTACATCCCAACACATCTTTAACTCTTCCTGCTTCCTTAAAACACTTAGTGCACAGTGTTTGGGAATGGTGACTCCACCAGCAGTAGGTGCCATGCTCAAAAACCACTTTCCTAGAGGCAAAGCCATGGAGCTGCTGCTTGTGATGCAACCAATCCAGTATCCAAAGGAGCACTGCACAGTTAATTAGTGAGAAAGAAATAATACAGAACATGCCTTAGTGGCAATTTTTCTGTTTCTCTGTCTGTTCAGAGGTGGTGGGGGGGAAAAGCAATTATTTGGAAAATGCTATCCTGTAAATTATCATTGCATCTCAGGCTGGGTAGTTTGTTCCTAATTAAAGTATTAAAATGGGTTCTGCACACAGTTTTAGTGTTACACTTGAGATACCTTGGTGCTCGATGCATTAGGTGCTGGAGTAATTTACTTGATATTTGGCAACATGGATACGTTGAAAGAGGTCGGCTTTGACAATGTTGAGTTCTGTTAAGGAAGTTCATGTTGTTTAATTACCTTCAGATGTAATTGCAAGGTATTAAATCAATTCTGTTATGCCTTTTAATCTGTTGTCTAAAAGGTAGGATAGCAATAAAGCATCCTAGAATTCTCATAAAGTGCACTTTTATTCTCCATCCCCAAACCCATTCAGCATTTGTATGTGCACATACCTAACTGGAAACAATTTACTTCCTTTACATATATATTATTACACAGAAGAAAAGGAAATTGTTTTCTCATTGTTCAAAAGGCAGTGCCCACTATCTTAGCATAAGACTCAGAACTGCCTTGCCTTTGTTTGATGGGAGGAAAAATACGTTGCACGAGAGAAAATGGAGTTCACATATAATTTTATTAATTGTTCAAAGCCCAAGCCCTTCTGGTAATGCACAGTTTATAACTTTGTTATTCAAACTGGACTTAATTTGTAAAAGGTGTCATGGCAAAGCCTAAGCTTTAGCTTATGAGCTTAATCCAGGTTGCTCTGAAGGAGCCTGTAGTTGCAGCTCAGAGAGTAGTAAAGTGGAGTAAATGCTCTGTCCTGTGGAAATCTGCTGTTAGTGAAAACTGAGATTGCAAGGATAACCAGAGCAGAGCCAAGCCATGGTGCCACTGTTTGGAGCTCTGTGTGAGCTGTTCCACTCATGTCCATGAAGACGGGCACAACTGGATGTGTGTCATTGCTTTTCCGTTCCTGCCAACCACAGAGAGACACAGCCTCTCCCTAGATAGTTACGGAATGCTGCTAATTCCTTGCAAAGATCTTGGGGGTTAAAACTTCCGTTTGGGGTGTCACCAGCCTGCTGACTTTGCTTCTCATCCCCCTCTCCCAGAGCGAGGATGAGCACTTGAAGAACTTCTGTGGCTTGCTGGGCGTGGAGCTCAGCCAGATGCAGCACTGGCTTTGCAACCGCAAGCTCATCACCACGGCTGAGACCTACGTCAAGAACATGTCCCTGCACCAGGTGGTGAATGCCAGGAACGCCCTGGCCAAGCACATCTATGCCCAGCTCTTCAACTGGATCGTGCAGCACATCAACAAGGCCCTGCACTCCACTGCCAAGCAACACTCCTTTATCGGCGTGCTCGATATCTACGGGTAGGCATGGTTTCTGCTTTTTAGGGCATTTAATTTGCCCTTTGTAATTTGTTTTGCCCTTTATAATTTGTCTTGCCCTTCATAATTTGTCTTGCCTTTTGTAATTTGCCTTGCCCGTCAAAATTTGCCTTGCCCTTCTTTCAAGACACTCTTGACCTCGGCTTGTGGCAGGTGATCGGAATGGTGGGAAAGAAGCACAAAAAAGCACTGTCACATATGTGGTTTGCCGTTTCAATTGTCCTTTGAATTGTACAGTCTGACTCCAAAACAGTTCTGTTTGAGTGCTGGCTTTTGGGAGTTACCTCCCGTGCTGTTCTCATTTGGGATTTCTGCCTCACATTCATCGAGCTCCAGATGAGCTTGTGGTAGAGGTGCCAGTGTGGAGACCAAAGACTGCACTTGGCTCTGCCTGGGGTTGCTCTGAGATTTGAGGAAAGTACTTTGCTTCTTCAGCTATGAAACTGCTGTTGCAGTGCCATTGTACCAGTGAGAGCTTTTGAGGGGCTTGTTAGCCTGCGGCGGGGCCATAAGGTGCAAAAAGCTCTTACAAGGCTTGCAGCCTCAGGGGCAGTGAGCTGCTTCAGATTTGGGCTGGGTACCAGTGACTGCCTGGTCTATCATCCTGGCACTTGAGTGCTGGTAGATGAGGGATGTGAGAGTTGTTGGCAAAAAGTTCATTTTAGCTGAAGTGCTGCAAAGAAGGAGAAGATGGAGGAGAAAGAAAGGCATTCTGTCAGTTATGGGGTGGAAAAGGAAAGAGATCTTGTGGGTTTGGGGTTTACCGTCCACTCTTTCAACACCGTCCTTTTTCTATCTCTCTGGGGAGCAAGGACAAAGGGAGAAGTCTGAGGTTTCACAGAGAGGTGGTGGCTGCCCTGTCCCTGGAAGTGTCCAGGGCCAGGTTGGATGGGGCTTGGAGCAATCTGGTCTAGAGGAAGGTGTCCCTGCCCGTGGCAGGGGGTTTGGACTAGATAACTTTTGAAGGTCCCTTCCAACCCAAATCATTTGGTGATTCTGTGGTTCTAAATTGGGACAGCAGTGGCCTGCTGTGTTGCCTTAACATATTAAAATGCTGAGCTGCTCCTGTTTTGGAGGGGAAGATGGAATGCATAAGTTGTAGCTGCACCAGGAACCAGTCCCTAAGCCAGTGCAGTCACCCTGCTTGCTCAGTCCCGAATCTCCTTTCATGCCAGGCTCCTCGCAAGGTCTATTAGATCTAATGAACCTGGAGGTCAGAATGAAACCCTGCCAAAGCAGCATGGGGTCAGAATAAAAAAACCAGAAAGCTTTTATGGCTTTAATAACTATAAAATTGCCAGAGCTGGATCTTGTGTATAAACCCTCCCATGAGGTTTCTACAGCTACTGGTGTTTGGGATGTTGATTGTCACATGTGCTGGACAAGCACAGTGGCAGAAAGGATGCTAGAAAGTGATGGAGCATCAGTGCAGCCCACTCTGCTCATCTCCATCAGCAGCTGCTGCCATATGGCAAGGCTTACAGAAACACTTCTATCAAGAATGACAAGAATACTGTTCCGTTTGGTTTGGGATTTCAGTGGGATAGCTTGAGATGGTGAGGTTGCTCTTACAGGCTTGCAAGTTTCTGGGCTCTCCTCAGTAGGTAGCACAGGACCTGAAAGGTCTTAATTAACTAAGTGGGAACAGCATGGTCTTACTCAAAGACTGTAGAGAGGTAGAGAAGCTGTTTCCGATAAGTGTCTCCACAGATAAAAATTTCTGCAGGCTGGAATATGATAAATAAAGCTCTGATATGGAGCCATGTGGATGACAGTGGGTCAATGCAGAAAATTGGATTGCCTGAGTTAAGAAATCAGGCTTTCAGAAGTCTGAATGAAAGGAGACTTGAGGATAATGCTCATGAAAGATTAAGCTGGGCTTGAAAACCTGTTAGTGTGGAAGTAAAGCCTCCTTTAGCTGCAGGTCTGTGCATCACATCCAGTGCGTGGGCAAACTGATGCTTTTACAGCACTGCTGTCACCATGGGGTGTGCCAGGGTTTTTTCCCACAAGGATCTGCAGGTCCTCTTGAAAGAGGCAGATTTGCAGGGGAAGGGTGTCTATGTTCTGCCTGTAATGCTTGTGAGAATCTGGTGTCCTAAAAATCCCTTTTGGAAATGGGTGTTGCTGTCTAAATGCTGAGTGATTAACAATGCAGGGAATTTGGGTAATGATAACCTGACCCTGCAGTCCTTAAAAGTGGTTTGGCTCCCCAAACTTGGGTTTTTAGGGAGTTTTTAATTCATTTTTCCAAATATTAGAAGTTTTTTTCCAAATGTCTGCTGGTTTTCCTTTTCCTCTGGGAGAGGGATTGAGCTAGAAAGGCAGGGAGCCTGCAGACAGTCTTCTGATACCCTGAGAGCCCCTCTGTCCCAGTGCTGCTGGAGGAGGGCTGTCCACATAAGTGCATTTCTAGGGATGGGGTCCAGCCAGAGGATGCAGAGGCTGTAGGGTTTGTCTCCTAACTTTCTAATGCTCAACTTTTCATCCCTAATTCTCTGTTAATGTCAAGGTGACGGTGTGCAGCATTGAAAGCCTTCCTGTATTTATTGAAAGCACGTTATTTGCCGTATCAGCAGTAGTGCAGTCTGTCTGAGGAGTGGGTTCACGTGGCATTCCTGGGCTTGGCAGGGACAGCTTTCTTTTGCCCTGTGAAGGGAAGTGTGAACACCCAGGTGGCCAGCTGTATGCTGGACTTATTTATGAACTTTAAATATTTTAGTATACACCCTGGTGCTACAGCGGATTCAGGAGATACCATCACACAGCAGAATAGGGAGCAGTAGAAAAACCAAAATATACTGCCTCCAAGCTGGATGTGCCTTCTGGAGAGTCACAGGGGTGGGCAGGAGTGGTGAATATGCTTATTTTTTGCACCAAGATCTAGTGCACTAAAATGAATAGAAACCAAACAGGCTCTGGTTTGCTTTTCCTGTTAGGATGTTGCCTTGGTGCAGTCACTCTGAGCAGGTAGGACCTCCTGGCCTGGCCAGCACACACACATGTGGAGCTGGTGACTGATCTGCTCTGTCAATTAGCAGATTGAGCTGGTAGAGTCCCTTAATAAGCAATTTACTGAGATCTCTCTTGGAGCTGATGTTGTACAGCTGCTCTGCCCCTGGTTGGCACTCACTGAGAAGGTTCATAAACCTCATCTGGTGTCTCTGAAGTGGATATAAAGTTTCTACTCCGATTTCTTTTCCTCTTGTAGTCCCATTCTTGTTCCGTTTTTCCACCCAGCTCACCATCCCTCTTCATCCGTATTTTAATTAAATCTTTTCTTGCCCTGTTGCTGTGATCATGAGCCTGCAGGAGTTGTGTTTCCAAGGAGTCTTGGGCAAAGTCACATCCCTTTAGCTGCAGAAGCTGGAGGTACTGACCTGCGCAGCACAGTGGCTGTGCAACCAAGATCAAACACAGTGGGAGCTCTTCAAGGACATGCTCATCACTGAGGCTCAGGCCATGTGTTTAATATAAATATGTGTTATCCCAGAGACCAGATTTCATTGTGTTAAAGACTCTTAGGGAAAGGATTGAACATTCTCTGCTCGACACAGGCTGCACCAACTCCAGGGGCACTGCCAGCTCTGGACAGGCAGAGGGTAAGAAGTCCCAGGTTTCCTCAATGGCTGTGGGACTGATAGAAGCACAAAAGCAGCTCGTTTCTCCCATTCTCCTTTTTCTTTTGCCTTTTTGCATTGTGTTTCCTCAAAGTCTCAAGCATTTTATGTGGTTGAGGGCATTGTCACCTGGTAATGCCTGAGGAATAACAGCATGACCTGGATGACAGCCAGGTAGTCCTCAGAAAGCAGCAGAAATACTGATTATTTTGGGGAGGGGTGATGGGAAAAAAAGGGCTTAATTTATTTAGAGCTTTAAGATTGTTCTGCCAGCTCCTACAGTGCCTATTATCCGAACAATTATTTAGCCTCGTATTTATCATTACAGCAGCTTACTCATTTAACACAGGGAGCCTTCCCACTTCTCCCCTTATTTTAATCCTTACAGTCACGTGTCAAAGATTTCCTTCCCTCCTTCCCCTTCCAACTGTGCCTTAAAAATAGAAATAAATAAAAGTGATTCCCTGTGTAGCTGAAAAGGTCCTCTTTGTTTTTTTTAAGAGCAGGCCTGGCTCCCTGTGCCTGTCCCTGGATGTCAATGTGCTTCAGCCCCAGAGGCTCTGCTGGCTCTCTGCTGCTAACCTGTAGTTCACGTTACTAAAACTGCATATTTTTTCCCTTCTAATTGTGACTAGGAAGCCAGTTTTGAGCTTGGTTTGGAGTCGATCTGTGGAAAGGTGGGATAATGATTTGGTGAGGGGAGTTTTGGAAGCTGGTGCAGAGAGGAATCAGTGAGTCCAGCTCCAAATGTCCTCTAAGGAACATGGAATTGGAGCTGAAATCATAATTTTTCCCCTCTGCCTTCCAGAAGTTGCCTGCTCACGTCTGTCCAGGTTTTGTGCTAATAGGGATGCAGTACAGAAGCTATAATTACAATAAAATATATTACAATGTTACAATATATAATATATTTCAATATAATTACAATTCTTTTTTCTGCTCTCTTGAATTCCAAAAAAAATAGCATGTTGGGTCTTTTAGGACAGTGGCTCCTGTTTCTTCATCACCTTTGCAGTGAATATATTTGGACTTAATATTTCATAATATTTTTCCCCGAGAGAGGCTGTTACATTTCTCGTCTCAGACAGCGCTTCTGCCTGATGGGCAGGAAGCTGCAGTCGTGCCAAGTATCTCGTTCGTGCATAGCAGGAGAGACCTCTTGATTCCCTTGAGTTGTGCCACGGAAAGAGAGATGTTTTGAGGAATAAAGTGTAGATCTGGGATAGAAGGAATGCGAGGAGACAGTTGGATAACTGGTGTTCCCCGTCACACAGATGACACCGTTTCAGGAAAAGAAAAAAGAAAAAAAAGTAGATTTTGAGACAAAGCAACACTTAATGCTGACTTATTCATTGCTTTGCAGGTTTGAAACTTTTGAAGTGAATAGCTTTGAACAGTTCTGTATCAACTACGCCAACGAAAAGCTCCAGCAGCAGTTCAACTTGGTAAGGTCAGCTTGGAAATGTTCCACAGAACTTAGCAGAAAATGTAACAAGGCAAGGTTGTTGTTTGTCCGGCTTCTGTTTAATGGCATTCACCCGCAGTGTGGACAGATACGTGGCCAGTATGAATGTAGTCCCTGGGATACCTCTCTCCCAGGCATTGCATTGAAATGGCACTAAATATTCCCATCAAGTTGAAAAATGTTGCTCAGTTGATGTATAAGCTTGATACTGGAAATAGGTTTTATGTTTTATGCAAAGGTTCACTAGGGTTTTGAGTAAGCATATAATTTGCCTTTTTCTTGGTATACTTTCAGTCCTTAAGCAAAATCTGGATGGTCTTGTGCCAGGTCCTTATTTCCAGTGTAAGTTAAAGTATGCCCTACCCATTAAGTGTGGCTTATACATATGAAATGAAAACTCTGTATTAAATAGCAGGATTGGACACACTCCCCACTTTTCACTTGGACATGCCTCACAAAAACCAGAGATTTTTCTGTTTTATTAGAAACAAGTGCTTGCCTGCACTGGAAATGAAACCATTACGGGGGTTGTCTTTTGCTTTGGTTTTAATCAGGGAAGAAATTACTATCAGTTTCAGGATGCAAGGAAAACTTCTTAAATTTGAGTAGCTAAGTACTGCAGATTAGTTTGGCCCTTTGAAACCATATCATATGCATGGCCATGAACATTTGCAGTCTATCTAAGGCATCAGATAGATCACTGCTGCTAAAAATGAAAAGTAAATTATGGATTGTATTTGCACTATTCATATCTTACTTGGTATGTCTAACTATCACTTCTGAAGCTTATAAATTCAAACTCTGAGATGACATGTTTGAAGAGATTTTAAAAAGCTATCTTTGAAGGAAAAAAGTGCATTTGAAAAACCATTTTTTAATATGCTTTAGAGTATCTCAGAAATAGCCAGACACAATTTATCTGCTTGGACAGAGGTCTCAGATACATAAGCCATGCAGAGGCTTTTTTTTTTTTTTTTTTATTATACATTTTTTTAAATAAGAGGCTGCAAGAGAAGTGTCCCTGATTTGGTCAGATTCTGCTGCTGATATCCCTTCTGGGATGATAGGTGCTCTTTGTGAAGCAGATGGGGGGACACATTCTCAGCCCTGGCTGAGTTCCTGCTGCAGGTCACTGCTTTAATCAGCAGAGGAATAAATGAGAGGGGGATTTTTGTCAGCCCAAGAGATGTATGTGTCATTACCACTTCAATATATGGCTTCCACCTCAATGTAGTGACAGCTTCAGTCATTTTCCGGTGAAAGTCATTTACAGCCTCATTTTCCCCTGCCCTGTGGTTTGCTAGTGTAATGCTTTTATTTTCCTTGCCAGAAGCTAAACTGTGTAAGTGGCAGAGCCTGCAGAGGCTGAATGTGAGGGCACCTAAAGCCTCTGTGGTTTCTGGATGTTCTCATGGAATACTGTACTCCAATGGGGACAGGGGGGTGGATGTGGAAGGGGCTGGCTGGGGTCACGGCCGGTAACTCCGCTGTTCTTTCACTCTCAGCACGTGTTCAAATTGGAACAAGAAGAGTACATGAAGGAGGGAATCCCTTGGACTTTCATAGATTTCTACGATAACCAGCCCTGCATAGACCTTATAGAGGCCAAACTTGGGATCCTGGACCTGCTGGATGAAGAGTGCAAGGTAAAGAGTGTTTTTATGAGAGGTTGAGTAAGAGGCTTTAGCCTGAGGCATCTTGCAAGAGGGTAAACACTTTCTTCACGTGTGTTGCTGGGGTGCCTGTGGCAAGGGAAGGCTGTTGGCATTTGCTTTGCCTTAGAACACTTCAGAGCTTGGCAGATGTTTGCTACCAGCCTGGTACCTGATCTCACCATGTGCTGCCAGTGCTTTTGTTTCTGGCCCGGCTGTACTTAAATCTTGTTTAAAAGTTAAGAAAGGCCAGAATGGCAAACCTTCATGAGAATCCATAAGAAAGGTTGGACTCCTCATCCACTCCTTGTTCAGTCATTAATTACCAAATATAAATAGAAACAAGAAGCATCAGGTGGGAGATTTTCTTGAGAAGCTGGGATACCTGTTTTGAAGGTGTTTGATGCTGAAGACATCCTGTTGGAAAGGGATAGGAACTGCTTTCCTGCTGGATGTGCCTGCCCTGACTGGTTTTGCTATGGTGTGATCCAGCAAGTTGTCCTTGGGAAGAGTTTCCATTGAGACTTGGATACATTCTGTGACTGGAAATGTTTTACTGGTTGTGGAAGATCTTTGAGCTTTTTTGAATAAAGGCAGGGAGGGATAAGAGGAAGGGTGGTGAGAGAGCTGAAGTAGGGAGGGGCCCTGGCCAGGATAGCCAAGGTGATAAGAAGGACACAAGGAATTCCTGTTTCCTCTGTGGGATCCATGAATAGAGGAAAAATCTGGTGGCCCGAGAACACAAATATCATGTTACATCAGAAGGAAAGGTTTTGGATCCATTATTTAGACTAATGACCCTGCTGGTATGGATTTAAGAAGATGTATGACCTGTCCTTGTCTGGGAAGGGGGTGACCTGTCAAGTGTTCGCTCTTCTCCAAGTGACAGAGCTGCCTTCCCAGGCACAATGGATGTGTCCCAACCTTCACATCCCCAGCTCAGCTGGGGTACAGACACTCCATCTCTCTCCTTGTGATGAGCCAGAGCTGGGGCTGCAACTTTTCAAATCTTCTCTCAGGAAGATTCCTTAAAAATGAGATCAAATTAAACTTAATTTGATGTCCTTAAAAATAGCATCTCGGCCAGTGCTGGCTCAGAAGGAGGTCAGAGTGTTTGCTTGATACTCAGTACCATTCCTTCTGGTCTTTGTGCTATTAAATTAAATTTTTCAGTTAAATTTTTCAGTCTCAAACTGTCTCCTGGAAAACTTTGAGGACCTTAAATGAAATTTCCCTTGTGTCTTGTTGGGAGTAACACCCTGGGCTCCTCCCTGGGGCACGTGGCAGTGGTTGCTGCTGGTGGCATTGCATTAGACAGAGCAACTCACATGCACCACCAGTAATATGGGCAACTTTGCTGCAGATCTACCTGGTACTACTTTTTTCATCCGTGCTTATTTTTTTACAAAAAAAAAAAAAATGAAACACAAGATCTATTCCCCCCCACATAAAATGCCAATTATCTGGTTATTTACCTGTCAGTGGGGGATGCTGTCATTAGTCAGAGGCCTTTATTATAGGCCCTGTAATCACCTCTTTTATAATAACCTGTAAGTGTTCTCCAGCTTTATGAAAACTTCAGCAAAACCTGTCAACTGAAAGCACCAGTTTATGGATGAAAACCTTTACCCCCACGGAAGTGTTTCACGTCTCAGGGTGGGACCACAATAGGGTAATTGCACATCACCTCATTAGGACCTCCAGTGGTGCATAAATGTACCCTGGAACCTGAAAGGGCATCGACAGGATCCTGGCTACATAATGGCACACCAGCACAAATGCAGAGGGTTTGTCACTTACGTTCTTGCTTCACAGCATGCATTTTTTTTTTAATCTTTAATGTGTGGATGGGGAGGAGGTGGCTGGGAACATGCTGAAGCAGTTCAGCTAGTGAAGGTCATATGAGAGTCTTGTCCCTGTTTAGAGAAAAATTGAAACAGGAATCAGCAATGAAGGAGAGGACGCTTGAACTGAGATTGGAGTGTTAAGGACTCAACCTGTCTCATGAAAGCAAATGAGAAAACCCTTAGCTCTTAAAAAAGATACTAAGATATGGAATCATAAAATGATTTGAGTTGGAAGGGACCTTAAAGCTCATCCAGTCCCACCCCGTGCCATGAGCAGGGACACCTTCCCCTAGACCAGATTGCTCCAAGCCCCGTCTTGTCTGGCCTTGGACACTTCCAGGGAAGGGGCAGCCACAGCTTCTCTGGGCAGCCTGTGCCAGGGCCTCACAGGGAAGACTTTCTTCCCAATATCCCATCCGAGCCTGCACCCTGGCAGTGCGGAGCTATTCCCCCTTGTTCTGTCACTTTATACCTTTGTGAAAAATCCCTCTCCAGGAGGGAGATGTTTATGTTTGGGGTTTTTTTTTAAACAGCTTTGAAATCTTACGATTTGGAAACTGTTGTAGAATTGTTAAGATTGGAGGTGGCTTCTGGAGCTCATTTGGTCCTACCTCCAGTTACGCCCTTGGTCTGCCTGGGAATCCTTATAATCTCCATGGACTGCGACCTGTGTCCTCTGCTAAGTGACTGTGGAGTTCTTGAAGTGCCTTTTCCCTGTTTCCTGCACTGGAGTTTCATCTCCCTGGAGCTTTTGGAACCTCTTGGTTTTGCTTTGGCCTAAAAAAGTGTCAGAGGAACAGCAAGAGTTCGTGTCCCATGCACCACGATGGTGTGATGTTGAAGTGCTCAAGCAAAAACTGATGAGCCTGAAGAGATGGGAAAGGGCAGAAGGGCATCCGTGAGAACCTCCCTGTGGAGAGCTGTGAAGTGTGTGTGGAGTCACCGCGGGACAAAGTGAAGTGGTGGGAAATAATTTGGGATAAGGGCAGTGTCCTTGAGAAGAGCAAGGAGATGAATGTAGAGCCTATCAGAAGAAATGAGGATGAAGGAGGGAGGCTGTCTTCTGAAAATCCAGCTGTGAGAGGGTTGCTTGGATGTCTGAAATGCATTTAGGTTATGGTTGCACTTTTTGTGAAGGAAATTACCTAGGTGGAGGGGGCAACACACTTCTTAGGAAGACTTCAAAGTTTTCGAGGTTTGAGGGGATGTGTGAAGAGTAATGTTCACTCTCTGGAGAGGTGCAGCCAGCTGAGGTTGGTTTTTCAAGAGACTTAAATGCTCTTCAGAGGAAATAGAAAACTCTGTGAGAAATGCATTCTCTATGTCAAAGTTGGATGAGCTGTCCTGCTTTTCAGGCTGAAACTACTTGCCCTGTGGCAGTGCTGCTTGTCTTCATGTGCTTTCCGAGTGCCTTGGACATGGCTTTCAGGGGCACGGTGTGATTCTTGGGTGGTCCTGTGCAGGGCCAGTTGGACTTGATGATCCTTGTGGGTCCCTTCCAACTCAGGAGTTCTGTGATTCTGTGATTTGGGAG
Organism: Oxyruncus cristatus; assembly: GCA_013399855.1. Classification (NCBI taxonomy): domain Eukaryota; kingdom Metazoa; phylum Chordata; class Aves; order Passeriformes; family Cotingidae; genus Oxyruncus; species Oxyruncus cristatus. Next base: position 218,448 of record VXAY01003441.1, read on the forward strand.
TCCAGTCAGAGACTGCTCTGAATGCTCAGGTTTCCCCGTAAGGTGTTCTGCAGCCTCACTTCTTTAATGCTTTTGCCTGTGTTGTTGTTGCTGGGAGTGGGAATGAAAAAGTTAATGAAAAATAACCCCCTGTCCGTTAGCATGAAATGCATGGAAAAGGGTTCATAGAATCATAGAATCAGTCAAGGACAGGCTGGTTGGAAGAGTTCAGGGGTCAGTTGCAGAACTGTTGTCCAAGATTTGTTAGGGATCTTGGTGAAATCCTTTCTGCTGAGGAGCAGCCTGGCCCCAAGGCTGCCAAAGGGGGATGTTTCTCACCAAACCCACAGACTCCCTCACGTTCTTGAGCTCTTTCGTGGCTCCGTTTTGTGTTTTATGGCACGTTGCCATTGCGGTATGCTGTTAATGTGCCAAATGCATTTTCTAATGTTGTCCAAAAGATGCTCTTTAACCTTTCCCTTGTCCTTCTGTCAAGTGCCAGAAACACTGAAGTCTGTTTCTGGCTGGCTGGTTTTCAATCCCGCTTGTCTCCGTGCATCGCTGTGAACTTGGATATCTGAGCAAATGTGTTTTCCTTGTCTGGACTCGTTAGTTTTTTGAGCATCAGAAATGAGCACATCGCCTTCCTGTGCTGCCCTGTCCTGTCCAGGGGGATTTCTGCTCCGTGAGCAGAGGTTGGACCTTTGGGCTTTCCTTTCGGGCGGGCCGCCCGATCCGATGGCAGATCAGCCTCCCCTATGTCATGTTGTCAGCTTTGATGACTTTGAAGTCAGGCACGTCACTTGCACTGGAACGTGTTTCTGGAGTGCAGAGGAAGCCCAGGCTCTTTTCAGGCTTTAATTTATATTGGAGTTGAGGACAAAAGAAATAATATGTACATGGCTTTCAGAGGGTTCACTTTTAGATCGTTAGGTTTGAATCGTAGAATCCCAGAATGGTGCGGGTTGGAAAGGACCTTAAAGACCACCTCTCTCCAACCCCTTGCCATGGTGGGACATGACCTCCCACTAGCCCAGGTTGCTTCAAGCCCCGTGCAACGTGGCCTTGAACACTCCCTGGGATGGCACAGCCACAGCTTCTCTGCCCTGTGCCAGGGCCTCACCACCCTCACAGCCAACAATATCCCATCTAAATCTACCCTCCTTCAGGTTAAGGCCAATGACCTTTGTTATTTTTATCCGTTTAACTGTCCTCCTGTTGGAGGTGACAGTGGAAGGAATCTCAGCCTTTAGTGCAGGCAGCTCCTCAGCTGGCTGGTGATCTTGGTGAGTTCTTGATCCTAGAGTTCAAAATGGGCAGACTTGAGCCTGTGGGGTGACCCTGGCCATGCTGGGTGGGTTTGACTTCGGTTGCAGTAGTTCCTGACAGCTCAGAGGACATGTCCCATCTATTTTGTGAGGGGTGACAGAGGCATGACAAGGAGGACGAGCAGAGGCAGTGACCTTGTGCACTATTCCTGGTATAAGTTTTACCTCGTTTAAAGATTCCATACAAAACTTGCAAGGCAGTCGCTTTTTGTCTTCCCCAGCCCCTAAAAAAGAGATGAGATTGTCTCTAAATAACTTTCTCAGTGGCTCTAAAGGCCTTAAACTGCCAAGCTAATACCAAAAGCTGTTATAATAGTGCAGATAATGGCCCTGTTAGTTTTTATCTCTAGAACTTGGTCCCAATCAGGTGCTCCTTCAGGCAGCTAAAAATACCCTGGTTGCAGGACAGTGAGCAGGGTATGGCAAAACCCTCTTTCTGTGAGGCAGGAATGAAGCCTTTGAAGTTCAGCTGTGAGATAAGCAGGTTTTTCAGCAAAGTGGATGGCCTAGAAGACAGCTGGTGCAGGGTAAATCTGCTCTCGGCAGCATCCCATGGCTCAGGTGCTCCTGCTCTGCACCTGTGGCTTAGTCCTGAGCAGGAGGCACCTAATGATAGCTCCCGAAAGAGTGTCTTTTACATACTAAATATTAAACATAACTGATGAAAACCCAAAAAAAAATAAACCCATCTGCATTTATATAACTCCGTAGTTTAAACATGCAAGTCTATCTTGCGTAAATAAAACATGTATATAATTGCATAACTAAGTGCCTTTTTAATATTTATATATACTCTCTCTTATTTCTATGTGTATCCATAATTGGCTACACTTAAAACCTGTGAAATATAAATAAATCTGGGGTAGCATGGCGTGCATGAGTGGCTGCTGCATTTAATTCACCCCCGTTACTGGGGATAGGCAGGAGATGCTTATCCCAGTGTCCAGAACCCTTCTGGTGTGTTTTGGTTTGCTGTCATGAAATCAAAGGCTGCTTCAGAGCATCACTGAGAAATATTCCTCATCTGCCTCGAGTTTTCCTTTGCACTGTTTGCTGCTCCTGTTTCCTCTGTCATTTTTCGTGTAAAGGTCTCTGTAAAGTCCTGGTGGATGATCCAGAGCTCTCCCTGGTGCTGCACGGTTGTTCTGTGCTTTCTCGGCTTTTGTCCCGTCTAATTTCAAATATTGCCTAACACTTCTCTTCCAGCTCTTCTCTTTTTCTAACCTAAATTGTCCAGTCAGTCGTTTTTTTGTTAAAAATTATGTGTGTGTGTGTGTATGTGTGTATGTATGTGCAGCTGTTCCTGTCCTACTGGCAGTGATCCATGGGATGGGGATGAACCCCGTTAGCTGTGGCTCTCAGCCCTCAAGAATAACAATTTCGCTCCTTGTTTCCTTTGATTCTCAAGAATTTTGTTTTGTGTCAAGCTTGTTGGGCTAGAAAAGTACAAAATAAAACGTATGTACAGCTAGGTGCTTTCCTCAAATGCCCTTATGTTTTTTGGAAAGTTTTGGGGGTTTTGGGGGTTTTGGCTGGTTAGCAGAGAAGGATCTAAATATATCCTAGAAAAATGACTCTTTATGTGAAGTGCAATGATGTATTTAATATTAGAAATTACAGCATATTTTTATATGCTGCTATACAGCTGTATGTGCTTAGAAAATAATAAGACAAAACAAAATTTCCCTATTCTTGACAGTATATTGCATTAACCTAATTTTACCATTATTTAGTGGGTAAAAACTGCAGGTGCTGGAGAGGATGGTAAGCTAAAGCATTCTTTAACTGTTAATTTGTGAAAAGTAGCACATTTCCTTGCTGCACAGGTCGTGCTGTGAGGTGTCCTTTTAAGTCATGGCAGTTTTTTAGGATTTCTCCACTCTCTGCCCTTTTCTACCAAAGCAATTTCTTGGGCAACACCTGATATCTTGCTGTACCGTGGCCAAATTCTTTCAAAGGGTGTCAATTTTGCATCCTGATTTCAGTCTAAATAGGAGGCAGAGGGAGGATTTGGCATCCAGGACATCTGTGGCACAGGAGATCTGAGTGTGTGGGAAGGGGACATGGGAATCATTTGGCTGTGGCAGGACAGGTATGTGGGTCTGAAGTTGCAGCCCTGAATGATAAGTGGGGTTAAAACATCATGGAATTGGAATCCCAGTGATCCCAAAGAGGCAGAGATTTCTTAAGGATCATAATTTTATTATTATTTAATTTTAGCATATAAGAATTATTATTGTACTACCATTTTTATTTTAAATGAAATAAACCAGAACTTCCTATTTTCTCAGGTGGCAGTTTCTGACATATTTGTTCACCAAAAATAGCACTAAAAAAATAATGCTGGTGCCCGAGTAATTAATGTAACTTTAGTGTAAAAATACTTCCTTAATCTTTGGGTTTTTTTTTTTTCCTGCAAAAGCAGTTCTGGGTGTTGGAACAGAACCGGCATTTGGGTGTTTTTCACTGGCAATGAAATTTTAGTGTGTTTGTCAGGAGCATACAAGAAAACAGAGTAGCACACGCTCCCAGAACTGGTCCAGCTTCCCCCCTTGCAGGTTCCCAAGGGCACTGACCAGAACTGGGCACAGAAGCTGTACGACCGCCACGGCTCCAGCCAGCACTTCCAGAAGCCCCGCATGTCCAACACCTCGTTCATCATCCTGCACTTCGCCGACAAGGTACCCGGGGCTGGGAACAGGAAGTGCACGGGAGGGAAGGAAACAGCCACGAGAGGGAAAGTTAGTTCACAGCCCCAGCGAGCTGCTTTTCGGTGGTAGGGGCCCCTGGGTGGCCGTAATCTCAGCTCGGTGCTCGAGTCTAGATCAGCTCCGAGGCCTTCAGCCTCAGAACTATTGCTCTAAGCTGTAAATTGTTGAGGCTTCTAGAGGAGAGTAAAATCCTCTTTTTCAAAGCTGCGGCGAAATTAGTTTCTGTAAGGGCAGCTTGACAGAAAATGTATTGGAAAAGGGAATTACTTTTGAAGGGCAGGAGCTGCAAGTGTCAGCAAGGCACAGTGTGGAGGGGAGGTGAGAGGTGATCCTGGGCTGATCCCCCCTTTCTGAGGGAGAAGATGCCAGCTGTGGGACTAAACTAAACTAAATCCCACTATCTGGAGCTATAGGGACGTATCCATGGGCTCTAATTTTTTTTTTTTTTTTTTGGTCACCTATTTCAGCCAACTTCAAATGTAAAAAATGAAATTTTCTTCTGTCCTCTGTAAAGTATACTTTGAAAAATGTTTTTCTAAGTTCCTTTGCATCCCAGCCCTCTGCAATTTCAAAAACTCGGAGACCTACAAGAGACATAGCCAAGACATCTTTTGAGGTTTATTGATTAGCTTACAAGAAGATGAGGAATGAACAAAAGAGCTTGTAGAGTTACTGATGAACTTTGCATTTTTTTCCCTCTGGTTTCCATAGAGAGCAATTTAATGACTAAGAAACAGTCTGTGTTTGCAGCAAGGATTTTGCTTCCATTCAGATTCACTTCTTCTGATTAAAAAGTGACCTTTAAATTCCTGTTGTTCTCCCCTTCCCCCTGTCAGGTGTTTCAGATGAGCTCCTGATAGCAGAGGAGCAGTGGGAGCACCTTGTCCCCGTGTGGTTTGACTTTACCCTCTGAGATTCCTTTTGTCTCCTGCTAGGTGGAATACGAGAGTGAAGGATTTCTGGAGAAGAACCGAGACACCGTGTATGAGGAGCAGATCAGCATCCTGAGAGCCAGCAAGGTAAAAGCAGTAGATCATGGCAGTGGTCCTGGAGCTCCTGGTTGGAGCTAAATTGTGTGTTGCTGTGCCATACCACAGCATGTCAGGTATGTGAAGATGTAACAGCAGCGAGAGGGGCAAATACGTGGGATGTGGAGGAGGGGGGAAGGGGGTAGAGGAGAGTGCTGGGGGCCATAGTCACACCCATGTGTGGGTGTGTGTGGTTGTATGTGTTCTTTCACCCCGGTGTTGGTATCCCCTCACCACAAAAATCGTTTCCAAACCTGCTGATCCTCTTCTCTTTTGGTCATCAAGAGCCAAAATTAGGAACAGCTAGTTCTTCACTCTTTCTTTGAGCTCCCCACTCATCAGCAGATTCTGATCACAGAATCACAGAATGATTTGGATTAGAAGGGACCTTAGAAATCATCTTGTTCCAACTCCCTGCCACAGGCAAGGATACCTTCCACTGGACTAGGTTGCTCAAAAGCAAGGTGATCCTAGGGCTAAAAGCCACAGTCAGCAGTGTAGTCTGTATATTGTGGGTAGCCTTGATGACCTTATCATCCTCCTATATGAAAATTTCTATTTGTCTTAGCTGTAGTCCATCATACATGTCCCTGTGTCTTCTAGTTACTTTAATACCTAGTATGCAAAAAATAGGGTTAATGCAGAATGCTGGAAACGTTACCCAAACTCTGAGACGTCCCAGCTGCCGTGGAGCTGTTTTACACCACTGCCAATATATGGTTTTAACAAATTAAGTCATATTGAAGATCACACTGCCACTTCCTGTGTTACAAGATTTTGTGCCTTGTGCCTTTCTTCTCTCGGGTGTTGTACAACTTGTCAGTGTCTCATTGCTTCAAGTGCCAGCAGGGATGTATTCACTGACCTTGAATACCAGGACTCCTGGTAAAGTGCGTTTTGGGCTCTCAACGTTTAAAGTCTCCCATAGTTCTGTAGGCTGGCGACTTGGTGGGATGTTGGAAGCAGAAGAGCAGTAGATGTGAGGCTCTGTAGATTTTGGTGTGGGTCCTGCCTGCAGTGAAAGGGCATTTGGCAATGGGCTTCAGGTTGAACACTTGAGTTCTGTGTATAAATTGAGCAGATCTTACACTGACTTCCAGTACCGCAGTCTTCTCTCCATGAGCACTTGGGTGGATTGGGTTAAAGGTGTCAATAGCACAGACATCTAAGGAATTTCAAATACTTGCTGTTTTAAAACCAAACCAAAAGTTCTTCCCTGCTGTCTGGAGTCTTTCATTGTCAATTAATGAGCTGAAACTTCATAGACAGCCTCATCCCTTCCAGGGCAGCTTTTATTAAGGAGTTAGTATGAAAATCCAGCCCTGCAAAGTCCAACACCTGCATCCTGCATCCAAAATCAAGGCTGCATGACTTTGGGGTACCACTGTCCTGCCAAACCTTGTGTGTGGTTTAAGGAAGGAATACATCGGCTTTCTACAAAACATTTCAAAGCCTTCCACAGCATATGCCAGTATGTTAAACTGGTTTTGGTTTTTTTTTGCATTACAGGTTTTGGACCCCTCTGCACGTTGCAAGCAAACGTGTCACGTATCCAGACTTCTCTTTGTGCCACCATCCCTTGGGTGTACTTTTGGCTGTCACCTTCCAAATGGCACCCTAAAGAAGGAGTGGGGTGAGGGGAGATGGAGGAAATAGTGGGTTTAGGAGCATTTTAAGCAGGAGCTTGTTCCTGTCAAAGTTCAGAGATGAGAATGGGAAATTTTTTGACTGTTGTCAATGGCTTGCCCTGTGTCCCCGTCAGGAATTCATATGAAGATGACAGGATGAGCAAATTTCTCATCCGTGGGGGTAGTTGTGAGACTAATAACTGTGAAGCTGGACATTAATAACGCCCAAATCAAGAGCTCTGCATGTTCAGGAAGCTTCTCAGGGCAAAATCTGGGCATGATTAGAGCTTATTAGAAATGCCAGGTAGCCTCCAGGAATAATTGATGCTGTATGATGAATTATTTAGCCAGTGCTGAACTTGCTGTTGAAATCAGTGCTGCAGAACTGGCAGTGTCTGGTAGGGATTTCTGTTTGACTTGGTTGCAGAGGAGAGATGTAACCCATTGTTGTAGAGTATTGGGGACCCTGGAACTCCTCTAAAAATAAGAGGTTTTTAAAAAATCTCTCTGTCACATATAGGGAATATAATACCAGAGCAGGCTGGACTTTGATTTAATAGCTAAAAAAACCCACCAAACCCTACTCCTTGCAACAGGTTTGCTCGACCTAAAAAAACCCGAACAAATCAAACCTTAAAAAATTAATGTGAATGTCTTGGGACCAAGGATTTGAGTTTACCTGTCCTGCAAACCTAGGGTAATCCTCCTTGGGATCAGGTGTTAGGACCCTGTGGCTTCACGGTGGTGGCTTTGTAGGCAACACCAACATCTGCATTTGTGATCATAGAATCACAGAATGGTTTGGGTTGGAATGGACCTTGAACACCATCTCGTTTCAACCCTGTGCCATGGGCAGGGACACCTTCCCCTAGACCAGGTTGCTCCAAGCCCCATCCAATTTGGCCTTGGACACTTCCAGGGATGAGGCAGCCACAGCTTCTCTGATCCAGCACAAAACACTCTCAAATGCACTTGTCTCTGAGAACATTTGCGAGATAGTTTGAAGAATTTCTGCCTTTAAGCCCTTTCTTTAGTGACATTGGGGCAGTGACTGTTATCCGCCTGTGCTGATGCTCTGCTGTCCTGGGAAGAAGAGCAGCAGGATCATCCTCACCTTCCTCCTGAAAAGCCTCTGAAGCCTGATGATCTGCTTTTGGTTTCCCAGCAGATTTTGTTATCATGGGCTTTTTTTTTTTTTTTTTTGCCTCTTGCCTGCCATGTGCCTTCCAGGGCTATAGACAAACAAAAACAATTTTATTTTGCTGTAAAAAGCAACCTGGTCTCTCTGAACCAAAGAGAGTAGGCAGTGGCAGTGCTGAGTCTGCTGCTTAGATGTGCTAGTTTGACTAAAACTTAAATTTGTGCTGCAAAAAGCTGTGCTGTGAGGACTCTGTCCTGTCCTCAGGACCACGCCTGAATGCAATATTCACCACTTTCTTCTTTGTTTTCCCACCAAAGCGATGTGGAGGGTGAGGGGGAACACCCAGTTTAAGACAGCAAGGACCTAAACACCTCTCCGTCAATAACCACATGGCTGATGGAGCACTCCCACCAAGGCAGAACTGCCTTCTGCTAATTAGAATGTGATTAATGCCATCAACAGGACAGTGAAAGAGACTTTATAAAGCAGCTGATTAGTTCTGTTAGCGCTGGTCAGCTAAAGCAGTTGAGAGTTGGTGTTCTTTGAATTAAGGAAACTCATTTGAATACTGATGGAGAGGAGAGCATACAGGCGTGCTGCATAGGTATTATACTCCAGTTCCTTTGTAATTATGAATAATGCACTGATGGTTTTGACCCTGCCAGTTGGGAAGGAGGGATCTGTCCTTCTTGCTTATTCCCCAGCACCTGTGGAATAGGTCCTGGACTGCTGAGGATGATCCCAGTTTCACCAGGGTTGCTTTATGCAAGCTGAAAGCTCAGCTCTGAGATCCCTCTCCAGGAATGAGCAACGCTGTTATTAATTAGTAAGTGGATGGAGGGGTTGATGGCACTCCCAGCTATGTGCTCAGAGGATATTTCAAAATCCAAAGTTACAACCAGGGGTTTTACCACATTGTCAAGTGTGACATAGTGATGCAGAGCCTGTGTTGGATGTCTTCCAGCATCAAGCCTATGCCATCCAAACATCCTGTGTTTGCAGGAGTCAAAGCATCCAGGACAGTGACATGTCATCCAAGGACAACAGCTGTCAGGATGTCTTTTTTGGGGGGAATAGAGGGTCAGGCAAAAAAGGTGAGAGCCTTTATTCTGGTAGGAGTTGAGTGAGCCCCAGAGATAAAAACTTTGAGTATGAAGGATATCCTTAGCAGGCACTGTCCTGGAGTCCAAGATGTGAAAATTTAACAGCCCTGCTAACCACAGATTTATGGTGGCTCGCTTAATATTCAAGTTCCTCAGTCTAATGCAAATTTGAATATCCTGCTCCTTAAATAATAATAATTAAAAAAAAGACATTGAGTGCATTTGCCAGCTCACCTGTTCTCCCGTTTATGAAGCGGAAATGTTGCTGCTGGCTTGCCAGAAATCCCAGACTTTAGGGATCTGAGGAGCCAAATGTGGTGCATCCAGGGCTATGGAATGGCGGTCCTGCCACTGCCTTGCTTGTTCAGCTGATAGCTAATTAGTGAGGAAGTGCTGGTGTCTCTTTAACTGTTAGAGAAGCAAGGGTGCCTCTGGGACCATGAAGATTCCTGGGGTGTGTGCTGATCCGGCAGCATCCTTGATGAGGCCAGGACTGGATGAGTATTCTGAAACCAAGCCTTGGGAGCAAGGCACCTCACATTCAGGGGGTTTTGTGTCTTGACAAGACTTCAGCCTCTTTTTTTAGCACATTCAAGGTCTGATGAACTCTGAGACAGAATGGTCAGTGGTCCCTGATGCAGGTTACGTGTGGTAATGCTTCTTCTTTTTACTTTTCTTGCCCTTTTTCCCCCTGCAGGTTTAAGATGGGTAAAAAATGACCTGAGCAATGTGACTTGGGTGGGTTCATCCCGCAGTGAGCGTGGCTAGAGTTGCTCAAGTGTTGTTGTTTGTTTTAGTATCCAATGGTGGCAGACTTATTCCATGAAGAGAAGGATGCTGTGCCCGTCACTTCCGTGGGAAAGGGAACACCCAAAATCAACGTCCGTTCTGCCAGGCCAACCATCAAAGCTGCCAACAAGGAGCACAAGAAAACAGTGGGACACCAGGTAATGTAAGATTCGAGTGAGTCAGTCAACAACAGGGGAATCCAGTTAAGATCTCGTTGCTTCAGTTTGAATCAGATATAAATAAAAAGCCTTTGGGGATGGAAAGATACTTTCCCGTGACCCATGTTTGGCTCTTGCATTTTGGATGACTTCTAGCAGTGTCTCTGGAAGAGGAGGCTTGGGTAGTCTTGACTGGAAGTAGTTGAGAGGTTTGAGGAGGGTGGAGCCACTCAAGGATTCACTGGAATGTGTCCCACTGTACTGTGGAACTCATAAATTGAAACAAGTTCAGAAAAAGAGCATTTTTCCCCTTGTGTGGACAATCAAACAGTGCAACAAGGGCCCAGAGAGTGTTGTGCTGTCCCCACCCTTGGAGAGATTTCAGAGACCCAACTGTGTAGAGTCCTGAGCAAACACTTGCTGCTCATGAACCTGAAGCTGGAAGTTCTCAACCCACCAGTGCCTTCTCTGAGTTTCCCCTGTATGTGCTGGGCAGGCAGGGAGGTTCATGCTGTGTCACATTCAGGGCCCTGTGGCAACTGCCAGCTTGGGCTGCAGGGCTACAGCACCTCCCTCCCTCCTCAAAATGAGTGTCTTTTTCTTTCAGTTCCGCAATTCGCTGCATTTGCTGATGGAGACCCTGAATGCCACCACCCCGCACTACGTGCGCTGCATCAAACCCAACGACGAGAAGCTGCCCTTTAAGTAAGTGGGATTTCACATGAGCAAATATGTTCAGCTTCAGAGCAACAGGGTGCGCTTTGGACCCTTCCCCTTGCTAGAGACATTGCCCCCTCCTTGTGAGGTTGCTCCTGTAACTGGAAGGTCCGTATATTTTGCTGGAGTCACTTTTTTGGGTTTCACGATGTGCTTTTTGTGCCTGTGTGAAATGAGGACTTATTCAAGTTATAGTAATTCATAGATATACTCTGCTCATAATACTGAGCATCCTTGCTTTGCAGTAATAGGGTCTTTGCAAAATTTCTTCTTAGACTTGCTTTGATTTAAATAGCTATAGTTCCAAACAGTGAAAAGATGAAGAAATGAAAATGCGGAGAAAAGTAGTGGGCTTGTAAAATGAATAAAAATGTCTTGGTGCTTCCAGAATAAATGCAGAAAAAGTAAAGATGTGACTTCAGGCAGGTTTCCAGGTGAGTGAACAGCTGAAACAAAAAGCCAGTCTTGATCTTCCTCTGTAGTTCAGAAACGTATCGCGAGTGGCGAGCTCTGTAAGCAGAGAGCTGTTAGCCTTGCTTGACCTCTTGGTCATGTCTTTTTACCCAGTTTTGTTCCCTTTGGCTCCAAAACCCCACGTCTGTTAGTATGTAGGGACCTCATAGATCATGTTGTGATGCCCTTTAAAGGCATAAACTGCAGGTGTTGACCTTTAAGAAAGCAGGTTGTGATTGTAACCCATCAACAGGGAGGCATTTCCCTCCAGCTGATCCAACACAGGCTGAGGGCTCCCACTGAGCACAGTGCAACTTCAGGGTGCAGAGACAGCTCCAACTGTGTCCTGAAAGGAGGGTGAAGCACCTGCAAACATGCTCACCCTTGGTCACAATGTGCTGGTGGAAGCTTCCTGGCTTGACTCTTTTCCACCTGAAAACAGCAAAGTGAAGGGTATTGATGGTTAGAGGACATTCAGACATGGGTTTATATTTAACTGATTCCTTAGATGATTAGTTATCTGCTCTGGAGAAGGCCGTGTTGGCTGCCTGTGCTGGGATGGCTGTTTCTGTACTCTGTTGTATCTGTTTCATGTACCATTTTGTAGGTACTGGAGATGCTTAGGGCCACATCTCAGCCTCCTGTTGCCTATTGCTGTGGCTTCCGGATTATTTATTATTATATTATATTATTATTAATTCAGGATTACACTATGTGATTGATTGTTCTCTTCAGATAAAACGCAGAAGTATTTTCTGATGAAAATGTGAAAGTGTCAAGGATGTTCTGTGTGGTGAAATGTCTTCACCTTTCCAGAGGGTGTTTCCAATACTCCATGTCCATACTCGACTATATTTTCAGCCCATCCATCTTCACTTCTTTACCTTTTTTAACTTTTCAATTCATTTTTTCGTGTGATGCTCAGGATACAGTTAATATAATTTCACAAATGTGTAAGCTCCTGGTTGTGAAGGTGCAGTAATTGTCTGAATTAACTCAGTTGTACTTCTAAGCTGTTTTTATGGGTAGCAAATAACAAGAGGATAATTCTGCCAGTGTCTGCTTGCAGTTTAAGTGATGGCTCGGTCTGATGAGATGTTCCCTGTCTGGTGAATGTCAGAGTTGTCCAAGTTTAGGGTTTTGGGAACAAAGGAAAAGCCAAAATAACACACAAGAATGGTTCTGGAGGAGGTTGCTTTGGTTTGGGGTGATGGGGTTGCTTCTACAAGTTCTGGTTCAGGTGCCTCCTACAGGGGGTTCTGCAAGAGACAGTTTCCCTCCTCACCCACCATGGATTGCTTAACTGACACATGATCTGAGGATCTTGGTCAATATTGATCTTGCTGCCACCAGTCTGAGGAATTTGTTTCTTGAGCTTGACTTAAATAAAGTCACAGAATCATTGAGGTTGGAAAAGCCCTCCAGGGGCTCCTCTGACTGCCACGTCCAGTCATTCCTTGGACGCCTCCAGGGATGGGGATCCACCACCTTCTGGGCAGCCCATGCCAGGCCCTGACCACCCTTTCCAGTGAGACATTCCTCCTCACATCCAACCTGATCCCCTCTGGCAAAGCTGGAGGCTGTTTCCTCTCCTCCTGTCCCTTGTTCCCTGGGAGCAGAGCCTGACTCCCTCCCGGCTCCCCCCTCCTGTCAGGGAGTTGCAGAGCCAGAAGGTCCCCCCTGAGCCTCCTTTTCTCCAGGATGAGCCCCACTGGCTCCCTCAGCTGCTCCTCATCAGATTTACCCTCTTAAAAGTCTATTTGCTTATAAGTGAAACTTGAGTTTGGAGAACATTGGGGTGGCTGTAAAGGAGTCTGAGTTTCAGAGCTACTTGCTGGAAAATACAAAGTGCTGGGAGGCATCTGTGAAGTGAAACATCAGTGGCACTGCTCCTTGTTAGCACTGAAGTGATACGTTGCAGTGTGCAGAACACTCAGGATTTTGTTTGTTGTTCAATGAGAAAACAAGTTTTCTCTTCCTAAAACACAACATTTTTCAACTCACAGGAGCATTACATTTTTTGCTAAAATGAGGTGTTTATCTTGGAGAAGAGAAATGAACCAATAGCAGCCTTTCAGTACTTACAGGGGCTACCAAAAGGACAAACCCATACTCAGTGGTGTGTAGTGGGAGGACAGGAGTCAATGACCCCAAATTGTCATGAGAGGTTCAGAATGGAGATGGGTAAACATGCTTTTTTTCTCCCTGAGGACAGCCAATCTGTTGGTGGAACAGTCTACCCAGGGGGATTGTGCAGCTTCCATCTTTGGATGTTTTCAGCTTTTGACTGGATAAAGCCCTGAGCTGTGGGTCTGCCCCCAGAGCTGACCCAGCTTTTAAATATAGGAGGTTGATTTCCTCAGGTCTCTTGCACCCTGCAGTACTTCCATTCCTACTTTACAACTCGATGAAAACATGCTGAGGGTGAGGGGTGTCAGGCTTCCATCCTGGAGGAAACATTGGCACCATGCAATGATGTTTGCTGCATCTGGCTGCAGGCTGTGTCTGAGGTTAATCCGTAACGGAGAAGACCTCAAAATACAGATGTGCAAGGGGAATGCCTGACTTCAGGTTGTTCCTTTGTCAATTTTCCTTTAAAATTCTGTTTCGGGCAGGGTTTATGACCTTTTACTTGGGTTTCCAGGCCACAAGCAGCCTCCTGTTGGTTGCTTCTACCTGCCATGGCAAGGAAAAGAAGTTTTTAACACTGTATACGGTCCCACTTTGAAGGTCTTTATTTCAGTGTTAACCCGTAGCTGGAGTTGTTGCAGATAGATGACTGCAGCCTCTGGTTACTGCATTTCACCTGCTCTAAGCAGGGCTTGTCTGCTTTGGAGAGAGTTTCCCTTGTGTACAACATAGATTGCCCTGGGATCTTCCAGGTCTGAAGCTTCCCCGTCGATCTGCCAGTCCTGTTTATTATTTATTGTTATGGAAATTGTACCCTTGTGGGTTCTTCCTTGAAGTGAGTGACAGCCCAGACTTCAGTTTTCACCCTGCGTAGTGTTTGTGGTGTTGCAGTGAATAACTTGCTGGTAGTCTTGACAGGTCCAGGGAATTTAAAAAAGCACAGAGAAGAAGGGAAGTGTTTTCCATTCTGCTTTTGTACAGCAGAGACCAGGCAGAATTATTCATGTAATCTTGACTTGTGGGGGTAAATATTTTGGGCTTTCAGGGAGAGACAAGAAGATACCTGAGAAGCTTTCACTCCTCACCCTTGCTCTGAAAATCTTCCACAGCTGTGTACATCTGCATTGTATGAGTCCAAGCTTCATCCAAGGAACTCTTCCGGGGTCTTCCAGAGCTAAAGAGCTGGGGCCTCTTTGTGCATTCAGTGTTGGGGTGGAAGGAGGGAGCAGCAATGGGGGGCACTGGAACCTGGAGTAACTCTGTGCAAAGATAGGCTGATCTGGTAGTGGGCTCCTGCCAGGAACCAGAGAGAGCACAGCCCAGGTATTCAGCTGGAAGTTGTCATGAAGTTTTTTGGCACAAATTGCTGATGGAAATGAGATGCCAGGGGTAAGGGATGATGCCAGCTAAAAAGAGGAGGGCAGAAACCCCTTGAAATACTTAGGAGCCCCTTGATGTTAGTCGGGAGCATGAGCACAACTGTTCTTGGTAAATGTAGTCTGTAAATCCGTGGGACCTGGTTTTGGTATAGAGTTGAATATATCGGACTTACTTTGGTGTTGAATTTGATTTCTGGACTTTGTAATTGCAGAAGTAGTACTGTCTGGTTCATCAGGCAGCTTGAGGTGGGGTAGCCTGTTCCCTTCTGTATTGTAATGGTATTGCTTTACAAAGCTGGGTAGATTATGGCTATAGGGACTAATTAATTGGAGCAGATTGTCATCTTATCCCAAGAAAACCACTTGGGATTGATAGCAGGGTGGTAGCCAAGCCTGTTGCACTTGAAAAGTACAACAACTTTTCACATGGAGAGGAAATGTGTGACACCTGTTCCCAAAGCAAGGCATGGGTTATACTGAGGCTTGTGAGGGAATGGCTATGGACTAAAAAGTATGGAAGATGGTTTTATTCAACCCCTACTCTAATGACGAGAGCAGAAGATAATTCCTGTCTCTGCAAGAGTCGCTATCAGGTGGGCTGAAAGTGTGGGTTCCTTTTCCCTGTGTTAATCTCCATCCTAAATATAATTGCAGATTCGATCCAAAGAGGGCAGTGCAGCAGCTGAGAGCCTGTGGAGTGCTGGAGACCATCCGGATCAGTGCAGCTGGATTCCCATCCAGGTACTAGGCTGGGAGTTTGCTGTGGTGTTGTGCTGCTGGTGTGATTTACTCAGCAAGTTCATTATCCCCCATCCCTGGAAGTGTCCAAGGCCAGGTTGGATGGGACTTGGAGCAACCGGGGATAGTGGAAGATGTCTCTACCCATGGCAGAGGAGTGGAACAAGATGAGCTTTAAGGTCCCTTCCTACCCAAACCATTCTGTGATTACCTAAGGCAAGAGAGAAAGAAGGAAACACTGGTGTTTTCAGGACAAACAGTGTTTATTTAGCTTGGTTTATATCTGGTAGATTTTCTGCTTTTTATATTTTCTTTAACAGTTTGCCAAACTCCCATTAGGTCCTGGGTTCCTCAAATCTAAGAGATTCATTATCAAGCAAAGAGCTGTGAAGTGAGGCTGGCAGAGGGTGTGTTGTGCTGTGTCCAGTGTTTCAGCTGGTGCTTTCAGTTTGGTCCTGAGATGTAATTTGGTGTGGTGAAATCCCTGAAAAAGCTGATGCCTGGCAGATGAAGGAATCCAGCTCTGATCCCAAATGGAGGTGGACATCAAGTAACAAAACAACGGCTTTATATCCTCTGCACCCATCTTGTCTGGAAGCAAGCATTGCCCTAGAGGAATTCTTCCCTGCTCGCCTGAAGATCCTTTCACTGTTACAATTTACTTTCCTTTGTGTTTTGTTTTTTTTTTTTTTTTTCCTGGCTTTGGACATCTGTTGCAATTGTCATTTCAGAAAAAAAAAGATTTGACTGTACTTGCAGAGAAAGAAAATAAGAGTTGTAAATTATTACTATAGACTTCCACGCTGCACATCCAAAGCATCCGAGGCTTCAAAATCTTGCATCATAAAAAGGAAGGGTTATGGGTGGTGTGCCTCTTGCTGATTGTGATATAAAATTCAAAAGAGGTTTTTAAGGCCTAATAAATCAGGAAACATAAACTATAAATAAGCCCTGAAGATGACAAGGGCAAATAATTCTAAAAATGCATCAATTGCTTTTTAGTGCCAAGCAGCTTTGTGTTCATGTCAGCAAAGCCATCAGCCTTTTTATATGGGACAAAGAAGTTATAAATATGCTCAGTGAAGAGTCGGCTAAGCGTGATGTTGTGCACCACGAGAAACTCCCTGTCCTGGATTTTGGGGAGGACTGTGCTATTGATGGCACTGTCTGTGTGTTGGGATGAGGTGTCTCTGCTGCACTTCACCTGTGTTGGCCAAAGACCTCCATGGACAGGCAGAAACTGGTGATGGGCTTCTCCCTGACCAGCTGAGCCCAACTACTTAAGGAGGAAAAAGAGAAGAAGAAATTTTTCATAGAAACTGGTTTCTCTCTTTCCTCTGCCGGTGTGGAAGGGTGGCAGAGGTATGTGGAGATTTAGGTGCTCATTGTGGGGGTCTGACCCTGGTAGAAAACCGAGAATGACCTTTGGGTCTCATCTCTGAAGTCTTGAAGGTATCTGTGGAAGGAACTAATAAAAAGTTGCTCCTAAATTTCATGATCTCTGAGCCACAGCAAGGAATTAAAAACCAGCCCATGGGTCATCTTTTATTATCATCTTTGTTGCAGGGCCGAATGTGTCTGTCCTCTTGCAGTTAAAGCCCTAAAACAATGAAAAAGTTGTTTGTTTGGTTGGTTTTTTTTTTACATGGGAGAGGCCATGGGAAGGCAGTTCTGTGCTAAGCAAGCAGTCACACTCCCCAGTGCAGGTTTGGTGATCTCTAGCTTGAGGGCTGTCCGTGAGTTTTGCTACTGGTCTTGTCATGGCTTCAGGGATACCCCAGTCCTCTCCATTCGTAACTATACTACAGATTTGTATCCTTCTTCTACTCACCTAACTGCAGTTTAGACCCTACAGCACTAAAATCAATGTAACTGTGGAGGGGGAAAGGAGGGGAGAAACCACTGCAGCACCTGGAGACCAGCCAGGATCTATTTACAGCAAATAATTGATTGTTGCAAAGACCCCTCCACCCTAAAAGTCTCAAAATTGATGATCTCAGCTCTGCTTGCATGCTTTTGGTTATGAGGTCTTTTCCCAGGACACTGAGAATACAGAACTCTTCAATCACTGCAACTTGTCACCTCTTGTTCTTTGTCCGGGGGGGGGAAGATCAAGTGCCTATTTCAGCCTTTTAGAGTGACCTTCTCCAATGTTTGAGATGCTTCAAGGACAGATTTTTTTGGTGTATTTTAATGTTTCTAGAAGAATTTTATATAGGAACAGCTCTGCACTAAATAAAATGCTCACTTTGGGCTCTGGTAGTTCTTGACCCTCATTGGTCATAAAATTCTGGTCTTGAAAATCCAGACCCAAGAGCTGGAAAACATCCTTGAAAGACTGTGAATAGTCTGTGTATTTGAATTGGCTTTATAAACCAGCTTGAGAAAAGGTGCTTCAACAGGATCTTATTTTGTGGGAAATAGTTGCTTCTGCATTTTTACATGCCATCTGTAAGTGAGCATTGATTATTCTACTGTATTTCCTTATATTTTGAGAGAAGTTGATTTATATTGGTTGGTTAATGATAAAACCAAAAAAGGAGAGTCATTACTTTAAATTTAAATCCCATTTGAAGGCTCTACATTTAAACCACTTTAAAATAATAACAGAAATCTTGATCTTTGAGTTTTGTTTCACTTCGGTGTTAGCAATTTACCTTTAAAGCAATAGGGAATTTTCAAATTTGTTTATCTAAAGCTTAGTTTTATTACAGAAACTGTAGAAAATGTTTGGTTTCATCCTGTAGTGTTTACCTCTGAATATTTTTCATCATTCCGTTACAAGAGTAGCTTTTGAGAGTGATGTGGCTTTGCGTCAGAGATCTCCGGATGAAGCCACCCTTCTGCTGTAGTTTCACACTGCTCCATCACAGTTACTTCTTGGGTTGAAGAATTCAATGCTTTGAGTCTTAAGTAATTTTTTTTTTTTTTTTTACTTTTAAGAAAAGGAATAATTTTTTGATATAAGTTGTAGTTCCTCAGGCCGTGTGAGCCACTAGAAGATGAAGCCTTGTGCTCCCCACCTTGGTTACACCTGGTTTTATTTCATCATTTCCATGGTGCACTGCACTCTGCCTCTGTCTCGAGTAAATTGAAAATGTATCATTTATTTTGAAATGCAGCTCAGCAGTTAAGAAATGTATTTGTTAGCATGTACATAAATGGCTGTGATGAATGGACTGTCTGAGGTGTGTAGATAGTAAATCTATCATCAGCTTCCCTGGGTAAAGCGTGGAAGGTGTCTCTGTGCTATACAGCCATTCATCTTCTTTATAGAAGCTGGCTGCATAAAGATGAGTCTGTAGGGAAGTAATTGGTGTGGATCTCCGTGAATCACAAAATACTCTCTAAAACAAGTTTTTAACTTGCATTTTGTCAAAACTCGACATTTTCCTTCTTGCTGGTTCTGGTGGTTTCCAGTCAGTGGTCCAACAGCGACCGTCTCCCACTGTGCCATCACTCTGATTAACCTCACCACTGCAGCCTCTCTGAAATACTGTTGTTGTAATTGTTATGTATTTATGGTTTAAGCATTCTTGGCATTTGGCTCCTTCCTCTGGTCCCTGAATCTGTCAGATGCAGCAGTTTTGTATCAATTCAGTGTGAAATCCCAGCTGTTAAACTCCATAAACATTAAACATTTATAATTGAAATCTATCATGGGCATCCTTGGATATAGAGGGGGGTTTTTTATATAATGTACCTTTAGCTGTCATTTCAAAATAATAAAGCCTATAAATGACTGTGGCTACCAGCAGTTCTGTTTGCCCATTCCCAAAAAAGGCGTAATATGTAAATGGAGGGGGTTTTCTCCCCCTTGTTCTTCTCTTTGAATATATTCCAACTAATTTTAAGCCAGACCAGCCTGCATTTTTTAGAGCTAATTGAAAGGCAAATCTGTTCTGCTGCAGTAAAGAAGGCAAGCGAAATTTTGTCCCTGAACCACAGTTTCTAAAACAATTTCATGTCAAATCTTGGCTGATAGATTCAACCTACATCCCCCTAAATAGGCTTTGGATCCTATGGAAAGATCACTCTAGTCCAACTCCTCACTGCTTCAAATATTTACCCATTCAGTGGAAGGTACCACGTGGTGCTGGCAGGATTTCTAACACAAAACTGGGTTTGCTCAGCACACGGGATGGTCTGGGGTGATGGGGGTGATTAATTTATTTACCCTGAATGGAAACATTTTTCATGAAGTTATTTTAGGCTACGAAAAGAAAACCTTATTACGGTTAAGAGTTTGAAGCTTTGCTGACTTATTATACTCCTTTCAGCTCTTAATTCAGTGCAGCTGACATAACACTGCTATAATCACCCTGAAACAATGGGTTGGAGATATTTTGGGCAGTTGCTGACTGCTTGGAGAGATGCTTTTCAGAGGCTTCCTCAGAATGTCACCCCTGGTTTCTTACCCAAGCCCTCACTTTAATTTGAGGTTTTAATAAACCCAGCTTGGCTCTGCAGCAGAGGGATTGTGCTTGGGTTCGTAGCCCCTTGATTTTGGGCAGGAGCAACCCCTTTGCTTTGTACCTTGTAGTTTTCTATAAAACATCCAAATCTTGTTCTTTAAACTACAGAAAAAAAAAGAGACTTAATTTGTGGTGTGTGTTATGGCTTATTCCTTCTTGATAATTCCTGTAGATGACAGAAATTGCTGGGATGACCAAGTTTCCTGCTCCCGGCTAAGCCCTTGAGCATCCTCCTTGCTACTGGAGCCCAGGGAGGACTTTTTTCCACAGGCATAAGTTATTTTCCTGCATCCTTCTTTTCCTTTTATTGCCTTTTCCACTTGGTGACCTGTGCTAACTTCAAAGCAGAATGTAGATGTTTGAGGTTTGGTTGTGCTTGATCTCAGTCCCAAAATTATTCTTTTTCACCTTGGGAAAGTTTGAGAAGCATCTGTCCAGTTATTTGTGTCTCCTTCTTCATCTTTCTCAGCTGTGCAGGTATAAAAATCCTCCTGATTCCAGCTCTTTCTCTGCACCACCTGCCTGGATCTTGTAACTTGAAAATTACATGGAATTGTATTTATTCAGTGTCCCTTGATGGTTTCCAGCACTGAGGCATGCCCGTGCTGTGTGTTTTGGGGCAGCATCCTGAAAACCTGAGATCTGCTTTCTTTTATTTAATACCCGTCAGCAAGTTGAACTGAGGGGAAACCCTCCCATAATCTCTCCCAATTTGCTGAGCTGTGGGGTAACATGGCACATCCTTTGTCTCTGGCTGGGAATCAGTGTGTGATTTAGCGGATGGGAAACAAGTTTTCTTTTTTTTTTTTTTTCCCTTTTCTGAAAATGAAAGTGTTGAACTGAAAGAAAAGACATATATGTGCAGAAGAATAATTTAAAGTGAGCTTCAGTATTTCTGCACCGGAGGGCTCTCCCTTGCGGGAGTGGGGGATCATGTTTGTTTCTCCCAGAGCACATAGTTGTAAGGAAATTTTATACAGCTTTGAGCCTCAAGTGGTTCAGTGAGGCATGTTACATTAAACCTGAGTGCTTTAATTGTTCCTTTCTCCGGCGAGGATCCTGTAACAGCACCTGTGAGCCCCTGCAGCTTTCTTTTGCTTGTGAACTGGGATGCCAACTCCTGATGGACCAGCTGAGCCCCAGGCTGGCAGGGATTTTGTGTTGATACTCCATGAACAGTAGCACAAGCAGTGTGATCTCAGGGCTGTCATCTCCTGCTGAATCAGCAAGGGTGGTGAGAGCATGAGTAAAGCAGTTCTGTGCTGTGGAGGTGCAGCACTGGGCTGGGAACCTCTGGGAGATGTGAATAGAGGACTGTGGATGCCACCAGCCCAGATAAACACCTGGGCAGCAATTAGTGAGTGTATTCCCTGCCACTTCCAATGTGTCATGTGAGACCTATTGCTAAACACCGAGTCATTTATGTTCAAGATGGACTCAAATGGAAACACGTAGAAAATCAATTTTTGCCACGTTGTGAAATGGGAACAACAGGCTCTGAGGGAAGACCATTATATAATGACTTATGATCTATTTTTAAGGAATTCCTGCAGGTGCCTGACTCCTGTTGGAGAGCGGCTGTGGGATCTTCATCTCTTTCTTGGTGCTGGAAGGTGATGGATTTTGCTTTCTGCCCGGCTTGGACCTGTGCCCTCAGTTTCTCGTGTTGCCTCTTCACCATCTGCTCTTGCTGGAGGAGCCTGGGTGGCACTTGCAGGATGATGTTTTTTTTTTTTTCCTGCAAATAGCAGCAGTTAATAACATCAGTACCTAAACTGACTCTTTTTTCTCCTGATCAAGCTCTCCCTGACTCGAGCAATACCTCAGCCAGGCAGGATGTCTCCAGCATCGTTTGCTTGGCTGGGTGCCTTGGGCACTGCATGCTCTGCTTCTCCTCTCAGGTTTGATTTGGAGCTGTGTAAACACCAGACGTGCTTAAAATGAAAACAGGTTTTATTTGCACAAAGCAAAATGGGAAATGTAATTATAAAACCGAGGAAAATTATAATTATAAAACTGAGAAAGCAAAGAGAAACCGAGTTCAGGCTTAAACCCTACAGGACACAAAGCTCATAGTCTTGCATAATCTTTGTGTTCAGAGTTTCATCCCAGAGAGAGCTCCTCATAGGTGATACCTTACTTTTTTTAGTGGTAATCCAGTACTTTTGGTTACTTGAAGGTGCGATGGGGATTACATCAGCGCTAAATCTTGGTGCTCCAGAACTAATCTGAGCAATCTGAGTATTGGAAATCCTCTCATGACAATTTCCCTCATTCTTCTGTCTCCAGGAGCCCTTCACCTTACCTTTGGCCTCAGGTGCAGTACTGAGGATTCCCTGGTTTTTGCCAGTCCCATGTTCCTTGCCAGTTGTGTCCATGCAGGAGTTGCGTGTCTCTTCCCAGTCCTTATCAGTCCAATTCCCCCCCCCCCCCTTTTTCTCCCTTCATTCTGTTTGTAAACACTTCTACTGCACTCCTTTAATTAGATAATTGCTTTTAATCAAACTGGCTTTTCTCCTCTGACTGCGTTTTCTGAAGTGACATGAAACTGAGTTGGTCGTGTATTTTGAAATAAGCAATATGCCTGTCATAGTGAGTTCCCCATCTTCCAATCTTCAGGGTGTTTCATGAGGGATATCTGCAGCTGATGGTTGTGCAGGTCCTTTGTTTTGTGAGGTGTTTTACAGAGCTGGCAGCCCTGACTGCTCGGGTGGTGTGGTGTCTCACCCAGCCCCACCACTGCAGACTGGCCGAGGGTAAGGACCCACCACGAGCATCACTCTGGCCATTTACAATTTATTTTTCCTTTCCACCCACTCCTCTCCTAATCTCTAGAAGTGGAAAATTAGGGAGGATTTAGTGTAATAACACAAAAAATAAAGGCGTTTATGGGGCTGCTGAGTGCAGGAGATGGTTCTGTATGGCAGCTCTTCATACAGTGTGTTCTCATCCTGGCTGCCGCAGCATCCATGGGGATGAGGATCAGGCTCACAGGTAGTTGAGTAAGGGCAGGAACCAAGTTCTCAGCAATTCTTTCCAGTCTCCCTTTGATGTTTGTTATTTTTTTAAAATAATGATGGCCGCTCTGGATGTTGCTGAAGAAGCCTAATGTTTTAATTAAAAACTCAGGTTTTGAGGGCATTTATAATTCACTGTGTTAAATTACAGAAGGCTGAAACTTGGCAGATGCTGAAGCAGTTTCAGGATCCCAGTCTGCAGGCTCTACATCTAACAGGAACATCAGGAGATGGTATTTCCTAGCAATAGGATGCAGTGCTCTAATTCCTTCAATTAGTGTTACCTGTTTGGAAGCTTCTCTGCTGGTGACAGTGAGGCATCTTCCAAGGGGCTGCTTTGTCTTTTTAGCATCAAAAGATCTTGTGTTTGTTTCCAGGGTCTATGTCACAGACCCCAAGATGGAGAAACTAATGAATTAAGTGATTCTAATTAATATTCAGAAGAGTTTGGAAACACAAAATAAAAAAGTGTATGCTTTTTAATTCATTCTCTATGACTATCAAGATTGCTTTTTTTTTGGCCAATCAGAAGATACATGATTTCTCCAAAATTAGCATCTCCTTCCTGAAGGGAACAGAGTTGTTGCATCTGAGTGGTAAAGTGCAGCAGATTGGGAAGCACATCAGGAGGAGTGAAAACAAGGTGTTCTGTGGCCTTTCTGTTCCGGGCTAGAAAGGCCCTGATAAGGTCATTCAGTGGCTGAGAGTGAGGGTCAGGTTAAGGGTGACCAAGCTACTTTCAGGTGTCTTTGATCCATTCTGAGGGTAGTGGTGAGAGATCCCTCAAAATATGAGTTTCATATTTTGACTCATCTATGACTCCAGATGCTTAATGTTAAGGAAGTATTGCCAAGCATGCAGACTAATCCAGAGTATGCTTTGCTTCCAGGTGGTCCTACCACGACTTCTTAAAGAGGTACCGTGTGCTTATGAAGAAGACAGACCTCTCTAAGAAAGACAAGAAGCAGATCTGTCAGACCCTGCTGGACAACCTCATTAAGGTGAGCTGGGGCCAGATCTTTGGCAATGGTTTTAAGAGCACAGAAGCTCATGGCTTTGGTGTGATCTGAAATTGCTGCTCCTGCTCCAGCTTCACCTGCTGCTTGTGCGGGTGTGTCTTCATCCCAGGCAGCCCAGGCATTTTTCCAAAATGAGATGGTCTTGCAAGGAGGCAGAGGGAGCAAGCATGACATGGGATCTCATGGTTGTGGTCAGGGTGAACGTACCATTCCAGTCCTGGTGAAGTCCTGTCTTTGCTGTCACTGGCTGGACATGATCAACTGGCCACTTTTTAAAAATGTGTCCCCCCAACCCCTCCTCTGTTTTTGGCTAGCCATAGCGGGAGCATGTGTTAGAGGTCCAGCTTGGGACAACATCATGAACCTCAGTCAATCATTAAATCACTTTTTGCCCTAATGAATTAGAGAAAAGTGCAATAAATATCTTATCTTGATGTATGGGAGAGTTGTAATAGCCGTATGGGGAAAAAGCATCCCATAGGTTGGGATTCTTTTCCCATAAACAAAATGGAAGTTTTTGCCCCCTCTCCCCACCAAAACCTTACCACTCCCCTGTGCTTTATTTTTAAATAGCAAATGTGCACATGGAGGTTTCTTGCTATTGGGTAGCCCAGAATTTGCACAGCATCTTAGTCAGGTTTTAATGTTTGATGTCTTATTTTCCTGTGGGATTTTGAGGAGTGTACCTAATTGGGTTCCTCTCTGCAAAAGCTGTTTTCCGTGTGCATCAAGTGTTTCCCTTGGCTGCAGATCCTTTTGAATGACTTTGCAGATGAAAACATTAACCTTTTTGAGAAATAAATCCTTTTTTGAAATGCTGTGATATTGCATCTGTGATTTTTTGGTCTAGAACGTGTCCCTGCCCATGGCTGGAACTAGATGATCTTTAAGGTCCCTTCCAACCCAAACCATTCTAGGATTCTCTGGTTTCTCTGTTCAACTTTAAAGAAACCCAAGAAAGAAACCAAACAAACCAAATATAAATCAAACCCCAAACAAAAAAACTTCCCAAGCCATTAAAAATTTGTGTAAGTACATGGAATTTAAGACTGAACTGCAGTGCTTGAGTAGCTTGGAGTCTAATAATATCTTCATCACCCAATTAAGGAGGGATGTGAGCTGATAAATTTTTTTCGGAGGGGGATTTTTACTCTGTATCTACAGACCAAAACAGACTGAAAAGAAAAAAATAAATAAGTTATTTATTAATAATTTAATTA
>VXAY01003445.1:0-18439 GCA_013399855.1 Oxyruncus cristatus
CAAGGCTCCCAGCGCCAGGAGCGGAGGCGCTCCCGGGAGCCCATCCCTGCCTGCTGGAGAGCAGGGGCTAATCTGCCGTCTAGCTCCCTGCTAATCAGATAAGTTTATGACAGAAAGTCTTTAGACAAGAGGTACTTTCAGCGGGCGTCTGGCTCCAGATTTTCACAGGATGCTGCAGACGAAAACAGCCCCGCGCTCGCTCCCGGCAGCCGCTGCCACATTCCCGCTGCTCCCCCCACCCCGCCACCACTCCCGCCCCCAGGCTCAGCTGGGAGAAGGGATGCTCAGATCCCAAAGCCTTTGAGCACCCATTGCATCTTCCTCCGCTAAACCAGTTCAGATTCCTCCTTATGCAAGCAGAAGGCTAATTACTTAAGCAAGCCCACAGGTGAGTGGGAAGCCCATTTCTCCTGTGCCAAGCAGTTTTGGGTCTTATCCTCTTTTAGCTGCCACCTTTTAAGATGCATTATGCAAATATTTTGGTGTCTTAAGTCATTTATGGGATTAATGTGAAGTGATTATCAGTTCTTTTTAATCATGCCAATCAATAACTGGATGTCAGGGACAGAGGACAAATGCAGATAAACGCTGCCATCAGCACAACGCTGGGGAGAGGGCGGAGGAGAGGAGCCGGGAGTGCAGGGGGAGAGAGGCAGGGAGTAGGAAGAGAAAAATGGGATAATTACATCTTCTGCGTTTGCAGAGTGTCTTGCATCCCGATCGAGCACCGTAAACACGTTTGGCTACGAGGAGGAATTGTTTCATCCACCACCAAAACGCAGCTCCCCCTCTTCCTGGAGAAGGGCGCAGCAGCAGCTCCTTAACTGGGCTCTCCAAAACTCAGAAGAGAGCGCGGAAAGCTGTGATATACCCAGGGAAAACAAAAACACTCGGAAGGGAAACATCACCGCACCAGAGGCGTGTCTTTTTCCTTCCCCCAAATTCTTGTGGGTTTTCTTTTCAGGGGATTTTCCGTGCCCTTAGAACGAAAACCCTCGTGGTGTGCAAAGGTGCATTAGCAAGTCATGACCCCGCACAGGAGCAGGTACCACGGGGCTCACAGGCACAGTCACAGGCTTTGAACTCCACTCAGACTACCCACACAATTAGGCAGAACCCCAGGAAAACAGGATTTCACTGGAATACCTTTGCAGAAGGCAAACTGAACACCAAGGTGACATTGAGAGGAAAGGGAAGAAAGTCTCAAGACGAAGCAAAGAGGCTGAGGCAGCTTTTAACACATCAAACTGTCCCCGGGAGTTGTTCCTTTTGCCCTGGTGCACAGGAGGCTGCCTTTGTGTTCTGGGCTCCTTCTGCACCTGGCTCAGGAGGAAACACAGAGCTGGGGCTCAAGTCTTAGCAAGGGGAAAGAGAATGAATAGTAACCAGAGACTTTTTTATGAAAAACTGAGATCTTTCTGCATAGGTGGAGGATTTCAGCATTATTTAAAACACTGCTGGCCAAACTGCCCCAGCAGAGGCAGCCCCACACAGCTGCAATCAGACTGTAGGGACTGGGTGGGCTCTTACGAGGGACACACTTGCAGGAGGGCTCTGCTAAACCCACAGGACCTTCTACCAACCCTAATGGAGTTACAGAACAAAACACCAGCTTCAGTTCTGCCGCTGACAGCTCTGCCACCACCTCCCCACCTCCTCTGCTGCACAAGAGAGTAAACTCAAATCATTTTAACAAGACACCCTCAACAAAGTCCAACTAACTTCTTTCACCCCGATGCCATTTAATAAAGGGAGTGAAAGTTTAACTTTTAATTGACTCTCAGCTCTTCCAGTGCTCCACCAGCTCTCAATGATGTAGCCAGGAGGGAGGGCTCTGCCCAAATAACAGCAATCTTCAGAAATCACCCCTCTTTGCACATTCGCTGGCAGCTGCATTCGCAGACCTAAAATTTTGTCCTGGTACAGCAGGACAAAAGACACTGCACCACCACAGGCTTTGGGACACCAGAAGCTGAGAAACATCAGTTATAACTCCAGCCTGGCCAAACCAGCTCACAGCTCAGCCCTGCCCAGGCTCTGCCTTCCCCCAGCCCTGAGGGACCAGCTCAGCCAAAGCACCATCACTGACCCCACAACCCACAGCAGGCAAACACCCACCTCAGCCCCTGCCTCCTCCACCTGCCATAAAAATCCCAGGAACAGCCCAGCACACTTCTCCAGGGAAAACAGCAAGCTGAGAAGCTCCTGAAGGCAGGCTGAGCCCTGAGCTCCTCCCAGAGCAGCCCAGACACCCTGCAAACACCCCCAGCTGCAAGGAACGGGGAGCAGCTGTGCCCCATCAGTGCCGGCGCTGGCTCCACACCCCCTGCTCCAATTCCCTCGGACGAGCTGGTCCCCAGCTCCTCGTTCCCAAGCACAAACACAGGCTTGCAGGGCCTAAAATGGCTCCAAGGGAGCTGGAGAGGAACTTTGGGCAAGGGCCTGGAGTGACAGGAGAAGGGAACATGGCTTCCCACTGCCACAGGGCAGGGTTGGATGGGATACTGGGAAGAAATTCTTCCCTGTGAGGGTGGTGAGGCCCTGGCACAGGTTGCCCAGAGAAGCTGTGGATCCCTGGAAGTGTCCAAGGCCAGGTTGGACAGGGCTTGGAGCAACCTGGGCTAGTGGAAGGTGTCCCTGCCCATGGCAGGGAGTTGGAATGAGATGGTTTTTATGGTCCCTTCCAACCCAAACCACTCCATTATTCTATTATTCCTCACTCACAACTGTTGGCTCCAGACTTTTAGTCCCACATCCTACAGAAGAGGCCCTGTCCAGCACCTACCAAAGCCCAGCTCACGGACATAGAGGGGACACAACAGGCAGAAGAACACCCAGCTCGCAGGACCTCAGGCCAGGGTCCAGAACACACAGTTCGGGGACACCAACTAAGGACAGCAAAAGCCCAGTTGTTGGTTGTTGGCACGGCCTGCGTGGAAGGAGCCCGCGCCAAGGGGAATGGAGAGGGAGAGGACTCCTCCATCTGTGTGCCAAAGGCAGCAATTCCCCCTGGGAGCTCACCTGCAGCCCTGGGGGGGTGCCCTGAAGCAGCACCCCCCCAAGCCACACACTGACACATGCACACACAAGCAGATTAAAGGTCTGATCCCCTCCAGGAGCATAATATTATATTCTAAAAACCGGATTATGGAAGGGGGCTCGAGCAAGATACAGATCTCCTGAAAGGTCAAGGAGGAGACAAATAGCCTCCTCCAGGGCTGCAGGTCGCCATGGCAACGCTCAGTTTGCATGGGGTTTGGTCACTAAATGGTTTGGGGACCTGCAGGAACGCAGGTTCGACTCCAAGCCGCAGGGGAACATGTCCCGGGGGTGGATGGACGGGGCACTTCCATCCCACAGCAGCAAGGTTTGCTCTTCCAAAAAATGAAGGGCAAAAAACGAGAACTTCCCGACAGGATTCCAGAGGGCACGTGGAGGGTTGGCCACATCCAGATTTCCTTTCAATCTGGCAAGTCACTCCATGTTGCTGACAGTCTCCTAAGACTTTTTTTTTCTGGTATCTGGCTCCGGATGATCAAAGTTCTGATCACAAGACCTTCTTTAGGTAATTCTGCTATTTTGGCGGGCAGAGTTTTAAGAAAGATCTTGCAGCACTGCAAGGTTTTTTGAGTCTGGACTTCCAAGCCAACACACATTTAACCTCAGTCCAGAGCACCAACACTTGTAAGGGTGGCACTTTGACAGGGAGTACAGCTGGCAGTGGTGATGTGTGTTTGCCTATTATTGTGCTGCACGTAGCACTGGAGAAGCAACAGCCCACCAAACATGCCATATATATATATATCTATCTATATATATCTATCTATATATATATCTATCTCCTGCCTTTTCCCTGCCCATTTATCCACTGAGAAGAATGTCCTAAGCTTTTGCAAGCCGCTTCCATCCAACAGGATTCCCATTCCACCACTAGGCTCTTGTCCTCCTGCCAAAAGCAACAGCCAGAGAAGTGGCTGGATATTATTACGGCTTGGGCTGTTTTCAAATCCTAATGAAGAGAGGGCAGAGGAGCAAGAGATCCATTTACCAGGAATGCAGGAGAGCTGTGATAAGGGGTTTTTGCCCAAGCCACAGGCAACTGAGCAGCTCACCGAGCACCACAACTCAGACCACGGATGTTGCAAGCAGCAACCACGAAGCTGTAAGGGCCACGTGCAAAAGGCTCCTTTAACTGGATGTAAAATGAAATAAGAGCTGTTAACGAAATGGCCACCTGACCTTTGGAGGGGATCCCTGAAAACACTGTGCACATGACCTGTTCCACTGGCAACAAAGGAAAACTGCAGGGGAGCTCAGCGTAGGAGGCAGGATCCAGGGTAGGCCTGGGGAACAACAAAAAAAAGCCTTTCTCATCCAAAAATCTCATGCCACAACCCAGCAAACACTGGTGCGGGACCCTGGGAGTACAGGCAGGACAACGTGGATAACTGCAGCTCAGATCCAGCCCAGAGCTGAGAGTCCAAACACCCCTGTCACATCCCAAGGCTCTGATACACGGAGCTCGCTCTGCAGAGCAGTGATGAGACGGACTCCCAACTAACGGCTGCAAAAATTGCGGCTGGAAGGGAAAAAACCACCCTGCTAATGTTCTCCACGAGTGCCCTGATCGCTGCCCTGTCTGTGTTTAATGGGATAACTGGCCCTGTGTCTCCCAAAGGTGGGTGCTCCGAGGAGACGCTCGGTAATGGCGGCGTAATGGTCCAGCCGCGGCCATTCCAGGAGCTGCCGTCGGGAACAGGCACCCGAGGGACAGCAGCCACACCAGAAGGTGCCTGTCTGGGACATGATGGCACAGCAATCCACTGACTCATCCGAGGAGCTGCAGAGAAAGCACCTGCAGAGCAGCCACACGAGCAGAGCCATCCCTGCTGGCACAGGCTGTGCCAGCCCCCTCATCCAGCCCAGCTAACGAGCCCCAACCTGTGCCAGAGGAAGGAGAAGTCCATCACAGGCACTGCCACTGAACTGTCACATTTGCTAATTGGGGCCATCCCCTGGGAGGTATAAATGAATTAGGAGCCAGCCCTTCCAGGGACGCTGTGGTAACCAGACATGCAGCAATCCTTTCTGACTGACTTCTGGGAACAATAATTTTTTTTTTTTTTTTTTGAGCAACATCTGCACCGTAAGCCTCCGACTGGCAGTGTTTGAAGCCAGCAGCTGTTGCTCCAAGGCTCCTTCTGGTCCTGTCTTGTCCCCTGGTCCTCACGCTGGACCCTCACCCCAGCTCCCTCTTCTCAGTCTCAGCAAACCAGTCCCTTACAGCTGCTGAAAGGTCAGTCCTGGAGCCAGCCCTGCCAGCACACTGGGATGCAGCGACTTCTGGAGGGGATGAGACACCTCAGGCTCTTGGCCCCTCTGACTCCTGGCCTTTGAGAGGGGGGGAGACAGAAGCCCAGGCCGCTCTTGTCCCTGTGGGCCACAAACCACCCCGAGACCCTCGGGAGGCGGCAGCTCCCGGTGACTGTTGCGCCAGACCCAGGTTGGGAGCAACGCCTTTTAAACGCGCTTCATTTACAGACATCAGCAGCAACTGCATCTTTAACAAGGAGAAGGACGAGGAGACTAATGGATGGAGACAATTAACCAAAATATAAATCAGTGTCAGAGCCACTGCATCTCGCAGAGGCAGCCAGGCGCCCGCAGGGTCTGCTGGTTCTTGCAAGGCGCTGCTCGAAGTGACTGCAAAGAGTGATTGCAGAGAGGGGGGCGGGGCAGGGAGAGGGGAAGGAGACAATTTGGTCGAAATTCAAATCATTTTCAACAGTGGCTGCCCTTCAGTTCGCTGCAGCTCTCCCTCTTCAAAACAAGGAGGCAGTAGAAGGGCAAGCTCCCTCCAGACGCCGTGCCCCGTTCCTCCTCGCAGGGTGAGCCCCAAGGAGCTCACAGAGGTGCCTCGCAGAG
Organism: Oxyruncus cristatus; assembly: GCA_013399855.1. Taxonomy (NCBI): domain Eukaryota; kingdom Metazoa; phylum Chordata; class Aves; order Passeriformes; family Cotingidae; genus Oxyruncus; species Oxyruncus cristatus. The sequence goes on from VXAY01003445.1 coordinate 5,926, forward strand.
GTTTCCCATCCTGCTGGCAGACAGGGTTTGCTCTGCCCACGCTCCGAGCTGCGGGATCCCACACAGTGACATCCCTGGCACAAAAAAAAAGTGCCGGTCACCCAGCAGAGGAGGTATTTCACCTGCGGTGCAAGCCCCGCTCAGCAGCACCCAAAAAAGGCTGCTCCAGTGTCAGGAGATTGAGCACAAGCTTGGAGCTCAAGCTGTCATTTTTCTGCTCCAGTTTCCTGCCCAGACTTCACTGGAATGTCAGTCAAGCAGCTCCGTGCTGCTGCTCTCCACGCACACGGGGATGCACCAGGCAGGGTGGGAGTGGGAGGCATCAGACACCCAGAGGCCACCTGGTCCTTCAGCAACAGGAGCTCCAGATATAGCTGAGATAAAAACAGAGGGAGTGATATTCCCAGCAGACACAAAATTTGCGCAGAGACTGCAAGACAGCTGAGGAAATGACGAAGGAATACAGCACCGGACCAGCCTGGGTAAGTCCTTTCCTAATAATTAACCAAATCAAGGGCAAGCTGAGCAAACCCAGTCAAAAATCTCTGAAGGGATGCAAAGTGGGAGATTGATACCAGGTTTGGAAGGGAAGAGAGACTCAGGAATTAACATGGGAGGAAATAAAACTGGAAAATATTTCTTTTTAAATATGTTTCAGCGGCTCTCCATCCCCTTAACGATCACACAGTAAGTGCAGGGATTATATTAAATTTTACTGATCAATACAGTTGCTATAAAACTGTCCCGACCCCCTGCCCCTCCCTACGATAAAGAAAAAAAAAAATCCAATATGTAAAAGGAGGAATGTCAGGGCTTGCAGGGGAAAAGACAGAGGGGCATTGATCAGGGCCAGGGCAGGGGGAGATCAGGGCAGGTCTGTGCCTGTGCATCCTCCACACCAACCATGTCACTCTGAGGAACATGTGGGGTTCCTTCTTCTTCCTCATTCTCAGCCTGACTGGACACAATTCCGGCTCAAAGATGAATTCCAGTGGTACCCCTGGCTCAGGCAACAGGGTCACAGACTGTCTGCTCTCCCATGTACCATGTGCACACCCATCCCTGCCTGGCCAGGCTGATACACCAGGAATGACAATCAGCTCCAAGGAGATGATAAACTCACCACAACCTGCAGAAATGCAAGTAATTTTTTTTTTTCTTCTTCTTCTCTGTTGACCTCCCTCTCCTCTCTCCTCACCATCACAAGCTCCTGGTGCGAGGATCAGACCAATAATCCCAGCCAGGCTCTTCCCAGAGTCATTGGTGCCGGAGGAAACGGCCTCAAGCTGCACCAGGCGGAGTTTAGCCTGGATATGAGCAAATATTTCCTCGCTAAATAGGTCACAGAGCACCGGAACAGGCTGCCCAGGGCGGTGGTGGAGTCACCATCCCTGAAGGCATTTAGGAGACGTGGAGATGAGGCACTTGGGGACATGGTTTAGTGGTGGCCCTGGCAGTGCTGGGTCAAGGGTTGGATTTGATGCCCTTGGAGGGTCTCTCCCAACCTAAAGGAGCCCATGATTTAGCAACAAGAGCCAAGTGTGAGTGTGTTGCTCAGGGCTGCCCAAACTGGAGCACACGCCCGGGGACAGGACAGGCACGTAAATCAGTGACTGTGCAAAGGGAATAATGAGCTTTTTATGGAAGCCATTAAAGGGAGAACCCAGATTGGTCTATAAATACCGTTGCATCATTACAGCTCTGAGAAACAACCTTATGTAACAGCACAGCCACGGAATGTCAGGACTGGTGCAAAATAAAGCGCTCAAAAGCTCCCGTATTTTTTGGTCACCCTTTCTTTTTTAAAAAACTAACCCATTTCCAAGGAAATATATGCACTCCAGGAAAAAAAAAAAAATAATCCACCTTCTGTTCCCCTGCTGTTTGCAGGTAAATCTGGGGGGTTGTTACGAGGACCTGGAAGGTTGCTGCAAGAGCAACACCTGATGCAGCTCCCACATAAAATGCCACCAATATCACTCTTTTTCCCCTAACCTGCAATGTCCAGCCTCCATGGGCCATTTAATCACAGGTTCATTGATTTTTAAGCCCCAGAAGGGACTGTTATATCTCCCTGGTCTGACCTCCTGCACAGAACCTGTCAGGAAATCACCCCATCGTGCTCCCAGTTAATAGTGGCAGCTCAGAGTGGGGAAAAAAACAAACGTGTGACCCGTGTCTCTGCCCACCAGGGAGCAAACACAGACCCTCCATCCCCAAACCCTGGCCACAGCCAGCGCTGTGGGAGTAAAATCATGTTTGCTCCCAAGAGCTGATGAATCCTCTCAGCTTCTTCCTTACTGGGAAGGAGTAAGGAACCTTCCAAACCAGATGAGAAACAGCACATTTCACAAGTTCTGCCTCCCTGCCTCATGCACAGCACCCGAATGAATCAGTGCAGGATCAACCATCCTCCAGCCCAGCAGAGCCACCCTGGGATAAGAAATTCTGCAGAACAACCTTCTCCTCAGCATGTCTTGCTCTGCCCTGGCACGGCCTTTGAGTGCCAGAGGTCCTTGAGCAGGCAGGCAAGGTCACTGCCTGACACTCCCAGCAGTAAAACCAGGGTCACTGAGTCAGCAGAAACGGAGAAGGGATGTGGATCAGGGAAAGCTGGCGGCTCAGACCGATCAAGGGCTCGCCCCCTCCTCCCTTCACTCCTGCTTATCACCTTGCACACAGCTCAAAACATCCCCAGCGCCTCCCTGATCACAGCACACAGCCAACACCTTCCCTCGCAGGTCGCTGGCGGACTAACAGCCAGCGCAGGATAAGACCTAAAGCTGGGCACAGGAGGATTTGGGTCAAGGATCTGAAGGCTCTGATCAGGTGACTACTGAAGAAGGGGGGCTGGGGGCATGAGGGGGAGCAGCAGAGTTGGCTTCCCTGCTGCCCAACAGGCAGCGTGACCCGCTGACAGCCCGGGTCGTTTTTCCGGCAGGGACGGGCAGATGAGCCCGGGGCCAAAGAGCTGGATGCAGGCCAGCACGTGGGTGTGCAGCCCTGAGCAGCAGAGGGGCTGCCTCCTTCCTCCAGACCTCTCCATGCCTTGCTGCCTCTCCCCATCCCGCTTCCCACAACTCCAGGACCTTTGTGGCATAAGCGGGGCAGCTCCTGACCTGCCACTGCACGAACTGCTGGGAGGAAAACCAGCTGCACCTGCTGGCTCCCCCTCCTTGCTCCCCTAATTCACCTCTAACTTCTCCACTTGCTGCAAAAACCTGGAGCAGACACCCCTGGTTCGTACCCAGCAGTGTGTCCAACAGCACTTTCACATCCCAGACTGTCCCTGGCACTCAGGAATCCAGCTTGGGACCTGCTGGAGTTAATGGCAACTCCCACCCACCTCTGCTGACACAGGAGTAAGCTGTCCCCCGTGGGAATTTTGTGCTCTAGACAGAAGACAGAAGCACGATTTCCAGCGGGCAAAGCTCAGGAAAAAAAAGCTGCCTCTCATTTCTTGGCCACCTCTGGTTATAATTTTTTAAATTGGATAACTTTTGGATAGCTTTTAAAACTCTTACCACTGACATCCTGGTCGCTCTCTGTCCTTCTCAGACATCAGTTGAAGATCGACCTGGACAGACAACAATTTACCAGCACCCCACCTTTGCCCCTCAGGTATCTCCACCTTCTGATGAGATGTCACCCACCAGACACAGGCAAAAAAAAAAAAGGAAAGAAAGGGGGAAAACGAGGGACTGGGAAAAGAGGAAGGAGGGGTAAATAAGTTTTGCCAGCTGGAAGGAACTGAGAGGCCTGAAAAATCCCAGCCCCAACCATGGGCAAAACAGCCCTAAATTTTCCTGCAGACCGGTCTTGAAAAAACAAATTAATCATCCTGCAACGTCCCGAGCAAAACGCCCATAAAATTTCATTAATGCTCATGACAGTTCATAAAAATGATCAGTAGCGCTGGCAACTCCAAAATAAGGTGGAAATAAGTATAAAGATGTTTTTACTGTAATCCTGCTTTGTCATTCAGCTCTCTGCAAGCCCATAAATAAAAATAAGGCGGGACTGCACCCCAGTGATGCTGGACTGGAGATGGGGAGGAGACAAATCCCTGAAGTTTTGGACTTGCCTGGACCCCGCGTTCCAGGGCTGCTCAGAAACACACAAACAGAAATGTTTTGCTCAGCCAGCAAAGAGAATGTGTGGCTGACACGCAGATGCTGTGCCTGATGGAGACAGGGGCTCTTTAAATATCCCAAATTCCCCTCATTTTCCCAATTCATTAAGCTGCCTGCTTTGAACTGATGAAATATTAAAATACTTCAGATGAGCGGCTTTAATTGGGTGACAGGGCACGAGTTTAGACACTGAGCAGTGGGGAGTGATGATCTACAAGGAATCACTCACACAGCCGAAGCACTAAGGACAGACACACTCAAATCGTTTCAGTCTCACAGGAGGGTGGGAGGGGGGAGGTCAGAAAACCTCCCCATTCCACAAATGTGCCCTTGAAGTTTTGGTCTAAAAGCAGATGGATGTGAGTCTTTCTTTGATCCCTGTGTGAGCTAAAATATATCAAGAAATCTCCCCAAAGCTGCATCCAAGCCTACGTGTGTCTCAATGATATACAAAGGCCTCGAGATGCCTTCAGTTTATCCAGAATCCTTTAGGTTGTCCTACAAAAGGTCCATTATAACCCCCCTGCTATGACAGATACAACACACTGGGGATAAACATGAACAGAATTACTCTTGATTAAACTTTCCCTCTTCTTTGTAGCTGTCTAACAGCTTTTCTCTACCTTTATTTGAAATATAATTGTGTCCTTCTAGCTTTAAAATGAAAGCTAAAACTGGTTTATCAGCTACCTCTTTCCCTTTACTCTTTCAATCTCTGCTAGTCCATAAATGGTCTCCTTTCCCTAACCCACCTCTATAGTCAAATAAATCTTCCTGGGAATGAATGTAAGAGCAAAAAAGTACTGCTAATGAAATAATCATGAAATAATTAATTCAGATTAAATAATATTCTTCAGCACTCCAACAGGTACTAATTTTCTCCTTGTCCGGCCTTATTCCCACAGGAAAGGGAGAAGAAAAAGCCTCTCAGGTATCTCTGCTCTGGATGATCCCTTAAAAATCCAAGGCCCAAACTCACCCACTCCCACGGACCTTGGGGAATGTCCTGCCAGCAGCCTGTGTGGAGCACGGGAACACATGGAGGCTTCACTCCTTGGCTGAACCTTCCCAGCTGCTCTTCCACACACAACATTCCTGTGAATGTCTCTTCACTGTGTGGATTTGGTGTGGATTTACTTTACCTCTCCTCTCCCAGTTAAACAAGAAGAGCACATCCATCTCCCTGCTGGGCGTCCATTGTCTGAAACCAAACAGGTATGGCACTGTTTGATGAACAAACCCAGTTCACCCACCTGGAAAGACTTTTCCTTCCAACAGTATTGTGTCCACACAGCCCTGCCTTGACTGCCAACAACAATGGCATTAGCCAAGAGCTTCCTTGTATTTACTGGCTTTGCCTGCAGGAAGCACGTCCTGGTTCACAGCTCCAGCAGTTACAAGGGTGAGAGCCCTTTGGATATTCCACCAAGATGAGGATTAAAACATTTCCTGAGGCATTCTCTGTCCCCAAAAACCACAGCAGAAATAATCTGGGAGGGCTGAATTCAGCCTCGTGTTGAATAAATGTCCTCCCCACACCAATGCAAGTCACGGCTAACACATTCTGTGGTATCTCACTGGGATCTTTCTGAGTTTTCAACAGCACAGAGTCAAGAACCGGCTTCAGAGTTGTCCTCCAAAGTCACCCTGAGTTGTGGAAACAGCTCTGCAGGTCTACACACAGCTGGTATCTCCCCGGTCTCCCCTGCCCTGACTTAAATCAGATGGGCAAAACCTGACTGGTTCAGCTCACCATCAGCTTTCCCAGCTGGGGCTAAGAGGCAGGACCAGTGAGTGACACAGAAAGGCAAAGGCAGGTCCCTGCTCGAAGACAACTCATTCCTCTGCCGCTGTCTGGTTTTTCTGCTGTGACTTCCAGGCTCTTATCTGACAAGCAGCAGCTCTGTCGGCAGCAGATGCTGAAGGCTCGCAGGGTGTTACGGGGTCACATCCAGCTTCCAGCTGCTAAAAAAACTCCCTGTGACCTTTTAGTACCTATTTCAGGTCTCCGAGATTAAAAGGCAAGAGCTTACTAGGAAAAATAAATAAATAAACAGCCCAGCCCAGAGGCCACCCTATATCAATCCTTAAAGGGCAGAGCAGCAGGATGCTCTGGCACTTGATAACGTTACCTGTGTCACACAGCAGTGCTTTCTGCTGACTCAGGATCAGCCTTGACATGCTCAGAAACCACCTACTTCTCAATTCTCCTCTCCTGCTTTCCTCTTCCCTCCCGGTCTATCTCTCCAAAGCCCACTTCCCAGGTATTTCTCACCTGCTTTTTCCACTCGGCCTGATTTGTTTCATGGTTTTTTTTTCAGTTCTTGCCTAACCTGCCTCGTTGCTCCTTAAATACAGTTATTTTAAGAGGTGTGCACTGTACCACACCAGCCAAACCTGCACATCCAACACTCCAGTTTAAGCAGTCCAGCACTGCTGTTTAAACCCAGTTCTGGCTGAGCAAGTGCTTATGCCTGGATTAAATCAACGTGGAGAGACCCAGAAAGGATGTTCTAAGTCAGATTTAAACCTGTGTGCACACACGGGTCCCCAGACTCTTCACCAAATGTCTGCCTGTCTAAAATACATCCTAATACATTTCTGTCGCCCCAGGAGGGCTGGGTACGCACCACTGTTAATCTCTTGCTTAAACTCTGGTTGTTAAATGTATTTTATTTGCTCTGGGCTCTTGCCTTTGTCACTGTTTTACCCCTGCACCAGTTCAGGGCCTCGAAGGCAGAAAGGTTCCCCTGGATATTTTGTCAGAGCTTCCTCCCTGTGCAGCCAAAAGCCAAAGCATGTGCTGAACGTCCCGATGCCCCCTCAGTTCTCTGCTCTGCTCCTCGCCTTTGCAACGCAGCTCTGACCAAACTACACACCACCTCCTTTCCTACACGGGCAGCATTAACAACCCCTGACTTCCCTGGAAGCAGGGCTGGCTCTAACTGCACTGACAGTGCCTTGAAATTCTCAGGTGGGCAAAGCATTTATTCCCCACCCCACCCCTGAGCTGCACCACGGCGTGGTATTAACACACATGGCCCCTTATCTGCTCCTCACTCACCTCCCTCGAGACATCAAGCAGCAACAAATAGCAAGAAAATCCTTTTCCTCCCCAGAACTCCTTTTCATTCCACGGTTTATTTCCATGAGATGCCTCACCCTCAGCAAGGTAATCCTCTGCTGTGGCAAGAGACCAGGCTTTAACCTTGTGCTTACTGTTTTAAAATTGGACAGGCTTGTCTTGAAATTAAAGAAGGGCATCATTCACTGACCAACTTTACCATATTTCAGCAAATTATTCCAGGAACGGTATGTCCATACATGGGAATTCCACCTTGAACAAGAAATTCTGAAGGAAAACGAGCTGTAAACATCAACTCAAACCTCTACTAACTTCAAAGCTTGAAAGGGAAGGGAGCAAAGCACCTGGCAAGACACCGAGAGATCCCAATCTCCCCTTTCAGGACAATTCCCCTATCCCGAGCCTTTGGTTCTTCCTGTGTAGAATGATTTGTCCCCAGTTAAACATCTTTTTTTTTTTATCCAGGGCAGAGCATACAGCAACTCTCAGGCGGCTAAACCCAGTGAATCCAGGTATCCTCTGACAACTTGAAAGGAAGATCAAAGACAAACTCAGGACAAAGGGGCAGGTGAATTAAGGTGGCAGCTCCCAGCCCTGCCAGATTTAAGGCACCGTGGTGGCTGCTGTGCCCTCCTGCAGGGCCGGTGCGCCGGAATGACTCCCAGGCATGGGTTTGGGATGACCCAGGAGGCTCCCACATGCTGAACCACGCAGGTCACTGAGAACAAAGGTCAGCTAAACCTTTTTGCCATCCCATGACGGATTTTAGATGTTTCACAGGGCCGTGTGGCAATTTAGGTCACTTAAGCACATAAAACCTTTCCCCGTACTGACACACAAACACGAATGACTCCTTTTGCCACGCAGCATCACGGGGGTTGTTTGCTCCTGAACTAGCTGGATGGGCAGAGTTTTTTGATAGCTGAACTAACCCTTCAATCTGCAAATCCAAAACTTCTGTTCCCAAGAGGAATTACTGATATTTCTTGCAGGAGAGAGCGGAACTGCAAGGGAACAAACAGTTCGGTTGAGGAAGCCCAAGAAGTCCACTTGACATAAAAATCAGACCATTATTTCATTCTATGCCCTGCAAAATCAATTTTTTTTTTTTAATTATTTTCTTTTAAGCTAAAGATTCTAATTTCCAAAGGTGTTGGCACCCTCAGCTGCCATTGTGCAGAATCATTGCTCACGTGGCCATTAATTAAGGCTGTTGTCAGCACTTCCATTCCAAACCTGCCTTTTAGGAGTTTATAACCCGGCCATAAAACTCTGCTCCGGGCTGAAATTTATCATGAAAAGGTTCTGCCTGGAAGGAATCCATCCTTTTGTATTTGAGAGTCCCAAAAGCTTACAGCAACAAACCCAGCGTTTTATTCTAAAGGCTGCCAGTCCCAAACCTGGGCTGCTTTTATGAGTGCTGGGTGAGCTGTGCCTGCTGGGCTGGCTCTGGCAGCTCCCTGACAGGGTGGGCTTTGTACTCCCAACGCTGTAAATTTGAGGAATTATGAGGGTTTATGCTTCAGGGACGAAGCCTGTGCTTAGTTTGATACCAGAGAACACCTCTGCCCTCGCTGTTCCCAAACAGAGTATGATCCATAGGGATTTCCCACCCTTCTTCTCCCCACAACCTTCACTGGGCCTAATTCATACTCCAGTGCTCAGCTAAAGAGATGGGACTTGTCTCTCCAGGAGCACAGGTGAGGCTATAAATGGTCCTCTAGCCCACCAGTAGTTGTAGTAGTATCGTTTTCCTCCCTTTTTTCAGTCTCTTACTGAACAGGAAGTTTACACGAAAAGCATCCAAAGTTACTTTTAGCCGAACGAAAAGTTATTAGAGGACTGCTCTCTGCAGTCCAGTGGAGCAGCTCCTGATCTCTGCAGTACCCACATATGTATGAAGCACACGCAGAGCCAGACTCTGGGGTGTCCTGCACCCTCCACCTCCTTTCGCTTCTCTGCTCCCCAGAAAGTTTCACGGCTCCACAGGTTAATTTTTCTTGTACCTGCCAGGCTCAGCTCCTGCGCTCTGACCTGGCAATTCGGCGTGAAAGAGGCATTTCAAAATTCCAGTTTGCTTTTTTTTTTTCCCCCCAGTGCAAATTTCTGCAGCTGCGTTTTCAAAGGGTTAGAAAAGTTCACGACATGAAGATAATGCACCATGCCCAGGTGCAATTATCAACTGGCCCAGAGGTCACAAAGGAATATTCATGTTTGCAACGGGGTACCTTCCATTTGAGCATTTCCACCTTCTTGGGACCAGAAGAAACGTATCAAAACTAATAATGGGCTTTCTTTACAAGTCCCATAAATTCTCTCTTCCAACACGAAAGAGAGCGTTTCCCCCCACAACTTTCCCCGAAATAAAAACAAAAGGGAGGGTAGGTGGCAAGGGGAGAGTGAGGAACAAAGGGAGGAAGGACAAAAAAACCCCCACAGCACCGACAGAAGTGTTCATTTACATCTCACAGCCTCCATAGGCCAGTAACCACATCATAAACTCTCAGCCTACCATACGAAGAGGGTGCCCCAAAATCGTACCTGCAAGAGGTCTCTCGGAAGGAGATGTTTAAATCCCAGTGGGTGTGTATCCTGTCAAAAAACAAACAAAGAAAGAAGTCAGTGGCACAGGCTGAATGCTGCATCTCTTGCTACTCAGAACACCTGTTCCACCATGACAAGCCACCCAAACCCAAACCCCCCTGCACACGCCTGGCAGGACCCCCCAGGTGAGCTGCACAGCACTGACAGACCTTCTCCCTGCCGCGTGCAAGAGGTGCAGGGACTGCAGGACGTCGTCCCGACCGCCAAGCCACGTTCAGAGGCAGCAGAACGAGCTCAGCATTGACATTTTATGAAGAAAACCCAAATCTGTCCACGCTGCGTCCCCTCCTCCGCACCCGCCCCGGCTGTAAATAAATTATTAGCAATTTCCCACCTCGGAAATTAATTTCACATACTCTGTCACTCTGCCTGCTGACAAGCAGCAATAGCGGATTCTGGATGAACAATATCCTGAATTAAGACAGAGCAGCCAAGGGGGTTGGTTTTTTTGATGGACATTTTTTTTCCCTTTGCTACTAGACTTTGCTCCACTCCAACCCAGAGGGAAAAGGCAGATGCTTGACCTTCTGTGGTCTGGTGTCTCCTCTCAAAAACAGGGAGAACTGACCTACCCTGGCTAAGGGGAGGTCTGTGACCACCACTGTGTCTCCACGCCACGGTGACTGATGACAACCCCAGCCATCCGAGGCCAGCCTGGCAAAGCGAGTCCGTGTCCTCGCACAAACCCGCTCCCACGGCTCCCAGAGCCTGCCAGGGAACGTGCTGGAGCCTGGCTGGGCAGACAAATCACCTCCTGCAGACGCAGGTTCCCAAATGGCTGCAGATATTCCCGCGCAGCGGAAGCCAAACGCACTTTCTGCACGTCCTGCGTAGCCCTGCAGCAGCTCCCGCCTCTGCCCCCGGCAGTGTGTGCCTGCGGGGCATCTGCTGCAGGAGGAGCCTCACCTAAAACCCGCTGGAGTAAGAGAGAGCCCTTCCCCCGACCTGAACGGGCTGTGAATTGGGCCAGAGAACACTTCACCACGACCAGAGGAGTCGATGGGACTTCGCTGGGGTTTGAGTGTCTGTTTAAGTGCTTTCCCCGCTCCAGCCTAGTCCTGAAATTACCTGAGAACAACTCTTAGCACGGAAGTAATTTCACATCCAAGGCATGCTGCTGCTGCCAGTTTTACTAATGTGATGGCACAGCTTTTGTGCTGTTCCTGCAGGTCTGGCTCAGAAAGGGAGTCTGGTTATTCTTTTAGGGGTGAATAGTTCTTTTTATAGATATTAACGTCGACCAATAAAGCCATTCTCAGAATTCTACTCAGTAGTGCCACATGAGCCTAGTTTTTCCTATTTTTCTTCCTCATATATACCAGTCTAGAAAATCTATCCCAGCTTTCCACCTTCCCAGCTTTTTATCTGTGAATAGAAACGGAACAGGCTCTTCCCAGCTCCTGAGCTTACAGCATGAACAAAGTTAAAATTCAGAATATGTTTGAAGACTTTCTGGAAAGGACAGGCCAAAGTGGGGCCTCGAGTAAAGCTTCCACAGACTGAAGTCTGGTCGAACTCTGGGACGTATTTGGACTCTCCAGGTAAGCTGATCTGAATCCAATGAACGAAGCAAATTCAAGCCAGGCAAGAAAGACCCAGAAGGGTCTGTCCTGCTCCCAGGAGAGTGGAGCTGGTGATAAGCCTGATTTTGCACCGCTCCCTGGAACACGAGATCTCCTCCACACACAAAACCTGCCTAAATCCCCCTTTAATTCCAGCTCAGCACCTTGCACCGAGCAAATCAGATCCTGGCAGCTGCTCCCTGGAAGTGGGGAGAGCCCCAGACGCTGCCCAGCAGCGAACTCAGCGGGACCAGCTGGAAATCGGACTGCAAGGCTGAAAAAGAACCTCGTGCTCCTCCCGCTTCTCAGTCCATGAAACATTCTTCAGCGCCCTCAAAAAAAAAACAAACCCAAAAGGGTTTGGCTCTTGAGATACAGGTAGATTAATTATCGTGCTTGTCTGATTGAAACACCACAGTCCCTTTCTTGATGAAATAGGTTCAATTCAGAAGAACTGTGTTTAAGGTAAGTCGCCTCCGAAGGCAACATGAATTTCCCCTAAAAAAGCTTAAGAAGGGGTCATATAAAACACTTTGGAAGAGAGATTTGTCCCGCCTGTGGAGCTCAGAAGGATGCAGAGCAGCAGGGCGTCTTGTTCTTCCGACCAACCATTCCACCTCACCCGAAAACTCAGGGTCTCTCCTCCCTGTCTCTGCTCCCCACAGATGCTCAGCTCTGCACTCACGATGTCAGCACACATCCATCTATTACAGCACTACCTGGCAGGGCAAAAGTGGTTTTCACCCTGCAAGGATCCTCGAGCAGGAAGGATCCTCAAAGCAGGGCTGCAACATTTCTCTGATTAATGCAATAACGTACTATACTATATTATATTACATTATATTATATATACCTAATGTACCTATACCTATTTGTTAGATTTTTATTTATATATATATATAAACAGATATATCTTATACATATATACCTAAAATACATATATATACACACACCTAATATAAATATACACCTAACATACACATATATACACCTAATATATATATATACACCTAATATACACATATACACCTTATATATATACCTAAAATATACATACACCTAAAATACATATATACCTAATACATATATACCTAAAAAATATATATACACACCTAATATATATATACACC
>VXAY01003445.1:18545-54608 GCA_013399855.1 Oxyruncus cristatus
CACCTAATATATATATACCTAAAATATATATACACCTAAAATATATATATACCTAATACATATATATACATAAAATATATGTATATACACCTAAAATATATATATATATATATATATATATACACACACATATATAAATATATATAAAATACAACTGTACTATCCCAGCTGATATACCTCATCCAAAAGCTCCCATCCACACTGGGAACTGTCACCACCCCCAGCTCCCCGACCACACCCTGGGACTGCACAACCTGTGCCATACTGGGAGGGTCCACACCCCACCCCAGTGCCAAGGAAGTGGGTACCTCCCAGCCGTGGTGCTGCCAAAGGGGGCACAAAGCTGGAGGGTGAAATGATCTCAGCCTTCCACAAAACCTAACTTCCCATGGCCTGTGCAGCTCCTGCAGTGATCCCAAGGGTCAGTCTCGCGGTGAGACTCATCCCAGCTCAACTTCAAAGTCTAAGACCACTTTGGCAGAGAGGGATAAAGCAGGGAGGGAGGGAAAAGCTCATCCCAAAGGAACGGCTGGGATCCACACCGAGGCCGAAACGTCCATCTGCCGAGATGGCTAATTAAACACTCACATTTAGACAAATGAATAGGTGAGAATGAAATTAAATTCCCATTATCTTTCTTTTGGGGGGGGTGTGGGAAGGAGGAAGGAGGGACAGGGAGCAGAACCGATGCTCATTCCACTGCGCTGGGCCGTTATCACCAATTAGATTTCTGAGCCTAATGTACATCTTGTTTTAACAGGTTATTCATCCCATTGAAATCAAATTACTGATAATTTGCAAAGTATCGCCCACACAAGCCTGTCCTTGGGTTTGTTGTATGAAGAGTGGTGAGCAGGAGCCAGTCCCTTACAAATTGATAACAGAAAAAGGAGGCGGAGGGGAATAAAAACCACGGTCGGGCAAGTGAAGGTGCTGCAGCTGCTACTTCTCTCCCACCTCCTCACCCACCTGAGGGCTTGGACATGGTGTGGTCGGTTAAGTGTTCCATAAAAATGACCAAATGGGTCCCACAGGAACAGCTCCCTGCAGAGCCTGGTCAGAGCCTGGAGAATTCACTACCTGCTGCATAAGGAGGGGCTGGAATGTCAGGGTTTGGCTTGTGCAATGAACTAAATTGTTTATCTACGTATGTGAACCCAAAAAATACTAACAGGAAGGTCTGAGGCTATTCAAGGCATCTCTGGAGCCTGGAGAATCCAGCCCAGAAAAGCAAGTGGCAGAGCTGGCAAATTAATGGAGAGCAGCTGGAACAGTTTTTAAGTTGTTTCCTTCCCTGTCATTTTTCTTTTACTCCAGCGGTCCCTGCAAGATTTCAACCCTGGAGTGGCCCAGTGGAAGGGGCCAGCAGTGAGTCAGGTGTCTCCCTAACATCTTGTCACCCTCATTCCCAGCTGAGCTCCTGCCCCATGGCCAACCTGCTCCCTGTGCTGCCCCAGGTACACACTGCAGGAATCCAGGGACCCAGACACAGCCTATGGGGTGTGGGGAACACTGGGCAGCACCCAGCTCCAGGAACAGGTCATTACTGCCAAAAAAACCCATTACAGCACCAGCTCTTACCCACAACTGTCCCTTCCTACTCCCCCTTAATTATAAGGCCAACACTTCCTCTGGATGGAGTTTGTCCCAACCTCTCAATTTTCTAGGCCACGGAGAAGAGAAAAATATTGACGAGGTTTTCCCACATCCTCTGGTTTAGAAGTCTGCCCTGAAGGGACAGTGCTGGTAAAAGGGAGAATTAAGGAATTTCTGTGCAATGGGCACAGCCCAACACCACCAGGATCACTGGGAATTCAACGTGCCCTGAGTACAACCACCGTGCATGGAAACACGGAATTCACAGTGCTGCAGGGAAGCAGTTTGGGAAGATGGACCTGCAGGTGCCATTCTGCTGGATGCTGGGTCAGATGGACAGAGCTGGCTCTCTCTCTCCTCCCTGCTCTTCACAGTTATCACTGTCTCAGCTTCCAGAGTCTCCCTACATCCATGTCAGGCTATGTTCAGGCAGCCAGCGTTAAGAAGCTCGTGCAGGCAATGAGCAGGGGGTCAGGGAACCTCATCCAGGATGGCTGGAAGAATGGCCCTATTACAGCAAGACTTTGGGCATCTTGGGTTATTCTCCACCCTGGAATTGATGTCAGATACAAGGAGACATGGAGAGCAGCCAAGAGCACTTGTGGGTCAAGGTTTCATTTCCTTTCACTCTTACACTTCACCTTTCTTGCAGGACTTTTATCTCCCTCCTGGACAGGAAGGGAATTCTTGCTGTTTATTGTATTTTATCCTGCAGCATCCCTGAGAAGCGAGTAGCCATTTTCTCTCTCTCTTCCCTCTCAAATCCATGTCCTCATTAGGTCAGTGACACGCTTCCTGGCACTCTGGATCAAGTCCAGCCTTTGCTTCCCAGAGGGATCTTTAATACATTTATTGAATATGGTGACTGTTATCAAGTGGTGCATGGTTCACAGGGAAAGGGGGAAGGGAAGGAGGAAAGAGAAAGGGGAAGAGAAAATAAAGAGCTGCAGAGGGAGGAAGAGGGGACTGATACAAAATAACCAAGAAGTGTCATAAAGCAGCAAAATGTGTCTCCAGCCACAAGAGGGGCCCTGCCTCCCTCTTCTCGAGTCCTGGCAATGAGGAGAAGGGCTGTCGAGTCTAATCTGAGAGCCTGAGTCCCGCTGGAGCCCAGAGCCCTGCTCTGTCACGTCTCTCTCCAGTCGTGCAGTGCCTGGCAGAGCCCTGTCAGCTCAGCCCAGGCCAAGAGCAGCGTGGTGAGGCACATCCCGCCACGAAACTCAGCTCCAAAGGGAGCAGGGATGTCTCCCGGCTCTCATCCCAGGCGGGCTGCTAGGGAGCATCCTGGGAGAGGCCAAGGAAGGGAAGGAAGGCAGCTCTGTGCCCATCAGCTGGGAAGGCACTGGGACCTCGTGGCTCTGAATCACAAGCAGGTGCATGAGACAAACGTGATGGGGGGTGCTCGGGTCTGATCTTCAATCAATTAGGGAGTCAAAGAGCAGCAGCCTTACGGGAGGTAGGAAATAGCTTTCCACTTAGGAAGGCAGGCAGAGGGAAGGCTGACAGTGCCAGCCATCAAGGCTTCATGGAGGTCAGTAATTTCCCTATCAGAAAATGGGTGCTGAGCGAGGGGAAGGCTGGAAAGCTGTTCAGAGAGGTGAGGGGAGGGCAACTTGTCCTGTCTGGATTCCATCCACGTTCCTGTGTGGACAGGGGCAAGGAGACAGTGTCCCACCATTCCTTGAGTAAGCACCTTCCCTCCAAATGCTCTTCCCTGGTTTGAAATAACTCTAATCCCATGCCAGGTGTTAGACACTGGGGTCATACTGCTGACACAGCCGGAGAAGTGTGGATGGGGGGGGGAAGTGACCTAAAAACAGGACGAAGGACTTAAGGGCAGGATGAGGTTCTCCAGAAACCTGCTCCTCATTGCACAGACACCCCGTTACAGGACAGCTTTTGTTATTTCTCCTCAAAATGGCTTTTATCTCAGTTCATTATTTGGCAAGGAACCCAGCCCGTTGTGTGCTCTCATTGTACAATCTGCCACTACTTTTGCTCCCAATCCTCTTTTTTTGTGGTTTTCGTTTGTTTTTTGGTTTTTTTTTTTTTTTAAATAAAAGAATTTCAAAGGCATTTTTGCCATATGTATCCATTTGCACCTCTCCTGCCTATTCCTCAGCCCAGTCCACATGTTCACTGATATCCCACAAGGACTCCTTCAGAGACAGGTCAGGTCAAAAGCTTTCACCATTTTACCAGGTGTTCAAGCATTACTGCCTCTTATTCTGAGCCACACCATCACGTTTCGCTGGGGACTTAAAGCTGTTCCTAACCCATCCCGTTAAAATCTCAGATGCTCTGATTGCATTTCTCCTCTTCTCTCTCCCTCCCTTCCCATACTAATGAAAGAGGCCAGTCTTTAAAATAGAAATTAAATTCGTGCACCCACAAGACAATGCTGGGCTTAAATCCAACAGCACGTGAGGATCTTGCTGTTAAAGCTGAACCTTATTCTCTGGCTGCACTGGCTTTCATCTCCTTGGTGTTTCTTGGGATAACATAATATCCTTGAAGGCAGTTTTCACCTCAGGGTGGAAAAGCTCCCGAGCTGAGGTAATGCACTTATCAATGCTGGTTGCAAATCTCCCTGCAAGTGTAAGGAACTTAATGCTCTCCAAACTACTGCAGAGCAGTGGAATCTGTAGTCTCCAACTTGAGAATCAAG
This sequence comes from Oxyruncus cristatus, assembly GCA_013399855.1. Taxonomy (NCBI): domain Eukaryota; kingdom Metazoa; phylum Chordata; class Aves; order Passeriformes; family Cotingidae; genus Oxyruncus; species Oxyruncus cristatus. The sequence goes on from VXAY01003445.1 coordinate 22,810, forward strand.
GTTGGAAAAAGCCCCCTGTGATCACCAAGCCCAACCTTCCACCCAGCACTGTAGTCACCACTAATCCGTGTCCCCAAGTGCCACATACACACGTTTTGTTGAACACTCCCAGGGGTGGTGGTCCTACCACTTCCCTGCATGTCTTACCTGGTGTCTAGGACAACCCAGAGATGGGTAACAAAGGAGAAGACTGGCCTAACTTTTAGTTCAGCTTGCTGAGGGGGGAGGGAGGCAGCTCAGTGAGAAAGGAAAAAGCCTTAATGAAGACAAAGTTTCTATCTGAATTCTGCCCTGCATTGTCCCTGTACCAGTGCAGCTATGACAATATTATTTTGACTAAAATAACCGTACAGGTGACAAGAAATGCCCAAGATTGTTAACATTCTTTTTCCCCAAAGGAAGAACCGTGTTCACGGCCAGACAAAACGTCCTCACCAGGAGTCAGGACAGCTTAACCAAACCATGGGAGTCTAGACAATGCAACTGCAGCATGTAGGCAGTGCTGCGGAAGAGCAGGATTTTCAGGGAGCTGAAATCTGATGGAAAGAAAGAAAAAAAGCGTTTTTCCTCTGCTGCACTGTCCCAGTAACCCGTGGAGCTGAGTGCCTGGAGTCCGTGTCAGCACAGTGACACAGTTTTGGAAGGACGTGGTTGTGAAATCATTTGGCATCCACTGAATGCACTGACTTCAGCAGGAGCCACAGGTCTCTGCTCCTTTCTAGGACTGCAAGAACCTGCCAAGGCAGGTTTCCTCTGCCTCAGATCTCCTCCTAAGGCCACCAGCACGGGCAAGATCACAGAGGAAATCGCTGTCAGAGGCGAAGGTGAGGCGCCGGCCAAGAAACCAAGCCTCCAACTCCTTTTCTCATGCCCAGAGTCTTTTTCTTCAGACCTCAGAGTGACAGCAGTGGAAGGAAAAACAGTCAACACAAATGAAATCGGGAATAGGAGAAGGCAGACAAGGCACCAGTGTTCAAAGCAGTAAGGTGGGTGTTTATGATGGGGACATGCCCATGGGAGTGCAGGGCGGGGGCAGCCAGGGGTGCAGAAGAGGGAAGCACAGGTTTGCTCAGGCCCTGACCTTGTTTTCCTACCACAGTTTAACCTATTTCTTCCTCTCAGTGGGGGACAATAAACCCTCAGCCCAATCCATGCCCATCAGGGAGGACACAACAGGTGAATTAAAGCAGAAGGCAGATGGGGCACTGTCTCTGCCGGGCCCCAGCTGTCGCGTCTGAGCTGTCTCGCCTTTACGCTGGGCTGTCTCCAGAGCCAGCCCCATCCCACCTTCCACCCCACTCCCTGCCTGCTAATGACACTGGGATCACAGCCAGAGCCTGCTCCTTCCAGCAGGGCCGAGCAGGAGTGGGGCCAAGCTTCCCGTTCACGGCTCTGGAACAGCTGGAAACGGCCGGTCCTCCCCCTCTTTGGGACAGGAGGGCCGGGGGAACCCATTCCCAAGGGGCAAAATGCTTGGAAGTGCTGGAGGACTGGAGCAGTAGGTGTTCCCTGCCTGGGCACCAAGCACTGAATTTCTTCTCTTCTTTCTGTGCTCATCAGGAATGCTGCCTGCCCTGTTTGCTCCAGCTATTCCAGCTTTTCCCCACATATACACACACACACACACACACTGCATCAGAGCTCCCAGGAAAACAAAAAGCAGAACAACTGTACAAAAGCAATTAAGAGTCTAATCTACCTGGTAAGAATCCTGTCCTCCTCTAAGGAAACAAGACAAAGCTTAAACAAGAGACCTTCAGACAAACTGATTGAGAGCTACTGGAGAGCACGGCAATGCCAAGCTGGGGGACCACTGCCTAATAACCACTAAGTATTTTTCCTTCATTTCCTAATAAACAAGGCGAAGCAATTACAGTAATTAAAGATTTAAGATAAGAGCACTTTATATTTGGGGGGCCCAGCATATCAATTATACAGTTATCATGTTGTTCTCCCTCCTAATGAGACAATCTAGCACTATAATTTTGCAGCATTAAAAGCATAATTAAAGGGGGGCAGGGGAAGAAGGGCAGTTTACCAGAACTGATTAGGAGGGTTTCCTCTCCTCAGCGGCTCCTGTGCACACACAGAGCACAGATGCATTCCCCTAACACCCTTCCATTTCCAAGAGATAACCCTGGAACATGGCTGTTGGACAGCTGCAATGATAAACCCAGGCTTTAATTACAGGAGGGTTTTATGGGAAGAGCTGGTTGCTGGTTTTGGTTTTTTTTGGGTTTTTTTTCTGTTTTCCCCCTACTACCAAGCTCTTGGTTGCTGATTGTACCAGCATCTGTTGGAAGGTAAGGGGGAAATAGCTTATCTTCTCAGAGGCAAGAAACACATAAAACATAAGAAAAGCAATTACATGCCTTCAGTTCCCACTCCTCTGTTTTTATAGGGCTTGTCTTAGAATCTGAGTGATTTTATGCATCAGAGGGAGATGACAATCAAGATGAGTGGCAATGATATGCATGGGAGGCTGAGGCACAGTGCCTTTAGGCATCTATTTTCCTGTAGTTACAGCTTTTCTAAACTTCCTGTTTTTTCAGAGGGATGAGAGAACCCAGAATTTTGCAGCTGAATACTGTGGGCACCGACAGCACACACGAGAGCCCAAGGGACAGTTACCATAACATAACTTAGAAACAACCCCTTCTCCTCTTCCTCTAATGCTGCACAATTCCAGGAGAAATGTGAGTGGTAGTGGGAAAAACAGGATCAAGGTTTGTAAGTACCGAGGTGAGCCCCCACCTGAGTTACTCTTTCCTACTGCAACTCCACCACTACTGCAGGATGCTCTTTGACCCTTGTACTTCAGGACATAAAACACCACACACTGCTGCTCCACACCTCCTTCCCAAACTCTGCTCCCCACCATTAAATTATCCAGCTTGTATCACATCAGAATTTGGGGACAACCGGAAGCAAAAGGCAGGATTTTGGACCCGTGCACCGCCGTGTGTTCTCTGTATAAGCCCACAGATGACTTTTTGGTCAGGCAGTTCTTTGGCCACAGAGATGCAGAACAGAGAGTGGAAATCAATTCACAGTCTGCAAACCCAGATGCCCTCAGGGCAAACACAAGGCCACACAGAGACCCCCCTCGCCCCAAACGGGGGCGAGGAAAAGAGAAGAAAAAAGACCCAACTACTCTTTCTGAGCTCTGACGTGGCATTTGCACTCTGACTGCAGGCCCTGGAGGTGACTCCACGGGGCAGCCCGGGCAGTGTTGGCTCACAAAGGCTGGTCACCCGCTGCCCACAGTTCTCTGTGCCTTTGCTCCTGCACTTCAGCACTCCCTGGCAGGAAAGTACCTTCTTTTCATGATACTGATGTGGAGATCCTCCTCCTGCTTTACTTCGGGGTGCTGACCATTGCTCTTGTCACTCTCTTCGCTGTCGTCACTATGTGAGAAAACGGAGGTGAGCTCTTTCTTCGGGATCCTGGTGGGAGGTAAAGGGATCGTCCTCTTCTCTGCCAGGCGGCCCCGGTTCTGGAATTAGGTGGAATGGGAAAGGGAAAGAGGAGGAGAGAAGAAAACAAAGGATTTGGTTAGGAAACCCAAACCCAAGGAGTTGCTCTCAGAGAGCTGCCCTGAGAAGGCAGCGCTGTCAGTCCCACTGTTAGGGTGGGTGGGCAAAGGCCCTGCTCACTTTGCAAAAGGCTTGGCAGCAAAGGCACATCTGTATCTAATTCTTCCAGTTCTAATCAAGTCATGCCCTTCCAGCCTCTCCCACCTCTTCATTCCTAGCTTGTGTCTGATCCACATCGAGAGGAAAGGGAGATGGCAGCAGAATAAGGCACCAATCTCTCACTCCAGAGTATTTCCTCCTGAACGCTGCACATTAACACAGTGGAGTAAGTTCAATTAAACCTTTGCCAGTAGCCCAGGGAAGCCATGATCCAGATAATCCAGAGCATTTCTGACTGTGAAGGGAAAACTGCCTGTGCAGGTTCCTCTCACACCACTGAACAGTCCACAGCAATTTCAGCCTGAACTACTGAGGCTACTCCCCACTGCTCACCTGCCTGCCGAGATGGATGGAGCCTGGCAGAGATGTCCCTCAGTGCTGCTCCCTCACCAGCTCACTGCTGACACGGCACAACCACACAGGAGGAGAACCCCCAGGAGGCCTTTCTTCCTCACTTTCACAGAACCTGGCACAACACGACCCTGGTCCCAGCCTCCTCTCCTCTTCAAGCAGTGAGATGTATCACAGACCACTCCGTCCCTGCAGCCTCTGTGCCCGATCCACCAGAAGACACAAGCCTAGTGCAGCCTAAGCCAGGCTGTGCTGGGCTTTAGCTCCCACTGGGACAGAACCGGTTTTTAGGATGGGGGTGTTTGGTTCCATCTGTGACTGAGCAAGACAAGAGCAATTCCAGCGGAAGATGTAAACGGGAGACCCGGGGAGACTTTTAGCAAACAAATTTTTAGCAAACAAACTGACGATACTGGGATGGGAACCACAGTGAGGGGAGGTGAAGCACAGTTCTGTGAACGTGCTTTGTACCAGAAGAAGGGTGTGTGGAACAGGGAGAAGATGTGCAGAGTAACACTGAACTAGTCACAGTTTCTCTGAAACCACAATTCCAACTTTCCAAGTAAACCTGGCAAAACACAAAGGTCCTGGGAAAGCCAGTCAGGCTCTCTGCAGGGGAGAACCAGGAACGCCCAGAGATAGCAGAGCCCGTGCTCTTTTAATTAAATAAATTAAGAACCTTCCACAAACACAGAACAAAAAACTTGTTTACCTCTGTCAATAAATTCCAGTTGTGCTCATTAAGGGGAGCCCTAATCGCTGTGATAATTAGCTAAATCCATCTGGAAGGCATCACCCCAAGGAGCAACATCAGAGCTTTCCCACTCTGATGCAGGTCCAAGCCAAGAATGCAGCTGTCTGTGAACAGCAGACGCCCAAGGGAGAGCAGAGCAGTGGGCCAAGCTGGCATAAAAATGGGAAAACACGTCCACAAGGAGAAAGACACGCACTTTATACACTGTGTGTGTGTCTCCAACCCTCATGTAGGAGGTGCATTTCCAGCCCTGCCCCTCTCCTGCTCCAGTGCAAACAGAGAACGCACACCAAGTTCATCCTCTGCCCAAAGTCATCTCAGGAACACGAGCTCAGAGCCAGAAGGACAGCAGGGAGATCAGGAGAGAAAGGGGATGGAAAGGAAAAGCAAGGAGGGCGGTATTTACACCAGATTTCTGTCATGTACCAGCACGAGTTTCATCACCCAAAGCTTTCTGTACTTTTCAGGAGTTGCAGTTACAGGGGATGGGGAGGGAGGGGGGTGCAAATTTCCGCTCCAGAACAATTGCAAATTCACTCTCTGCTGTGACTTCACGGCCTGAAGATGACGGCACAGATCAGACACTAAAAATCCCTTCACGGCCATTCTGGCACCTCGGAGCAGTCAGCGGGTCTCAGTGACTGCCCAGGGACCCGTCAGCCCTGAGTGCAGCAAAGAGGGAGGCGCAGGAACAGCCCCCACCAGGCTCCTCCCCAGGTCCCCCTTTCCCCTGCTCCTCAGGGTGCTTCTTCTTTGCCTTTCTGTAAATTGTATCCTTACACCTAAAGCTGCTGCACACACACACACACACATATATGTAATATACAGATACTGTAGATATAACTACATAGGTAACACCTAACACATCTCCCCTTAAAAAACAAATCAGCACGAAAGGAGGAAGAGAATTTGCATCTGCAGGGACCTGCCCTGCTCTTGTAGTACGACACTGGCACCAGAACCACAGTGGCTCCAGTACCACAGTGGCTCCAGCGTCCCTGCAAACCCCCTGGGCATTCCAGCCCCGGGCAATACGTTTTTTTTTTAAAGTTCTGTTTCCTCTGTACTTTGCATTTTTGCCATCAGGTTTGGGGGGCTTTATTTATTTCTTTATTTATTTACTGCGTTTCTCGGTTTGCGGAAAATTAAAATGGACTGAGCCAATCAATTGTGCCTTTTATATTCATCTATAGTCGGTTTTGAATCAATTGCACTTTCTTAATCTGTTTACAGGCATTCACCAGTAGCTACACATTACTTTTAAATTAAGCACAAAGGTAGCCAGAAGCCTGGCCCAGAACCTGCTACAATCAATTGCCTTTCCACTGACTTTAAAGGGCGCTTGGTCCAAGCTGCAAACAAAACAAAACAAAACAAAACAAAACAAAACAAAACAAAACAAAACAAAACAAACCCCACTCCAAAACACACACAGGAATCTTTCCTGGCTTTTGCTGAAGTTCTTTTTCAGTTGCACGCACAGATCACAGCACAGGAACGTACCTGCAGAGGTGAGCAGCGCGTTGAGATACCTACAGTCACTCCAATTCAGGGTTATCAACTACCAGTGGCACGTGGCAGGAGGCAGTAAAGTCTGCACTGAGCAGGGTTATGTGCCAAGAACACACCCACAGACTGCAGCGGGGAGGTACATCAGGATTTACGGGTATTTGATGTAAACCTCATAACCTCGCATTTAAAAAGCTCCTGTATGGGTGGCAGCATCGTGACACTGGTCTCACATAGCCAGGGGATGCTTGGCCCTGAACCCCGTAATAAGGTGTGAGTATTTTAAAAAGAAAACTGCCTCCCAGTTGGTTGAGATTCATTGGGGTGTCTTGATGAAGGGAGACTACAAAACAGGCAAAGAGAGAGACTCTTTACAAGGGCCTGGAGTGACAAGACAAGGGGGAATGGCCTCACACTGAAAGTAGGTTTAGACTAGAGATTAGGAGGAAATCCTTCCCTGTGAGGGTGGGGAGGACCTGGCACAGAGAAGCTGTGGCTGCCCCATCCCTGGGCGTGTCCAAGGCCAGGTTGGACAAAGCTTGGAACAACTTGGTCTAGTGGAAAGTGTCCCTGCCCAGGGCAGGAGGTGGAACCGGGTGATCTTTAAGACTCCTTCCAACCCAAACCATTCCATGATTCTGTGCTTGGGAAAACAACCCAAACCCAACAGTCACATAAGTGTGAGAGCCAGGCACCTGGGACACCACTTTCCCTGCTAAATAACCCCACTTTTACACACCTGAAGAGCAGGGGGGAAGGTGTGCTCTGCCAGCTGGCTCACTGAAACCAGCGGGGCTGTTTTGGCCAGTGAGCCAGAGGGAGAGTTTTCTGGGGCTGCAGAGCCAGCAGCTGTCCCAGCAGGGGCACAACCCCCAGCAAAAAGATGAAGGACACGCAGCAGTAAACACACCCCAGAGCTCACCCAGCACCAGTCAGCTTGCTGCCTGCCAGCTGCCCAGTCCAGGAGGACGGGCGGGAAGTGGTAAGGAACAGAATATTCCCCTGAGAGCAAGGGGAGCATGGGATCCCCCCACCGAGGAACTGTTCTGTGGGTGAGACAGCCAGGCAGCCAAAATGCTGATGCAGAGTTATGGCACGGGCAGTAACAAAACCTGCAACAAAACCCTCCAGCAACCCCTCCAGGGCCTGACAGGAGTCCAACTGAAGCGTCGCCCTTCAGGGCAGGCACTGACTCAGCTCAGGGGAAACCTCTCCAGGCTTGCACCCTCCTCTCACAGCAAGAGGATTTCCCCCACTCCTTGGACGAGGGGGTGGAGAGCACAATTATCCCCCACGCGCCCTTTAATTAGAGTAACCAGAAAGTAAAAATGCTCCTTGCAACCCTCCGAAGCCCTTTGCAAGGGTGAGCGTTGAGGGCACTGCACAACTGCCTCGTGCATTAGGACTCCCTTCCCCTTCATACATCGTTAAAGATTAATTTTGTGGGTTATGATTCCAGCTAACGAAGCACAGCTGGAGTTTTGAGTCAATAAAACCCCCGGTCCCCCAGACAATTGAGCTCCCACCCGGCCGCTCCTGCGTCAGCCCAGCCCTCCGTCACTCACCACTTCACCCTCCCAGGGTCTTTTGACACCATTAATTGCTTTCATTGCCTCTCAAAAGTATTGTCTGGTTGGGGGGTTGCTTTGTTTTTAAAAACAAAAAAAAAAAATCACGGACAGGCACATTTCCTTTCCCCGGGAAAGAAAAAAACCACCACAAATCAGATGGGTACCAGCTATTTCAAGTCACCCGTTATCCAGGGATTCAACTGCAATTAAAAAAAAAAAAAAAAAGCCAAAAAGACCCAACAACTCATGGACAGCAGCAGGTTACCCAAGGGGAGAAGCCTGGAAGCCCCATCGTTCTGCCATGGGAGGCAAGGCCTGTCAGAAGGAGGGAAAAGAAAACAGCGGGGAACGTTTCTTCCCTTCCGGAGAGCCGGGTGGGGGGAAAATTCCGCTCCTCGTGGCTAAACAAGGTCAGCAAATAAAATCTCTCTTTCCCCCCCACACCCATCCAGCCCCCTCGTGGCTCTCCCCCGGAGCCCTGCCCTCCCAGCCAAGAACACCAAAATCCGAACCGTTGCGTAAGAGCCCTGGGAGAGCTCGCAGATGGAATGAGGGGCGGAGAGCAGGGGACTTCTGGGGGGGAAGAGGCAGGAAGGGAGGGTTAGGAAAGGCTTCCTGCCCTGGGAGCCACTGCAACGAGGTCAAAACAGCTGAACGCCCTGGTGTGACATTCAAAGTCGGCCAGAGGAGGAAAGATTCCTTGCCGAGAGAGAGTCCCCGGTGAGCGTTTAATTGATCCCAGCAATGGAAAGGGCTCTGCTCCGAGAGCTGCAAGGCAGAAAAGCTCCATGGAAAAAGGAAAAAAATCAAACAAAAAACCCCCAAAATAATGCACATGAAAGCAAAGCTTTTGCCAGGCCACATTAACTGCCAGCCAAACCCTGGACATCCGATCCCGTTGGGAGTTGACCCAAGCAGACGAGCAGGTGCAGTCCCTGCAGTCACCACTTCTCCAACATCCGAGCCAGGACCGTTAAAAAAAAAAAAAAAAAGGCAACAGGAATGCAAATGCACAGAGAATTTGCACACACACACACACACACACAAATATAAAAGCTGCTTACAAGATGATTCACGTGCCTGTGATTCAACTCTCTAAAATAATTACTATCGGATAAAAAGGAAAAAAAAAAACCAAAACAAAACAAAAAACCAAAAAGCTGCAGGGGAAAAAAAAAAAAAACAAACCAGCACATGCATTCCTTCTGCATACGTAAAGCTGGGAAATACAGGGAGTAGACTGGGAGTGCTGGGGGGAGGTAAGAGGGGAGGTTTGTGCGCTGCCAATGCTGGGAGCTGGAGAATTCTAAATCTTTTCCATATGTGAAGGAAATCCTCAAGTCCAGACAGCGTTTTCTCTCTCTTTTTATTGATAATAAAGATAGGGAAAAGGAAAGGGGGAGGTTCTGAGAGCCTGGAATATTTTTCTTTTACTTTTCCAAATAATAAACCCACTCAAACGGCTTTAATTAGGGAAATCACACAGCAAGGGAGACCACACATCCCCCTGTAGCATAACTGACAGAGTTTGCATTTACCTTCAGCTGTGATTAGTGTAAACACCTAAGAAAGGGTCAAGCTGCCTTCCAAGATAATCCTCCCCTCTCCCCTGGGCCTTCATTAGCTGTTCCAGCCCAACGTGCTACCAGGACTGTTTCGGTAGCAAATCCAGCCCAGGCACAGCTCTGCTGCCCTGAGCTTACCAGCATCTCCATCAAAACAGAGGTCACAGACAGAGGAAGGTGTCCAGGCTCTCATCCCACCTCCTGCTCTGCCGTTCAGTAATGAACAGATGAATAAAACAACAGCCGGCAGCTTCTCTGCGGTGCTTTCCTGCCTCCCTGCCAGCCCCAGTCCAGCCCTTTTACCTGTCCACGGACAGGTTCATTGTTCATCATCTCCTTCCAGGGACACCAGTGTTCCCCTGAAGTTGTTCCAGAGCAGGAGGGAACAGACTGAAGAAAATTAAGGCAATAACAGAAGCACAGAGACTCTTCCAGGTTTTGGGGACTGTGTCACACCCTTCATCGGAGCCTCGTGGAAGTGGCTTACAAGTTCTGGCAACGACTAGAGGAGGCAGCTGAGGAGGCAGGTGGGCATAACCAAACGGGTCTAAGAGCTGTCACCAGATTTTGGGGATAACTGTCCCCCAGCAGGCTCTCAAGGGCTCCACGTGATGACTCCTCATCAGTGGTTTTGAGTTGCCATCAACTGGTTTATAGAGAAGCTCTCAACTCCAGCACAAAGAGCCCAGGCTCATGTTCAGGGTATTTTATCTTCTGAGAGAAAGTGAAGTTTACCAGAGAGGAAAATTACCCTTAACCACAATTTCCCTGCGTGATCCCAAGCAACTCGCTTGACCTCATCGTGCTCAGTCTCCTGCTATAAAAAGCCATCACCAGCACATTCCCTCCCTTGTACCTATTTCTCCATCCTGTTTATATGGTTTATCCTGTTTATACTGGAAGCTCTTCGGGGCAGAGAATGACGTGTCGAGTCTGAGGCTGTGCAGAGAAACAGGGCTGTAGGTACTGCTAAAATGGGAGAAAATATGTACGTTTTAAACCAAAAGGAAGCTCCCCGGAAGCGAAGCTGCAGCTCTTCCCATCAATATTAACAGCATTATTTTCTGAAGCCCTAAAGAAACAGATGAACAAGATCTGCGAACAGAAGGGAACATCTCCCATTTATTATCTCTCCGTGAATTATGAAGCCTAAAGGGTAATTCATTAATAGAGCGAGAGCTGTGCGCTTCTGGAAAAGCCAACTGGCATTTCCAGCCTTTGAAGGAGGGAAGGCCTAAGAGAGAAAAATCTATCGGGCCTTTGGAGCTACCTGTTTTCAAAAAGTCTTTGGAAGAAGGCTGAAAAGTGGCCTAGTCTTTGTTTCCACATCAAATGACTTTGTCCCTTTCAGTCTGAGGTTGCAAAGAAGGAAGCAGGGATGTGAAGCCAGCTCCTCAGGCAACGTAAGTCAGTACTAATGGAGCAAAAGTCAACTTACACCAGCTGAGGATGGGGGACACTGTTGCCACCTCCGAAACAAAGGCAAAACTTACATATTTTTCTCCTTTTTTTTTTCTTTCCTTTCCTGCTCCTCCTGTCTGGTGAAGAGACGAGGAGCAAAAAGGGCACGGATGCTTTCAGACATTTCCCTTTCTCTTCCTTCGCTTCACTGCCGTACCTTGGGAGTGGTAGAAAAAGAAGAGAACAAAGTAACGGTGCATCGTTCGCCCAGGTGCAAATGTTTCACTCCCAGGTTTCATTCCATCAGGTCCAAGAGAACAGAGCAAGTCTGAAATACTTCATCAAGAGGAATCTGACTGGGCTTTATAGTGTGCTCAGGAGACACTTAAAGCCCTTGGGATCCCCGAGATTTCCAAGTGTGGTTCAGAGCCTGCTCAGCCAAAGGGAGATGGACATGGGCTGTGTTCAAGTCCTACAAGAATGAGGACCAGCCACTGCAGCTCCTCACTGGGCAGGGTGCAATTTCTGCCTCGAGTTCTGTTTTGAGCTTCTTTTTCCTTTTTTTGATAAGTCTTCACTGTCTTAAAGAGCAACTTTCACGAGATCAAACAGAAAAGTTAAGTTTCTCCCCAAATGCGTGTTGCTGCTGTAACAGAAACCAAACCAGGTTCTACCTGACCAGTTGAGTGTGATTTACAAAGCAAATTCACTAAGTATTATCTTCATCTAATGGCACAGACAGACCTGGATTTGTAGCATCAGTCCTTCCTTTTCTTGTCCATATGAAAGATTTTGCTGCTGCTGTAGTTACTGAGAGCCACAGCTGGTTCTGCTGGAAGCACCAGGTCCAACACCATCCTTAAAAGCTGGGCTTCCAGAATACTGAAGTGAATCAAAATACTGATCACTGATGACTCTGACACCATAAGCTGATGCCTCAACTTGCAGAGTGTCAGCCCCCAACCCCAGCCATGCTCACCTCGAGCATCCTGGTGTTGGGAGTGACCCCAGAGTCACCTCCTGTCCGTCCCCACAGCTGGACCCCTCTCGTCACAGGCAGAAGGAGACGGCAACTAACCAGAGGGCACCGCTTCTCGGCTTTAAGAGGATTTATTTCCCCTCAGTTTCCCTCAAAACCGAAGCAACCAAACTGACAAGAGCAGAGAAACAGCAGCTGCTCCACACAGCGGAGACGAGTAACCAGAGCCCAGCGTTACATCCCAGTCTTCCCCAGGGAAGCGGGTGCCAAAGGCCAGCCACATCTGCCTCCGTGACAGGACCACCCAGCACACCCTCCCTGGATGGCAGACACCCCCCTGCAAGAGCCTTGAGCTCAGGCCTCCATTTAACACCCGCACAGAGACCAATCAGGCTGGTAAAAGATATAAAAAGATCCCCATCCTGTGGTGTTCCAAGTCTGATCCCAGCGCCGAAGAGCAGATCAGAAAAATCTGAGGAGGGAGCTGCCACTTCACGAGTGAGCACCAGCCAGGCCTGCCCACAAAGCTTCCCCGGGGATGACTCAGCCCAGGAAAACCTTGAAAATCCAAAGCAAACAGGAAAACCACCAATATTAATTAAGACTCCGTGAAGAAAAAAAAAAAAAAAGCCTGGTGTTTAAGGAGACATCATAAACCAAAGCAAAACAGAGGAAGGTGCAGTTCACTCACAGGTGTGGCACGATGGGCAGAGTTTGGCCGAACGGAGCGTGTTCAAGGTGACACTCCAGGTCTGGAAGGACCATTTTTCCAAATCAAACCCTCTGACACCTGCTGTGTTCACAGGAGCGAAGCCACAGCCTCCCTTGGAGCCCCTTCCCTATCACACAGAGCCAAAAACCAGCGGGAGCCTGAGCCAACTGTCATCGGCTACGCTGCCATGACACAACACTTTCTGTTTGGAAAGCACGGTGTGTTTACAAACTTCTGCTATTTAAAGGATTTAACACATCTGGAAGGCTGGTGAGGAGCAGCAGGTCCGTTTCACAACACGGTGAAGATACATGCGAGATGATGAATTAAGTCACACAGAGAGGCCACTGCAGAGCCAGGAGCTGCCTGTTGCACTTCCAAAGCCAAAGGGAGAATACATCCACATCCAGCACGGAAAAACAGCTCTGTGGACCCCTTTCAACAATCCCAGGAACCGGGCTGCAACACCTGAGCAACGCCCTCAGGTGCTGTGGTCATAAACTCATCCTTTCAACTGAAAACCAGCTGAAGCTGCCCCTCTCTCTCCCTTCCCAATCCCACCGCCTTCACACGTGCACGCACACACAGACACTCACAGAGCCTCCACAAAGGAAGCACAAAGGACGTGGCTCAGATAATTGGAAGAGACTGCCTGACAAATTGATCCTCCGCTTCTTTAACCCGAGCAGTGTCGCCGTGCGCCGGGGGGGACGACAACGAGCCGTGCAGGCACAGAGTGCCCACCGCCGGCCTGGGGGGTGCCTTTGTTCAGCACCAGCCAGCCCTGCACGGGGCACTTACCCCCGACGGGGGGGGGCTCACAGCACCTCCTGAAGGTCGTTTGTCATTTTGGGGCGATTACCTGACTTCACTCCTCCGCGCACAGCCTGCACAGCAGAAATGACTCGCACGAGACGGGCTGGGTAGCGACGAAATGAGGGAGAACGAGAGCAGTTGTGTCTGTCACTCTGCCCCTGCTGCCACCTCCCAGCAGCACCTTCCTTGTGCTGTTACATGTGGTGATGTAAAACCAGCAAAAAGACCATCTCCCCTTCTCCTCCTTTCCCTGTCACCTTTCCTCCGAGGACTGCACAGCTCAAGGTTCCCTTTTCCTGCAGTTTTATCCGTTTCCTAAAGCCTTGTCTCCCTTCCCGCATCCCTCCCAACCCCAAACCACCACACATTACCTATGCAAACCGCCGCTTCCATCCCCGCTCCCTGATTTGCCTGCCACACCTGGGGGATTTCCCGGCAAATTGTATTACTTTATTTGGTCAATTGGCCTACAAATTGATTTTCCTGTACAAATAATGAACATTTATGGTTATTTTCCCCATAGACTGCTTTATTTCACGTGTAACAAAGACTGATTTCCTCCAGGTTTTGAGACCGGAGCATATGAGCTGCAGTTACCGTGACCCCTGGGTGATGGATGGCGAGGACTCCGAGCACAACGGGAGGGTTTGGGTTTGGGTGTTGGGTTTTTTTTTTTTTCCCTCCCCTTACTACAGAGAGAGATGGCAGCTGGAAGTAAAAACACTGGTAGCAAAGCAAGGAATTCTACGGCCTGTTTACTATGGGGATATAAAAGATACTCAGTCCTGGGATCAGCCCCAAGGCCAAGCAAATGCCAGTGAAGGAGTAAGGGGGACACAGAGGACAGAGCTGGTGTCCTGGGCAGGGGTGGCAGAAGGCTGTGAGCCACCAGCACGCCCAGATGCCCAAAGCATTTGAAACAGCATCCCCTTGCTCATCACGATTTTTTGGGGGGGCACTCTGCAAAGGCCTTTCCTTAACCTTAATTACGATACTGTGGAGGGAAGGGGAGGAGGAATCAGGTAAGAAGGGTTTCTAGAAAACCAGCTGGGGAGCGAGGGGGCCTGCTGTGATCCGTGGGCAGGGAGTGCAGTGCTGTTCTGCCCTCACCTCCCCAAGGGTGCAGAGCCACAGCAACAGCTCCACAACACATTTCACTTCCACTAATGAGAAAACGACTGCGGAGACAGAGCCTGGAGCAAGTTTTGAAGGTCGCTCCCGCAGGTGTGGGAATGAATTGGGCTAGACCAGGGTCCAAGCCTGACTTAGGCAACAAAGGCTTATTTGTGTGCGTGTGAGGGGGTTAATAGCCCGAGGGCTGTGATGTGTGTGTATGTTTAATTTAATACCTCTTGATGGCTGAGGCTGCGAGGGACAGAGAGGCCTCAGCCTTGGCACTGAGGAAAGGCAGAGACAGGGAGGTTTCTGAGGTGCATCCGAGTGAGGGTGGACACAGAAGGGAAAGTCAATTATGTGGAATAAGTCTCGGCTGCCTGCAATTCCCCATCCCCAGTCCTCAGGGGCGGGTTTGGCCCGTGAAGTCTGACTTCAAATCCAATAAAAAATTAACTGATTTTGAACAACTACTAGACATGCCTCCTTGGAGTTTTAAGACGTGCTCTTCAGCTGCAGCACAGAGTGGAATTAATGAACGGAAAGAGAGGCTGAGAGTATCAGGCATGAGGCTGAAGGCACTGCCAAATTCCTGCTCAGCTTCTCTGACTCGGAGGCGGGGGGCGGGGGGTCCCTCCCTTCTTCTTGGCACTGCTAAGGACTGACATGCCCTCGGTCCATCAAGATGCTGCACTGCTGAGAGCCCCACAAAGAGCTATGTCATGACTGAGGGGACACTCATCCTCCCCCATAAGCTACTCCAGGCAAGGGTGCATCTCCCACAGCCTGTCAGTTCAGTGTGCAGATGTTTCACTCCGTGCTGCGCTTCCACGGGCTCCGCAGTTTAACTGCTGCACAGCCCCACCAGAACACATCTGAAGGTCCACCTCGACAGGGAAATCAGTGCTAGGAGATCCAAGCTGCTCTCACGCCCCACTCCTACTCAGAAGGCAGGTGACACGTGCTGGTCGAGCCAGGAGAGAGGGAACCTAATGCTGAGACGGGACAGCGAAACTCCGAGTGCTTTGTATGAAGAAAGGGGGTGTCAGACGGATGACCTGCTGTGGGTATCACACCACCTCTGACAAGGGCAACAGAAAGCAGCTGATTATCAGCTTCACAGGGTGCAGCCCCTGGAATCACACTGTGAAACCCATTCTCCTCACTCAGCTGACGCGAGGAGCAAACATTAAAGTCCAGCTCCAGGGTATCAGTAACAGCACTGTGCAGTTGCCCATAACCCTTCACTCCAAGGCCTGCAGCTCTTCCAAAAAGAGGCAGAGGCTATGATTTTACTTCTGGATCATCATCTGGACAAGTGAGACCAAGGGAGAGTATGGTGGGACAACCTGCTCATCATGCCGTGGTAAAATGATACAGGACAGCAGGGTCCCGACTCAAAATCTGGGGCTCCCACCCCTCAGTAACCAGTGCACCCCTGAGAAAGAAACCAAGCTGAGATCTGAGAGGAGCTGAAGGGAGGTCTGCCACTGGTGTTTGCACTGCTTGTCCTGCATCCCCAGCAATCCCTGCTTGCTCACAGATGTGTCCTGCACACCCTGGGACGGTGCCCATCACCCACCACGACTGCGCAGCACCCGGAACCACTTACACTTCGTGTGCTTAACAAAACCAAAGGATAAGCCACAGCTACTCACAGAAATATGCAGCCAGCTGGCTCAGCACACTGGGAGCAACACAAGGTGATACCACACGATTTACAACACATTTGTATATAAAAATAACACCGGGAAATAAATAACCAACAAATACAGTGGCTTTCCAGTGAGCGCTGAATGAAGTAGGGAGTGCTGGGAGTTGTATGTTTTGAAGGTAAACACAAGGAGAATATAAAAAAATACAAGAGGGGTAAATAATGCATCAAAAGAATGAGAAACAAGAAGCTGAAAAGAAAAAAAAAAATAAATAAATACCAAAAGGAAGAGTTTTCTGAGAAGGTTGGGAAAAAAAAAAAAGATAACCTCCCACTGGAGTGAAAACCAGAGCCAAAATTAATTGGAGAACAATGGGGTGGAAGTTTTTAAAGGTGAAACGTTTTATCTGGGAATGGAATCTCCCCTCTTAGGCACTGAAACATTTCCCCAAGGTGGGAAAGGGCTGCCAAGTTGCTGACAGAGACAGCGTGGTCTTACGTGGCTTCCAGCAACACTAAAACCATGGACAGAGACTTCCAGCCAGTCACACGACAAAACAAACCTGCTCACACACCAGCACTTGTTCTGAAGCAAGTCTAGTGGTTTCTTTCATCCAATGCCACCAAATCATCCACCTATTGTCCACAAAGCTGCATGGACACAACCTGCCTGTAACTATTTGTAAGTCTTGGAGCTTTTCTTCGGGTTTTCTTTAGGAGCCAGTTGTTTGGATTTGGAAGTTTGCTGATGGCAGCTTTTGGAACCGACACTGAAACGCTGCACATCTGTAAGAAACTAACTAAAAAACATGGTGTTTTTAGGGTGTACACTAAAATGAGTGGAACACCCCAGGCTGTGGCTTCTTCCCATCACGGACTGACGCTGAGCTGTGCCTGGAAAGTACCTGGATGGTACTTCACCTGCATGAGCACAGGTACTGGGCCTCCTGGAGGAGGGGAAATGTGGGCCTCAATAGGTGGCACTCTTCCTTCTTGAACTGGATGTGTTTGGGCACTCAGAGGTGCTGCAGAGCAAATTTAAGGCCCCGAGTTACTATTTACTTGGTGACTTTCGGGGCCTGTTAAAATAAAAACCCCAGCCAAGCACAAGCTTTACCAATTACACTCTGTGCCAATCCTAATTATCCCCCTGCAGCTCCACCAGACACAGACTCCTCGGCGGCCACATGATCCTCTTGTGCACTGCTAAGCAGCTCTGTTTTACCAGGGAGCATCTGCACTGGAGGAGTCCCTAAAAGTGAAAGTGAAATCCCACCCTGGGCACGTTTCCATCCCATCTTCCTCCCGCAGAAACCACCAGTTCCAATCCTGTCCGTAATCCTGCTCTATTCCCGCCCAGGAATCCCTGTCTCCAGTTCAGGGCACGTTCCATCCACGGGAGCTTCCCCTCTCATTAGCCAAATTTGGACAAAAAAAGAAAAGACATAATGTTTTGTGCCCTGGAGCGACGGAGGACTTGATTTTTAACCCTCTTTAGGGGCCTTCCATGGGGAATTAGTCGTGGAGGTGAGTTAATATCCACGATTTGACACAGGGAGAGCGAGGAGGCACCTGACAGGTTAGCAGGAGCTGCTATATTTGGGTGCCATCAGCACACCCATGTCCTCACACATTCCTACAGGCACACCCGTGTTCAGCATGTCCAGAAGGCACGGGAAGGGAGCAGGTAAAATCCAGCGCCTTCCCTGCATTTCCCAGGGAGCAGGTAAGAAGCGAGGGGATTCCCTTCTCCCTCCCTGATCCCCACCCAAGTTTAGAGCCACTGAAACCCTGAAAGCAGAGCTGACTTTTGCTCTGCAGGGACAGAAAGGGTCGATTCCAGCACAGTTTGGAGAGCAAGGCAAATATTCAGACCCCATCTCACTCCAGCTCTTCTGCCTGCAAGGACCTTGTCCCAGAGAGCAGCTCAGGTAACATAAAACACCCGGAAAGTTCAGCCACAGACTTTCAAATGTTTCTGATCTACTGAATCAGTGAAGGACTGGCCACTTGCAGACTGAACTTTAACCTCCCAATGACGGGCTTGCTTTCCCTGGTTGCTCCCCAGAGATTCCTGAATCCCTGCACCAGCTACGACCAACAGACTAAAGGATGGACACCAAGTGGTCTGGGCTGTGACAGTGACTCCTGGAAGCTGAGCTCAGAAGGAAGAGCTGAGCAACAGCTGGGGCAGTGGCTCCCCTCCAGACCTGGAACACACCTCTGCTGGTGTTCTCACCAGCTTCACAGCTCAGGGGGGACACAGCAAGGTCAGGGACTGGGATGTCATCACATGCCAGCTCTGTAGGACATTTGCAGTGGCACTGAAGATGTCCCACAGTGGCAGCAGCTGGCCCTGCTGCGCTTATGCAGAGGGCAGAGGCGTGTCAAGCATTCCTCCCTGCTCCCTCCACTTTTCCCTCAGTTGCCTCTCTCCCATCAACCCCTAAGCCCAAAAACCAAAAACCACCCCTTTCACCCAACAAGGTCCCTTGTGCTTTCACAGCTCAGCAAAAGAGAGGCCGAGCAGCACAGCCACCACCCCCAGCTGCCTGCCCTGCCCGGGGGGCCTTTCGTTTCCCCAAAAGCAGCCCCAGGATCCCGCCGGCCCCAGATGAGTCACCCTGTGCCCGTCTGGGTCCCTCCCAGGGCAGCGTGCGGGGGTGGAAGGGTTGGGGCTCCCTGCAGGCGTTGCCTCACGGCCCTTTCTCCTCACCCCACCCCAAAGGGACAGCGAACAGCAACTCTCACCCGGGGAAGGGGAACGAACAGGGGGCACAGGGATGAAGGGGAGGGAAAACGAGCAGGGATTCCAGCCCAGCGGCGGTTTATCTGCTGTACTGGGATGGTACTGGCACGGGGATCCCCAGTGCAAACACAGCTCAGCAAGCGACTTGCCAGGAATTCCCGGCACAGGGAGGGGAATGCAGCCTCTTCCAGGCGGATCTGAACTCCTTCTCTGGATTTCCCTCGCTCCAGCTCGAAACAAAAGCAAAATACAAATGTCAAAGGCACGGCACAACATCGCCTGAACTCCACAGTGCAGTCCCTGCACAGAGGCAAAACCAAACCAAACCCCAGCACAAAGCCAAATTCTGATGGACACACGGAGAAACAGCCAAAATAAAAAGAGTTCACCAAATCCGGGTCAAAATCTTACACCCACTGGTTCTGGAGACGCAGGATCAGGTCGGAGGGACTCAGGCCCTGAGAACTCAACGCCCTATTAAAATAAACAGGGATCACATGGACAAATCCCTCCAGACATTTCAGCTGGCTCTTTCTCTGCACTGTGCTCAGGCAGGTGAGTCATTCCCAAACAGAGCAAGAGAAAAGCCATGCCAGGCCCTCCAACAGGCAGAGGTCTGGGTCTGTTTGGACGCTGGGTGCCAGCTGGAATTCTGTTTTTCCATCCCCTCCAAAATCACATTTAAAGTTGGGAAGGTAAATAAAAGGCAAGGCACAGTATTTAACAGCGTGAGTTAAATGAATAATAATTGCAGATTCTTTCACAAAGGCTGCCAAGGCGGAATTCAGGTGGCAAGAAATCCTGGCCCCCTTGGGAAGCCACTGACCCCTGTAGCTCCCCGAGATGTTATTTACCCAGCCCAGGAAGTCAGCTGGAAGAGGGATAAGGGGAAGATTAGAAGAGCTCCAACTCCCCTGGAGGAGGGGATACCACACAAGAGCACCTTATTTTTCAGGCAGATCTGCTGTACTGGCACCACTGCTGCACGAGGCAAGCAGTGAATATGCTTTTTAAATCAAGGACATGCAGCACGAGCTCCTGAGCTGCTGCCTCTCACCTGTTATCTCCTCCTCAGAGTTCTTATTCCTGTCTCCCCTCACCTGCCGACCCGCAGCTGCAGCACAGCTCGCTTTTTCTTGACAATAAAGTTACATGTTGTCCTCCCTGCGGGGAACCGAAGCACAACAAGACCCAGAAGTTTGGTGACTGCTCTGTCCTGTGCTGCTGACCTTCCACGTGCAGGGAGAACAGGCTGCAGGGTGACAGGGAAACACGGCAAGGAGGCGGGAGAGAGCTCCTGTCTGGATCCTGACTCTTGCATTCCTTGGCTCCCCCACCAGCTTGGAGTCCCCAAGCGCTGGGTGCTGCATAAACAAGGAGCAAACCTGACCCCGAGATCTCTTAAATAAAGACACTCATAAAAAAAAAAAAAATCTACCTCCTGTTTCCCCTCTTGCTAATTTTACTGCAGGGGCAACAAGTGGGTATTTCACACAGTTGAAACAGTTTCTTCTGAGCCACCTTTGCAACTCCTCTGTTACTTCCTTCTGGGTTTCAGTCAGCATTTCTGGTGCCTCAAAGAGGTACATGTGCATTTTTTCAATTAATTACTCATAACACCCGTGTCACCTCACGCAGCAGAAGGGGGCTACACTTGACCTTTGGGCAACAGGAAGGGAGCTCACCCTGCACTCTGCAGCAGCAGCAGCTCTCTGCAGCCTACGAAGGGCTAATTCAGCAGTTAACGGGGAAAGAGAATTATTTCGAATACATTTCAGCCTGCTGTGGACAAGAGTGCTCCATCCGAGCTGGGGAAACGCTCTCGCGGGGCCTTCTGGCTTCCACCTGTAAAGAACTTAAAAACTTGCTGCACACGCAAAGGGGCCGCAAAGTCCTATGGGGTATTTGGCCAGACGTGCCAAAAACTAGTGACTGATATAATGCTGTTTCTGTGATTCTGCTGATAACCACGGTCAGGAGAGAGAGGGCAGGAGGAAGCAGGAGCCAGCACACACCCTGCATGGAGCTACCCCTGCCCTGGAAGTCCCCAGCAGGTCCTTGGAGTGTTTCTTGACAGTTCTTTGCTGGCAGTAAGGGAAAGCTGAGACATGCTAATGCATAGTCCCTCCCAAAGCCCGTGGGTATCCCGGTGGGATTAACACGGCATTAACTCCCATGCCCTTTCTTTCACGGCTTTTGGAACACGGGGAGAACACAGGGAGGGCTCCCTGTAGGAAGTGCCACTACAGCAGCTCACTGAGAAAGGGAGAACCCCGTGAGCACAGGTTTGGGGCCACACGAGCTGCCGACCCTCCCACCCCTGATCCCTCACCTTTTCCCCTCCTTCTTCTTCCCAGATAAACCTTGAGACAATTCTCTGCACTGCTAACCCAGGAAGGATTCACTTAAGGCTCTTCAACTGAGGCTCCTGAGGTTTTTTCCCCTCACCCAGTTCTCCGTCTGGAACGACTCACACACGTGGTAGACAAGCCATGAGTTGAAGAGAGAGGGATAACTGAGATGGGCCAGAAGGGCAGTTTCGAGTTTCTGACTGTATTTTTAATTAACTGCATGGCACTTACAAGCCAATGACAGGTGTCCTCTAAAACTAAAACAATTAAAATAAAATAAGCATAAGCTACACAATAGTTTTGTATGTGCCGTGCATATTTAAATGCCCGAATCACGAGTGGGATATTAATAAAATGTATCAAAGTTCACATTGACATAAACCAGATTTATTGGGCTATATACACATAGTACAGCTGGGCCTTATATATAGCATCACAGGGGTGGCAAAAGCAATAAAAACCTAATCTGTTTGTAGGCAAGCAGCCACCATTGTGTTTGATGGGTTCACACAGGCAGAAAAAAAAAAAAACCCAAACCCAGCTTTTATTTCCTCAGTTTCAAAGACCTAACGAGCTCTCTGCATATGACAGCCCAGGTCCTTCTCCCCACACCTGACACCGTTCCCCCCACGTTCACTTCCAAACCATTTCAGCCTTCAGCCAGCCCCAAGATGCTCTAATTCATGCCACAGAACCAAAAAAAATGCTCTCAGCTGCCACTGAAGAGCTGTATAAGAGGAAGTATTTTCCTTCTCCACCTTCTCCCTCCCAAAGAGCTGTTGGGAGAGGTGGTTGGGGTTCATCCTGATTCAGGTCCCTCTGACCAGCCCAACTCATCACACCAAAGTGCTGCCACTGCAGGGCTCCTCTTTTTGGTCAGTCTTTGCTGACAGGGAAAGATTGAGTGATCTGTGGAGACTGAGCATCCCCTTCTGCTCCCCGGGAATCCCTCCTGGCCAGGAGAGTGGAAAAGGTGCTCCCGGGGCTGACACAAGAGAGGGCTGAGGAGAAACAGGGCAGCCACTAAAAGGGAATGGAGCCCCAGGGACTGGAGCACAGGGGGAACTCCATTTCCAGCTGTCTCCCTGGAGGACAAGGGCTCATTGCCTCTCCTCGTCATCCGCTTCTCTCTCATCTATTTTTAAAACCGAGGGGGGGGGTCATATTAAGGGAAAATAACCCAGCACCCAAAACTGGTCCCTCTCTGGGATCAGCAACGCAGCCCTCCTGCAAAAGCCCAGCCCACCTAACGCTGCAGTGCAAGAGCAGCCAAAAAAGCCCCAAGGAACAGACACTGAAATGCCAGCACGTTCCCCAGTGCTCCGTGGAGCAGCCTGGGTGATGGCACGCATCTTTTTCAGCTCTAATTACCAGGATTCTCTGATCAAGGCGGAATTATTTGCTGATCAAGGATATTATTGATTCTAACCCGTTGGCCTACTGGGATCAGCCTGAGTGACACAGCAGACCCCGACAGATTAAATACTGTCAGAACATTCCAGGGAAGCTTTGAGGGAAGATTCTCTTCCTGTTACTGCCTCAGCATATGTCAAGTTTCACAGCTCGTAGGATATCAAGATGTTTCATGCCAGGCAGGGCTAACAGCACAGCATCTCAGTGCCAGCCAGAGCTGGGGAGGGTTCTCTCTACAGCTGAATGCAGGAGTGAAGAGGGAGGTGGGCAAGAGGGCATTTCCTGTAACAGTCCTTGTGCTGAGCAGCGAAGGCGGGGGTTCCAGATGTGTCACAAGCCCACCTCTTCTCCTGCACATCCAACCCTGTGCTGACATCCTTCCAGGATGACCCGAAGCACGCGCCGAAGGAAGGGGGATGCGGTTGTTCAGGGAGCTGCAGCTTTG
Source organism: Oxyruncus cristatus (assembly GCA_013399855.1). Classification (NCBI taxonomy): domain Eukaryota; kingdom Metazoa; phylum Chordata; class Aves; order Passeriformes; family Cotingidae; genus Oxyruncus; species Oxyruncus cristatus. The sequence continues at coordinate 45,888 of VXAY01003445.1, forward strand.
ACAGAACACACGTGAGCGCATCTTCAGGCAACTCAGATTCCACCTCGCTTCGCAGTCGTCTGGCAGCAGACTGGAAGGCTCGACTGAGGCACCAGGAGAAAACCAAAGCCAGTCAGACGAGAGAGTAAACTGGAACAGCACCGAGGCGGGGGAAAGGCTTGGCCCTCATGAGAAAGCCACAGAGGTCGTTTGTTCGCAGCCCAACACATCCATTCATTACCCAAACCCACAAGCTCGGGCTGGCAAGGAGCAAATACCACGTGGAGAGGATGGAGAGGAAGCCCCGTTCCCTCCAGAGAGCTCAGTGCACCTCCAGTTGCTCCACACGCCGCGTTTCTGCTCAAAACCAACACTGACCAGGAGGCAAAAAGGGCAGAAATCCCGCCGGACACATGAAGCAAACCCTAAGGAGTAACAGACTTTAGGACAGTTGGATATTCCATCGGCACAACACGCAGTGAAAGGCCTTTGTAGTGGGGAAGGCCCGTCCTTCCCCACCCACCACGGAGATTTTCATCTTCAACAATTGCACGTGTAATTTTAGTAATGCCTTCATTCACTGGAGAACTCCACACTGGTTTGTAAACTGGCAGGAGGTAATAATGGTTTCGGCCCATTGTTAGGTGGGAATTAGGTAGAATTAGGCAGAACCACCAGAAATGCTGAAAAAATCAGAATATTCAATAAATATTTTCCTTTCTGCGCCGGGAGAAAAAGCCAGCTCTGGTATGGCATGGACATGAAACGCTTTTCAATCCAGCAGTGAATTAGGAGGTTCCCAAACAGGCACTTCTTAAGTGATAATAAGATTTAAATCAGCAGGTTTAGATAACTTGCTCTCAAAGACTCTCGGAATAGTTATCCCGGGAAGTTCTCCAGAGTCTTCACTCAGATTTTTAATGAGCCTCAGAACAATGAGGAAACACAAAGTAAATAGGAAAACACAGCACTATGACTGTATTTTAAAAAGCATAAGCAGAATAATCCAAGTAATTTTATAACCCCCAGGAGAAATAATGAAAGAGGGGAACTGGACAAGTCATAATAAATTAACGGAGGGTGATATAATTTATGCAAATTAAAGCTTGTTAATGGAGAAGATGTTAAACTAATATATCTTTTTTGCTGAGACAACAGCGCCGGGGTAACGCGCTTAGATTTCTGCGAGGCATTTGTTCTTACACCACCACACAGCTTTCTGAGTGAGAACTAAGAGCACTACAAGTGAGAAGTCAGACCTCCTGTATCCTCGTGTACCAAGACACCCGGGCTAGTGGAAGGTGTCCCTGCCCACGGCAGGGGTTTGGAATGAGATGAGCTTTAAGGTCCCTTCCAACCCAAACCACTCCGTGATTCTGTGATTCTAAAAACACTCCACCAGCAACATGTCCTGTCGTCCTGCTACTGAGGGTGGGATTAGACCAACTTAGAGTTTGGTCTTAGGACACAGGACTCACACATAAACATTTCTCAGCCTCCTCTGTCCTTCCCTCTCTCTTACTTTGTCACATAGAAGTTACTTCCTTGTGATCTGTGGGGGGGAAAAAAATTCGTTCTTGCTCTTGTTTCCAGAGCTTGGTGTGAAAAGCAGTCCAGAGGGTTGGAGGAGTCCCACCACAACAAAAAAATGACTCTCAAGATGCAAGTTTTTCAGCATCACGCTGCTAAAGGCCAAAGCACAGTAACCTGGACAGCACATAATTTCAAATATCCTTTACACTTTTTTTTTTTTTTTTCCTCCCCCAGATTCTGTGGTGATTTAAAGACAACAGCAGGGACATCAAAGGGAGAACTAAATCCTCCCAAAGCAAGGATGATTTTTGCCCTCTGCACACACCAGGGGACAGAAATATTTACCAGCCTCATAGAATTACTCTTACTGAACTTACTTCTGAGAGATCCATCACAGCAAGGTGAGACTTCAAAAAAAACCAGATCCACACAGCTGATACAAACAAGTCCAGATCCACAGACCTGTGGATGACCAGCTCATAAATTTCAAGCCAAAAAAAACCCCCACGTTTCAAGGCATCGCATTGTTAATTTGGGGCTTAAAAACCCAAATGTATTACATTTTAATTGGGAATTAAAAGCATCCCAATAAAGAGTAGCCTTTTCAGCATGGATGGGCTGCTCCTTGTCTGCTCTGAGACTGTGCCTGCAAAACCCTCAGCAGTGGTGTTTGGGACAGCACCACCAGCACCACCACCAAAAAAAAAAAAAAGAAGTATATAGATAAATCAGCCCCCTGAAAGAGCCAATGTAGCTTGATAAGAAACAAAACTGCTTGAGGGACAGGACACCCCACATTTTCCATGCTCTGCTGGGTGTCCTCTGGTGCAAACCAGACTCTGACACAACCGATGCCAGCCTAAAGATGAAAAAGAAGTCAACAAGCCAACGGAGTTAAAGGGATGTAAATCTTGCCTGATTGTGATCAAAGTCCATCCTGCGTTCACTTATTTTAACCCAAGTTTACTTTGGGTCTGAACAGCGATGTTATCAATTCCACTGCAGCTAAATGCCAGGGGCATGGATGAGGTCCCGACAGTTTTAGGCATGAAGTACACAAGGAACAAAAAACTACCCAGCCATTCAGAACACACAACTCATTTTCATTCTTTAACTGGCTTTAAAACGCTGTAAAATACTCAAGACTGACGGTGTACAGTGTTTAAGTAACCCCACCATTGTAAACTCGAGTGCATTGAACCATCACTGAAGAACCTTGCAGTGCCTTCCTCGGGAAGTTTACGTTGGGGTTAAGTGGGTGAATCACAAGGGGGAAATAAAAGAGGAACTGATATCATAGTCCCCTCTGGGGGGGGAAAAAAATAATTAAAAAATAAAAGAAATATAAAAAGGCAGGTCCATTTGGTTCACCCCCTGTCACAGAAACAGAGATCTCCAGGATCGCAGCTGTGGCGAACGGTGGGAAAAGTTATTGATCTAAAAGAATTCATTTTTACTATAAGGGCTGGTACTTTTACTTATTTAATAAAGGTCTGGCATCAAATCACTGTGAATTTCAGGATTATCTAATTCTATCTAATCTCATTCAATCACTGATGCTCCAGACTGTAGCAGAAAGGAATGCTTGCCCTTTCCTGTCTTCAGGGGCCATCTCTGGTTGCCCTGGCAACACGGCAAAAGCAGCTTCCACAGAGCCAAGTACCACCTATCACATCCATCTCCCGGCTAAAAAGGAAGGATGGGGTTACAAGGGAGTTTTTGCAATTTGATGGGCAGAGATAGGCAGAGAACAGCAGCCACCACTGGGGTGGAATGTGCTCCTCGCTCTGAATTAGCGCTGCCCCAGAGGCTCGGTGATAAATGCAAGCTCCTGGGGTAAGACACTCCCAGAACTCCACCGCCAGAGCACTCCTCGCCTTCAAAAGAAGAAGTTTCATGTCAAGAAGCTATGGTGGTTAACAGGCCCAAGGTAACTGAAGCCATTTAAAAAGCCCAGAGCTGCTTTTTGGATCACCTGAAGCGCTCCCAGCACTGAATAGGGAACCAGTTGCAGGCAAACACGCAACATTTTTCCAGTGTCATCATTAGAAATGCTTCAGATTGTGTGTTTTCTAGACCAAATGGCGCTGCCTCCAGTGTCTCTTCTATCACCAAAATCCCTCAAGCTTTCCTGCTTCCCAGTTCTCTGGAATTCTCACAGGGCCAACAGCCTTGCAGATGCTGCACCAAGGTGACTCTGCCTCCAGTGACCCGGCTGGCTGGCAGTGCTGCTGCAAGTTTCTTTCTAGCTGAAGATATAAAAGATTAAAGAGTTTGCTTTCCATGGTGATTGAAGCTATCTTGACATCTTAAAATGAGAGATTTGATGCGCAGGAATATTTTTCTACAGGTAATCAAAGAACAAGGCAAATTTGGGCTTGATGGTGTTTCCCAGATTCCAGGGCTCTGTTATACACGTGCAAAATAAAGTCAAGGCTACAATTTCCACGTGGACTGGAGGCAAAATAAGTGAGCAAGAACCTTTCAGCGCTTGGGAATTCCCTCCATCCATCCTTCCTCATCCTCAGACACATTACAAGAAAATCCCTTATCAGATTATATTTATGACCCAGGGGAATGTGTAATTTCCTCTCTGCTCTAAAACAACAGAGCCAAAAATAACAAGAAGGAAATGCATTGCTCCAGCAGTGCAGGGGGTGTGTATGGAAGATTTACCTTCACTCAAGAGCAGTGTGAGAGTAAAAAGCAGAGGTGCTAAAAGACGTCCTGGCTTATTTACAAAACTAACTCTTGAGGAGAGTCTTTTTTTTTGCCCTCAGCTGGAAAACTGAGTTTGGGATGAGTTCTTCAGTGCCATCTGCCAGAGGTCAGGAAGGTGAGTCAAGGTGAGCTTGTCCTAACAGAGAACAAAACCGCCCTGAAACGGTGAGAACGGTGATCCTTCAGCTGGGAAAGCGAAGAGGATGCATTTCAATGTTTCAAAACACACAAGGAAGAAGGGAGGGAGCAGGGGCACAGATGCCAAACAAGAATCTGCTGCGTAGCAAGACGTTTCCCAGATAATGGCAAGAGACTGGGCAGAAGAGAAACAGGGTAAGACAATGTAGAATTGAGAGAGGGGGGCCAAGGGGGTGGGAGAAAGAAAAACAAACAAAACCCACAAAAGCAAACAAACATGATTGATAGAAGATGAAAAAATATAGACAAAACAATGTGATTTTGCAAGCACAATATGTTGGCCAAGCAATACTTGAATAAGAACAGAGTGGATCTCTTTTTCCAAAGTCTAGGGCCAGTCACAGAATTACAGAATGGTTTGGGATGGAAGGGGACCTTACAGCATATCTCATTTCACCTCCCCACCATGGGCAGGGACACCTTCCACTAGACCAGGCTGCTCCAAGCAACCTGGAAACAGGAAACTGCTTCTCTGTTCTCCCTGTCCCATAACTGAACCAGAACAAGCCATCTGAGAAGTTCATCATCCCTGCAGACTCGAACTAGTTGGCAGCTTTGAGGCAGTTAATCCTGATCTTTACTCACCCTGGCCATTTAGACCCCGTGTTCACTGAAGGCATTTGCCACCACAGGCTCCAAATTAGCACTGCTCCCTTTGAATAAGGCCAGCAAGTTTGCACACAGACCACCGCAAATTAAAACCAGGTGTCTGTGCCCTGAAGCAGCAGAGACAGCCCTAAGCAGTTTAATGACATCTCTAAATAATTTTGACAGCAAAATTACTTATCCTATGTCACCTTTACGCTGCCCTTGACACAGCGCTAACAAGATGATGTTGCTTTCCCTGCTCCTATATATTTATTTGTCTGTCTTTCTTCCCATGCTTCACTTTGTTTTCCTCAGAGCAGGAGATTTTCTACACCTAATGCAGCACAGCACCAATCACCAGGCAAGGAGCTCTGGCTGGAGCTGCTGCTTTTGTGGGTCAGACTTAATCCCAGAGGAGCTGAGGGCTCAAAAACTTCCCCTTCCTACAGCCAGAGCCCACCAGAGAACAGGATTCCTCAGAGCCAGAAATGACACTTGCAGGGAACCAACACCAGGCAAACTGTCTGTGGGGTGAGGAAACCCCCTCTGCAGCCTTTATGGAATCCCAGGAGGAAATCTGCTCACTCCAAGCAGGATCCTTCGCACACACCAACCTCAGTACGAATATTATTTCAGAGCTTGGCCTGTTCTTCACAAACACTGAACTCACACATGGATCCTCCTCTGCCCTTCCCATCACACAAGACCTTTTGCCTCCAGTGTCTCATCCCTGCTCTCTGCAACAGCAAAAATCTTCACCACAGCCCTTGCATGAGGGCAAACCTCCCCCACTTGGAACTCCTTAAAGCCCATTGTCAGATAAAATTATTTTCCTAAGCCACAGCTGCTCGTACGTCTCTGCTGCTCACTCACAAGGCTGCAATCCAATTAATATTTTCCTTTCCAGAGGGTATTTAATAATCCACAAAATTAAATCCTTCAGTATTGTGCTGGCACTCTTGGTGCCATTGATCTGGGTTTGTTTTGCCTCTGTGTGAAACAATAACCAGCCCTTTTACTGGTGCAACACCCTCCTCTGAACCTCTGACAGCGGGCACCACACAACTGCTGCGTGCCCCGGTCAGGAGCAGAGTTTGAGGACCATGAGGGATGATTCCCAAAGCAGAACACATTCAGGAGCACCTCTCATTGCCACTCTGATTCCCCTTCCAAGCTGCCAGTTTTCCCCTGGAAATCCCCTTCTGGTGAAGCGCTCTACGACCCAAAACCAGTTGATTTCAAGTCTCTCCTGTGAAAGAAAGAAGCTGACACACGTTTTCCCACTGTCCTTCAGATCACAAAGCCCTGCAAGCTGAGGTTGTGAACTCAAGCTCAACGCCTCCTCTCATCCCTGGATGGGATGTGTGAGTCTCTCATCCCATTTAAGACCCTGACATACCTTATCTCCAGTTTCTCCCTAAAGGTGAAGTCTGACGGATTTTGAAGAAACTTTTGTTAAGAATTCCTGTTGAATTCACAAGTCTGCAGCGCAGCACACACACACACGCTAAAAATCACCTGAGCCAAGTCCGTCAAAAAACAAAACAGAAGGGAAAAAACCCCACAAACCAGAAAAAAAAAAAAAGCCAAACCAACTCAAAAACCTCCAACAAACGCTAACCCAAACTAAAATGTGCTGGATTAAAAGCAACAAGCCAAATCAGCATGAAACCACAAATAAAAATCAACAGACTGTGCCAAAGGCCTTGGGGGGATAAAGAGGTTTACAAGTCTGCTTTACAGAGGGGCTTTTTCCACATTCATAAGGCAGCCCCCCGGGACACAAAAGCAAAGTTATGAAAACAGTCCCCTTCACATAAACCCCAACGTTCTCCAGCTCCAATCCTTAAGCCAACAGCAGCTCAAAAACGACCCTAAATCTAATCTATTCTATTAACAGTGAAATTTCAGAATTAATCCTGCCTCTACAGGCAGCCAACTCAATTCTCCAGCAGTCAAAGTCCTCTTCTCATAGGAATCACCTCATGAAAGACTCATGTCCAGTGTGAGAGATTCCCCTTTTGGGCCAGTCTCTGAATTTGGAATCCCACCACACAGGGTCTACTCAGTAAAGGATCTCCCTTCTCTGCCCCTGTGCAGCTCCTGGCTCTCCAGGAAACCTGGGGAGCAGCCAGGAGGGCATCACTGGGGAAGGGCTGAGTGGAGCTCCAGCCAGAGCCAAACAGCACAAGTGACACAAAGCCACTCGCTGGGGGTGACACAGAGCTGCCTTCCACCCCTGAACCCCAAAACAGGGGACAGGAGAATGCTCAGAAACCCTGGGGCTAAATAACAACAGATTTTGCTGTTTACTGGCGTTCAGTTTTAGAAGTAAGCAGATAGTTACTTTTTCCATCCCTGACGAAGTCTTGGACTAACGCCTTAACCTCGGGGCATCAAACGAAAACAACGACAACCATGACGAAGAGCGAAAAAAGCAGCAAATGAAAAGAATCGCATATAAATCAAACCAAGAGCAAAACACAGCCCCAGCAAGCAAACGAATTACCGTTGCCAGCGCCCAAGTTATGCACAACCACCACGTGTCTCAGCACGCGATGAAGGAGACGGGACAGAAACCAAACGTCGCCCTGTGGTAGTTTTTGCGTTGTTTGAAGAGGGCCGTGTCACGACAGCTTTGGGGAAGCCGGCCTTCCCTCATTCACCTGCGGCCTGAACCTTGAACTTCAGCGTGGGCCACCTTTCAAACTGACACCCTGTCCAAGAGCAGATGGGAAAAGAGGATGAGGAGCAGACAACGCCCCGTCAGTCCTAACTCACTTTTAGAGGCAGCGCTACTGGAATGGGAACACAGTAAGGGTCACTGGTCCGACAGGAGAAACAGTCAAACGTATCTTAAGGAATGCCTTTCTGCTGCTATCCTGGATATGCAATGCTGGATTTAGCAAACCTAAGTTATTTTCATTTAGCAATAAAGATTTTAGAGCTGTCCCCCCCTCCCTCTGGCTATAAAAGCCCACTGCCACTTTCAAGACCAGCCCTGGCTGTGGGTTGAAAGCAGAGATGGAGAGAATGCACGAGTAGTATCGGGAGCACAGAGGGAAGTTTGACGGGGCAGAGAGAACCCTGTGGGGAATTGGCTTCACCAGAATAGACTGGGCTCCACCCAGGGCTCCAAACGAGATGAACTGTGTCTGCCCAAAACTGACAAGCACAAATTTGGGGGCGAAGACCCCTAGTTCACATCTGACAACTCGTATTTGTGAATGCCTGGCATCCTGCAGCTCTGTAAAACTGAAGGGACCTGTGCCACTCCTGCCCTCCAGATCTGAAAACCTTTTGTGCAAAGGCACGAAGCCCAGGGGCAGACACCGCCTCCCCCATCCGACAACTTCACTTTGCGAACGCTTGGCCTCCCTGTGCCTCTGCAAAACCGAAAGGATCCAGACCTGTGCCATTCTTCCCTTTCTGACCTGAAAAGCCTCTGCGCAGAGGCCGGGGCACAAAGCACGGGGGGCAGACACCGCTCCCCCCATCGCTGCGTGACCCAAGTGACGGGGCACAAAGCACAGGGGCAGACACCGCTTCCCCCACCGCTGCCTGACCGCAAGGACGGCTCTGCCCCCTCCATCCTCCCAGCGCGCAGGGGATGCCCTCCCCATCCTCCCGCACTCCCGCGGGCGCTCTCCGCATCCCCCACGGCTCGGCGCGACCCAGCGGGGCCCTCCTGCATCCACCACC
>VXAY01003445.1:60149-72096 GCA_013399855.1 Oxyruncus cristatus
GATCCCCCGCGAGCTGCTTATTTAATTTCCACTCCGGCACGAAATTTTAAGAGACGTGGTGTTACGCTCCGTATCTCTCTGTATATACACATCTATATAGATAGATAGATAGACAGATCTCTACACGCGCACAGACACACAGACATCCACGGTGACATCCCCGCCGGCTCTGCGCTCCCCACAACGCTGCCCCCAGCCCCAAAAGCCGGCGCTGTGCCGGGCGGGCCCCCCCACCCCCTCCCCGAGCCGGGACAGACACGTATTGATCTGTGCTCAGAAGTCACCGCACAGTTCGGAGACTCTGACCAAACAAGATTTCCCTCCGCCGCCGCCGCCGCCGCCGCTTCTCTAACTTGGCCCATTTAAACAGCAGAGGCGCTTTGGAAGCGCCGCGCCGGCGGCAGCGAGGGGGGTGAGCGACGGACGGCGGGGCCAGCGCCGGCTGCCGCCAGCCCGGGGGCGACCCGGGGCTCCCACGGCCCCGGAGGGGACACGGACACCCCTCCGGATGCTGCCCATCCCTCTGCATCCCCGGGTGCCCTCCCCATGCAGGAATACCCGCTGCTCGCTCTCCCTGGCAGCCTCCCGTTGTGCTGTTACCTTGGGAAGGCAGGCTGCATCCCTCTCATTCCCGTGTAGGGATGGAGCAAGACTCGGGAGACGCGGTGTAAATTTGTTTTCCATCGCAAGCCGTGGCACGAGGTCCGTGTGAAGCTGCCCCGAGAGGACGACGTGGCCCAAAATTAAGTTGTGACGGAGATTTGTCACATCACCAAGATGGAGTTCCCTACCCTTGGATGCTGAGTAGGAATCGACTGGGCTGGAAGAATCCTACCTAGAAGGGAAACAGAAATAAATTATCCCCTTAAACACAGGGCAAGAAATATGGCCCACAAGTCTTACCAGGTGGCAAAACGGGGAGAGTTCTGTGTCAGCTCTGTCTCAGAGTTCCCAGGACAACAAAAAGTTCTCAGCTTTGTCCCAGGCCGTGTCTCGTGAGTTGCCTGCTTACAGGGGGAGGTGGTGGCAAGTGGAACTTGCCTTCCAGGCAGTGAGAAATGGATTTGCTGTGTGCCAGCCAGCCACTGGCAGAGCTGGCAGGGTCGTTTCTGAGCAGTAACTGCCCCTGCCACTTCAGCGCCACCTCCCAGATCATCTCCCTCCAAGCACTCACAGACCAGGAGAAAGACCACCACCGGAGTTATTTTCTGTGCCCCCCCCCAGCTGACAGGTAACCCTCACTTTGTACAAAAAGTCCACTAATGGACCGCTTTTGGGACAAAGTTACTGCTTTCCTACCAGTGAAGGCAGAGAAACTGCCTCTCCGGGGTTCAGCAGATCTGGGAATGGAATTTAAGCCCCAAACGTCAATTTTCTCTTGACACTACTTGACCATGGTCCTTGTTTCTTGCCTACTTATTCTCAAGAAATGCAAACTCTGGGATCCATCCTTGCTTCTTGCTGCAGTGAAGGAGGCAGATACACATAGGCCATCAAACCCTCTCATTTAGGCTTTCAGGCTTAGGCTTTTATTCTTAATGCTTCTGATTGCTCAAGATTACAGGGGAAAAATCACTTTCTATTATCACCTAATGAACCAAGGAAAATGCTTGGAGGAGGCTCTGGGAGACACAGATATTCTCTGTGGAAGTGAGAGGATTCTGGACGGAGGTCAGGTGAGAGCTGCTCACTCTTACACGCCCAGAAACTTTCATGCCTGGCACACCTAGAACTGCACTGGGCTCTGCAGAGCCTTGAGGTCTACTTCAGACTTCCCTTCACTCCATCTCCTCTGTAACTTGGCTTCATGGGCCTGATTTCTTTTCAGTTGTTACAGGGGAGTGGGTATTTTTTCTCAAAGCCTTCCTTGTTTTTTACAGCCACAAGAGTTACTGTTCTTCCCTTCCACACCTAATGGCAACTTCACCTCCCAGCGTAGGGAGGGCTTGGCCACGGCCTTCTCCAAAGGCAAGTCTCTATAGTTCCTCCAGGAGTGGTCACAGGAGAGCAGGACAAGGCCGGCCTTCATCCTCCAGGAACACCTTCCTCACATACAGGTGTTCTGGCAGAGCTCTGTGAAGTTTGGGGGTGTTCAAGAGGCACAGACTCAGACTGACCCCATCAGTTAAGTTAATAACCAGCCCTGCCTGTAGTAAAGAGCAAGTCTGGATGTCTGAGTTGAGAACAGCAGAAGTCTGAAGTTGTTCAGCTCCACTCTCTTAATGGCAGAGCAAATCCAGGCACACGTGGTTGGAGAGAGAACCGGGAACGCTCTGCAGATTCCACACTGAGGGACTGGAGCAGGTTCTCGAGTCTGGGGCCACGAATCACCTCTGTCTTTTTGTTGTGTGTTTCCACAGCACCCAGCAAAGTGCAAGCACCAATCTCAGTTTGCTCACAGAGGCACTACCACAGGAAACGCAGTAAATAGTGATCGTTTTCCAACGTTTAGTTCTCCATCTCTGGAGAACACACGGTGTTGGATTGAAACAAAGCCTGTGTCTCTCAGGTCAAGTGTGTCAACAACTGCTAAGAGTTACCTGTGCTGTAAAGTGTTTTCCAAGTAGATATAATGCTTCAAGCACAGGTCTTACACTTAAGGGAGAAAGATTTTCCTCTGTATTCTCTCACCAGTTGCATGGACAAATTACTTACCCTGGATATCCCTCCACTATTCAACCCAGAAGAGAAGGGAAAACTTCCTAAATGTAACTTATTTACATGTGTTTCAGTAAACCTCTGAGTTTCTGGCTGAGATCAAAGGTTCTCTGAGCTGTGTTTTAAAAACTCATTGCAGATGCAGGCCCTGCCCCTTTACAGGAAAGACAGGTTGAGGCTGGGAGGAGAGAGACACCCTGGGATATGACCAGCCTGAGTTCAGAAGCTGATCCAGAGCTTCTATCTTTGCAGGAATCCAGCACAGAAGCCACACATGCCATCTCTGGCACCACTGGGCCTCTGCCTGAACTAAGCTAAAGGAAGATCCTTAGCTTAGTTCTGCACCTACAGCACTGGCCTTGCTGATGTTGTAATAGCAGGTCTGTAGCATGAGTTTCCTACAGTCCACGACCAACTATGCCAGCAAAGTTCTGTCCTGCACACTGAAACAGTTCAGAAAATAAACCAGGTCTTTCAACAACTGCTGTAGTGTCCAGTGAATCCAGCATCCAGTGAACCCGAGCCGCTTTCAATCGTGTTGTTCCCCCCAAAAAAGAATTTGGGGTGTTCAGCCTTTCGAGACTGCAAGTTAGCAGCTCCCCTCCCCACTTCCCTGTCTTTCCACAGAATTCCCTGACACTTATTACACCAGTGAGAAAAAGCAACAACCCTCTCCCTACCAAGTTGCTGCACCTACCAAAACACAGGGGAGGAGACCACAGAGCCACCACCTCCCGAGCCAGCCAGGCTCATGCCTTCCCCAGCCTCTTCCACAGTCTCAGAGGACATCAGGGCTGTCTTAACAGCCAGGATTCACTGCTTTTTGCCTTTTATTTCCTTGCCAGGTGCAGCCCAACTCTGTGCTCTCTGCCTGGGAACACCAACCCTGCTGCTGGAGTCACGCTCAGCAGGACTGGGATTGGAGGTAATAGCAGCCTCAGGCCAGACTGCTTCATTAGGAGAGAGATTTTGACAGCCCAGCAGCAAGAGCAACAGCAGGGAGGGCACAGGTGGGTGTTCAGGGGAGGAGGGTCAGGAAGGAGGACACTGGAAAGGGCTTTGCCTCTGAAAAGAGCCGCTTTCTCAGGAACTACTGGGCTGTACCCTCGTTAATCCCACTGATTCCGAACGCTGCCTTTTATTGGAGTGAAAAAGGAGCACTATGGCACTGAGGGGTTTTCAGCTTTTCTAGTGTCATGGTGGTATGAGCTCACACCCAACCCAGAGCTGTACACTGCATGCATCTCTACCTGCTGCAGGGGTTCTGTCTGCTTCCAGGAGGATGGCCTGGGACAGTCACTGGGGGCTTAAGAAACTCTTTTCCTATAAAACTACATTCACAAAATGCCTCTTCCAAATCACCTTCCTTACCAGCGCCCTGTACAGCTTTGTGACCAGTGTAAGTAGATCAGAACTCAGAGAAATGGAGGAATTCGATGTCTGTCGGGGAGAAAGTTTTGTTTTGGAGGCAGGGACTCCCAATTCTAAACCAGCTGCTCTGTTCTCCTAAATAATGAATAACTTCCCATGCAGGGAACACACAGTTCTCCCTCCCAGCTGGTGCAGGGGTTATGCTGTGCTGTCAAACAATCACCTGGCCTGTGGCTCAGAGACCTCTGCATGCTGCTACCCACACACTCTACGAGAAGTTGTTTAAATTAAAAGGGCACAAACCTATTTGCATTAAAACCAGTGGCAGTTTTTTACTGACTTCACTCTTCAGTGTCTAGTCCCCCCTAATACAGCACGAGGATTGCCCTTCTCTGCAAAGGTTTGGGAAAGCAAGTTTGGTTATACTCAAGTGATGGCTCCATGATGTAAAAAAAATCATTTACAGAAATAACCAATGGACTAAGCCTTAAATATCAAAGCTGCTGTTACAGAAACTGCTCTCTGACCCTTTAAGGCAACCGCTGCCTTCTCTGCAGCTCCAGTCTTTGGGCAGCTCCCATGTCCTTCTCTCTGCGTTAACTACACTTCTTTGTGCATACTGCAATTAAAAATGCATCTTTCTCCCCTCTTCCTCCCTCCTCAGAGGTTATTTATTGCTGATTCGTAACCGTTGTGAAATACTTCAGATACCAGAGTTGTAATGCAGAAGAAATCACTCCCCAGACTCTCCTTTTCCCTAAAGCCTTTGTGCTGCTCTGCTCCACTGTGTCAAAAGATGCTGAAATGACGGTCAGATTGTATTCATCTAAAGCTTGGCTGTGCCCCAACACTCCTTCCTACTCCACTTCCCCAACTTCCTGCCTGCCTTTCCTCCTACCATCACAGTTGCAAAAGGAAACCCTGAAAAACTCGACTATCCAAGAATATGTGTGTGTGGCTGGAATCTATTGCTGGGTTACAACAGCAGAAGATTAGTGACCACTGAAAATCAGATGACATCAGGTGTGTGTGCCCTCCTCACATCAAACAGTGCCATAAAAAGAAAAAAAATAATCCCTTAATTCACAGGTTCACACAAACACCTGTGTACAGAGCCCCCCTTTTTAGGTGAAACAGATGAACCTTGTTAACTAATCCTCTGGAAGTGATGTGTCACCAGAGTCTGGTGCAGTCAAGGTGTGACTGCTTTTAATACGTGCTAGGAAGGTCAAATTAAAGACTAGGTAGAACCTGCCTTGACCAATTTAGGAGGTGCTGAAGTGCACACTTGCAGCTTCCACACACCTTAATTAGAGCCAGCATATTCTAAAGTCTTTAAAGCACTGGGTATCTCTGCAGAGAGGGTTTGTATTGTCATAATTCTCCTGTTTTCTGGAAACTGGTCCAGTGTAGTCAGTGCCCTGGTAATGATGGGATTAGCATACAACTCCTCCCCACTGGCATAACTGCACCCCACTAGGAAGGTGTGCAGATTCCTCCAGGAATTTTTCCTGAACAATTATTGTTACAGCAGTGAGAAGCTTTCTGCATAGACAGGCCCTGCTCAGAGCTGTGTCTGTGCTGCACATTCAGGTACGACTGCAGCAAGTGCCCACCTGCCACAGCTAAATCTCACTAAACTCACACTGGTACTCTGAGAAGACATCCCTCAGGAGCTCCACCAGCACGGACCTGTGTTTCCGTAGGGAATTCTCTCGGAAATTTGTGCTGCAGTGGTTTCATGGTCAATGCCAGGGCAGGAAGGCTGAGCGCAACTTCAGCATCGCTGTGACCCCAACTCTTACATATGCCTTTTACACACACATCATATTTGAATAAAACATACCCAAAGTATGTTTTATTATATACCCCTACAGTCAACCTTTATGGCAGAGGCTCCAGTGACCTCACAGAGACAAATGCACATGGACAACTTTGTACTCCTCACTCGTGCCTCCATCATTCTGAGTAACTGGGTCAGGACCACCTGAAGGCTTGTCTTGTTTGGGTTTGGTTTAGTTTTCTTCTCAATCCTACGTTTCCTGTAAAAACAGACTCCTCCGTGTAAACTTGTTGCCATGACTACACTGCAACAGAGGGCTTTAATCAAACAGAAACTCAGATAAGATGTAAGAAAGGGACAGCAAAAAAAAACAAAACGAAGGGAATTTAAAAAAAAAAAAGTGTAAATAAGTCATTTACACATTTGAATCTTACGGTGATTTGAGTTTCTTGGAGAAGAGCAACTTTTCTGCTCCTTCATGGCCATAACATTGTGCTTGTGGACAGAGAAGCTGCTGCTGCAACTATTTACCACCAAGTTTTATTTGTTTGTCAAGCTTCCAGACTTGAACTTTTCTACGTGTGGACTCAGGCATTCTGGTTTCTGCTTCTGCCCGTTTATTTTGCTTCACTATGTGACTGCAGCAATTCACCCACTGGCTTCAAACTCATATCCTTCACTCACAAACCGGAGCAAACACCTCTGTAAAGCAGAGCCGGGAAGCACAACTCCTCGGGTGCTCCTCGCTCATTTCATCTCATCCTATAGATTTCCAGAGCTCCGCTCTTCTCAAGTTCAATAACTCAATCACTGAGCAAAACCAGGTAATTGTGAGCCATAACACACCACAAGTGGCAAAGGCAGGAACGTCAGAGCAAGCAGTTTACGAGTAATTTTAATGCCTGATGCCTGAAATTGTTCATCTAAACCCTTTGACAAATACTTACAAATAACTGTTTAGTTCGCAGCAGGAGAGAAGGATTTTGTTTGTTACACATCTTCCTTGCCAAAACTGCTCTGCATCCAGACATGGCACGAGCTATTTTCACTCCCTGTTCACACTCAAAGGCACACATGGATGAGTTGCCAGCACACACTTGGAAAATTCCTCCGCACGCTGTCACGACGTTTAAAGTTTTGCAGCAAGAGCAAAGGACAAAAAGGCATTTTGAGCACTGTGCTGCTCCTTTCGTGTGTTGTGTGTAGCCAGAGTCACCCATAGCTGGGCATGAAACGATGGGGACACCTCCAGCCCCGTAGCAAGTGACACAGCAGTGGGGACAGCCTGGCACTGAGCGTCATCCGCTGTCACACACAGAGATGTGCCCTCAGAAAACAGAATCCGGGTAAACAACAGAGCTGTTTGTTTTTTTTTTCTCTGGCTTGTGCCCCCGAGAAAGACAGGGAGAACCAAAATACCCAACTGAGGTTCTGCATGTATCAGAGGGTAAGAGACGCGCTGCTGGAGCGTTTGGCTCTCTATGGGAACCGTTTCAGCCCCTAACCTTGCAGCCATATGGAACTCCCAGCTCAGCCCCAGCGGACCCAGCAGACGTGCCAATAGCTGAAGGGGGCAAAAAACCTGGGTCCCAGCACACATTTCATCTCCGACTAACCAGGAAAAGACTTGGGGGAGGAAGTTGGGGCCAACTGCTGAGGATGAGGAGTGGAGGAAAGAGGGGTTTTTTTCAAGTTGTTCCTGTCTTCCCTTTTAAGTCCATCAAGCATGCAGGCATTTCTCACACGTGCTTTGCACCCAGAAGCAGTGCTGGCATTAGCCAGAAACTACTGTGTCGAGGTTAAAGCTGCACTGACCCCAAAATGAAAAAGCCTAATCCACTGTAAATATCCAGAAGACCCTCAAGTCTATCACAACCCAGTTTTTAAGGAGTCTGTCTCCGTGCTATGGTCTCTCATCACAATTACAGCAAAACACTGATCAGGACGCTCCTGGGAACAGCATAGGAAACAAATATCAAATTGTCCTAACGAAGTAACTGAATGCATTTATAAGGATGGTATTGCTTTTAATTAGCCTTAATTTCCAAAGAATTATTGCTTGCTTAAAAAAAAAAACCTTTATGGATCCATGAATTATTGAGTACAAGATTCTCCCCCCTCTCTCAAGAGAGAGCAGACCCAGCATAACTCACCAGGGAATTTGCTGTATTTGACTGCAAGAATGATGCTCATTGTTCCAGTATATTCAGTATTTTTGTTGTAACTCCAAAGATTGTATCAGTTCTTGCAGAGGGAATATGGAAAACAAGACCCAATCTGGATTAACCATCACGAACATGTTGTGTTTGTTAGAACTGATCTGTGTGTTTGTGCACAGAAACACACGTGCTCACATTGCCTATATACACCTATGCAATTTTGTATCTAATTTTAATCAGATTTCTAGTCTCCTTCTTGAATTACAATAATGCAAATTAAGCCATTTATTTCTCTCTTTATAAAGTTAATGTGACCCTGCTAGCGTCAGCTTTGAGAAGCAGCGCAAACCCAGGAAAATGGACTTGTTTAGGGATGTAATATCCATATGATTCTGGGCTGAGCCTCCCATTGTTTCTTCTCCCTTCCTCCAAAAAAAAAAAAACCAAAAAAACCAAAAAAACCAAAAAAACCAAAAAAACCAAAAAAACCAAAAAAACCAAAAAAACCAAAAAAACCATAAAACTAGCCCCAAATTTCAGCTCCAAAAAGCAACAGAGAATCTGTCCTTGGTTATGGGGATTAGCACAGCAATGTGCCTGATTAACTTTCAGCCATACATATTTGAAATTCCTCAGTATTTGCGTTCTGTCACATCCAGGGACTCAAGGAGTGTGGTGCCTGCAGTGCATTCACAGACTCTGCAGTGGGAACCAGTTTGAGGTCCCACCAGTCACCTCCTGAACTGTTAATTCCAGAGTGTTGGCTCGGGGCTGAGGGTTGTCCCGGGCATAGTAGCACTTCCAGAGACATCAGCTTTGGCCCCCCTTGCTGAGGACTCTGCCGTGCATTTAAACCTTTTTTATCTCAGGAGGAAACTCAATATCTTACAGAGGGCAAAGGCTCTCCCCTTCTGTGCCCTTGTTCTCCCTCATGAGGACCTGGGGGTGGTGGGTCCCAGCTCCACCAGCAGTCCTGGAGAGGGGACACGGCTCCCTACAGTGCTGACACAGCTTTTCCTTCCATGTGCAGCTATCAGCCTTCAGGATGAGAGCGTGCCTGGGTGTTTTTATTCCTAGGGAGAGCCTCGAGAAGTTGTTAGAGGGAGTAGCCGGCACATCCCATCTCTCTGTGTCGCTGTGGGCACTGTTACCTCGTTTCAGACTATAGCTGATTATGGAAAACCTGCTGGCCCTTTTCTAACCCCAGTGCCCAATTCTGGGATGTCCCTGGGATGTTTACAGGAGCAGGGTTTGCCTGCACTGAGAACTTCACCACAACAGTAGAGAACATACCGTTAGACCTGCAGTGCTGTAACTACATTGACACTTCCGTAACGTTTTCCAAGCAAACAGACCCTCTGTCTCAGTCCCTGTCATTCTCCATTCTGCTGGTACTGTGCCATTGGAGAAACTCTTCTGGAAATCCCAAGAAAACCTGCAGTGCTGTGAGGGTTTGTAACCAGAGCTTCTGCAAGACCAGGTGTTTCAGGATTTGATTTGTTTCCTCGTGGAAGATACAGGAAAAGTCCTCCCCAGCTGATTTCTGCTAACACCCTGATCTGTGGCCTGCTCATAAGCAACTTATTGCCAAATACCTTAAGGATGCCTCTGGTTAAAGAACAGGCCATGCAGGAGACAAGACAAATAAATCTTGGCAATAACTCAGCAGGGACAGGAAGGTGAATGGGATTGTCCAAGGCCCTTGATTCAAGACTCATCGTTCCATCAGCTCCCTGAAACGCTCAGCAGCAACATCTGGAAGCCCCATCCAATTATAAGATGAAATGCAGGAGGATCAAAGAGAGAGTTTCCCAGCTCTCATGAGAACAAGCTGGAGCGTGGGATAATTAGCAGCTCGGAGTGCTCCCAAGCACCTCTCCCTCGTTAGCATTTTCCTTGGCTCCCCTCCTGCGTGCGGGGAGTCCCCTTTGCCTCCAGAGCACTGAGTTCCCCTCCACGTGTGTCTCTCTTCCCTGCCTGTACCAGGAGTTGCCCTGACATATCCTAGAAGATTTTAGTGGTCCTTTAGCCTTTTGGGACTGGTTGGGAGTGGGGATGAGGGGGAGAGAAAAAAAAAGAGTTCAGGAGCTCTGGGGATCCCAGACATGCAGATAAGCAGGGAGACACTACGAGAGAAATACTAAGTAAGAACTAATATTTACTTTGCTTCTGGTTTTTTTTCCCCTGTGCACAAGGAGTTCTGACCAGGATGAGAGAGGTGCAATTCACCGTGAGAAGAACTTTTGCTTGTTAGTTCCCACTTTTTTTGACCTGGCTAATGTACCCTGCCAGCAGCACAGAAGTTTTAAGTCTGAAAGGCACCTTAACAATCTGTCAGGAGCAAGACTGAATTGTGAGTTGTTTGCCCTTGCAGAAGAAGTGTGGGTGGCCTGCCTGTCACTTGTGGGGACATTGGAGTTGCATCAGGGCATTGGGACTGAAAGCCTGTTCTTCCCAGGAAGAACAGCAGGCAGCAACTCTCCTCCATCCCAAGGGACAGACCAGCCTAGAAAGTGTAGAAGGGAAAGCTAGGCCTGGAATCCCCATCACAAACAAGGAGCAAGGCCATCATCCTCCCCACATGCCATGGCAATTCCCCACAAATCAGGGCACTTCCCTCTCACAAGTCAACCAGCTAATCAGGCCTTTCCCTGGTTGCTGTGTGGTGTTCCTGTCCCAACATGTGGAGCAGTCACGGTGCCACAATGCCAGAGAAAAAATCCATGGGTCACAAAATCCTGGTCACACTGGCTACTGCCAAAGGAAACAAACTGACTGGGCACACAGGAAATCTGCATGCAAGGAAACAAGCAGGCTGAAATAAGGGCGAAATGTTAAATGAAGGTCTGGGGGAATCCTCAGATTAAAGGTATCCTGGGAACACAACACAGCCGGTAACAGCAGATAAGGTCAGCCCAGGGACTGCATTCAATTTTATCTTAAATACCCCAACTTTACATACAGTGACTCAACAGAACTGTAATAAATGTAAATCTTGTAACAGCGTTGGCCTGCGGATTTCGAGTAATCCTGCATCAGAGGCAGCGTGGTTGGCAGGATGCCACAGCTCTGACCCCCTCCCCAGCCCAGGCCGTGCACTGCTCGAGCTCATGCAGGCAAGCAGACACCCACCAGAGCTCTCCAAAGACTGTCCCAGGCAAACTGTCTCGCTCCTGTCATACACTGGAGGTGGGACCCGGAGCTGAGGGGACCTACAGCCCCATCCTTTCGCAATCCACCTTCCAGAGCAGCTCTGCCGAGCTGCAGAGCCCGAGACGCCGCAGTGCTCATGGAGTGCAGGCTCTGCCAGCCCTGGGAAGGCATGGGAAGTCTGCAAAGCCAAATTTTCCCCCGTGCTTGACCCCCTGAGTTCATGAGTAAGTAAGGAGTTTCAGCTAAGTAGCGTACACTGTCTGGGATGCTCTGCCCTGCCGCTGCTTTCCAGCTCCACCAAACCAAACCACGACTAGAAACGCACCAGATTCCCTCTCCTCTAACGCAGATGCAGAGTGTTTTTTTAACATCACCCTTCAGAAAAGCCTTTTCCGTGCAGGAAAGCCCGTCCCTCACCAAGCAGCGAGTGCTCCCGGCGCCGGGCAGCGGGAGGACAGCGGGCCGGTGCTGAGCGGCGGCACAGGGACAAGGCACAGGGATGAGGCACATCCCGGCCAGGAGCAGCGCTGCCGGCCGGCCCGTCGCTGCTCGGGAACCCCCCCGGTCGGGTCCCCCTCCGCCGCCGCCGCCGCGGGTTGCTGGCAGCAGCCCCGGAGCCGCAGCGCTGCCGCCGGGGATGGAGAGGTAATAAATAACCCGGGGAGCGCGGCGCGGAGCCCGGCGGGCGGCGCAGACTCTGACCTGAGACAAATACCCACTGGAAAATCATCCCCCCCCGCCCCCGGGAGCCTTGGAGCCAGCCCCGGGCCGGCCCCAGGCGGGGGGCGGCAGGAGCCAGGCGGGCCCCGCCGCCCGCCCCGTC
>VXAY01003445.1:72660-89721 GCA_013399855.1 Oxyruncus cristatus
CCCCCCACCCCCCGGCCGCGGTGCGAGCGGGACCCGTCCCGCACATCGACACAGGGGGTGTTTGTTCCCGCACCCTTGGGAATGAGTTTCCCGCTGAGCTCCCCGTCTGCAGGGACACCCCGTCCCGCTGGGGCACACTCAGCCTCCTCTCACCTGCTCCAGGAGAAGGCAGCACCCAGTTTCCCAGGGGTAGCGAGGAGGAAAAGTGGGGAGGGGGGATTTGGGGAGGGGGGAATGGAGAGATAGATGCTTTATTTTCCGCTCTATGCAATAAAGTGTGATTATAAAGAACATAACAGGGAGCACAGCTTGAATTCCAATTGGTGGAGAGCCTGTTGTTAACCATCAGGGAACTATTTATTCTCTAGCCTCACTGGTGCTCCTTGGTCAATAATGATAAAGGGGGGAAAGGAGAAGAAGTTGAAGCCATTACAAAGCAGCAATCACATTACAGAGGAGCAGCAGCAACAGCCCCCCCAGAATCTATGATTCCCTCAGGTCATGTCTCGTGTGCTCAGACCACTGGCCACTGTCAGTATTTACCCTGCATCATTAACCCACCAAACAGGGTTTTTTTTCTTACCAGAAATGACTGATCTCTCCAGCCTGATGGCAATCACCATTCGGGAGACAGAGCAGCGCTCCCCTGCTGCTCAACTATCTCCCGTGATATTTAATAAATAAATAAAATAGCTGGATGCTCGACCAGCTCCTCGGGAAAAGGGAAGGCAACGTGTCTGTTTACTGTGATTAAATATTTGCTGCTCCCCAATTCTGACACATGCTCCTGCCCGCAGACATGGGGCACACGTGTGTGCTCGCCTAAGCCCACATCAACTCGCAGAACATTATTAATCATTTTCACTGCTGCTCCACCCCAGACCCAGGACCCAGATTGTGCGAGGCACTGCACAAAGGACAAGAGGCAGTCCCTGTCCCAGAAAGCTGCTGATGCACTCCAAGACTCTGCTCTTTTTTTGCATTACTGAATTCCACGTGAGCTGTGCCAGTGTTTCAAATAGGATCAGAGTCACTCCAGGCCAGCTTTAGAAACTTCTGGCATCCAAGCTGGATGCCAGATCAAAAAACCCAAGCTCAGCGCAGAAACCTAAGCCCAGAGTTTGTTTCCTTTGCTCTGCCACAGGGGAGGTGGACGTATTTGAAGGTTTTGGTTAACTTTGCTCCTCACTGGCACTCTTCCATCTCAGGGGCTCCACAAGCCACACCGTGCTGCACACAGAGCTGAACACCCAGCAGAGATGTTACAAAAGCAGGGAGCTGCCATGTCATCAACCCACACTTCCCACCACCTCACTGCTGTTCTCCCAACCCCGGAATGGTTCACGAGTTTTTCCTGACCCGTTTCCCCAACAGAGATGATCCCTGGCTGTCTCCATCACCATCATCCAAACCAGTAAGGCAGTGGGAGGGTGTGGCATTGTTGTTCTCAGGGTTGTCATGGGTTTCCCGTAACACACCAAACCTGACCCTCCTTAACGACATCAGCTCCGGGAAATCCCTGTTTGCTGAGAGCTTTGCCACCTCCCACGTGCCTTCAGGGAAAAGTCCCAGAAGCACCGCAACGAGGGAGAGGCAAGAGAGTAGGAGGTTAGGAGGTCGTGGGGATGGGATTTTTGAGGGGCTGAGCCTCCACACGAGATCCCAGAGTGGAGAGGAACCAGCAGAGAAAGCAAACAAGGGGCATAACAAGGACAATCACAGTCCTTGTTATCATCACCTCAGTCACCTCGAAGGAAACAGCAACATTTTCTTAAGGAAAGGCCACAGGATTCTTATTCCTATGGTCTTGCATGTCCCCTCTATTCTCTCTGTCACCTGCTGTGGCTCCCCAGATCCTTAGTCCCGAGACAGCTCCAGTCTCCTTTACATTTCTTTGAAGATTCTAAACTCAGCCTGCAGAGCAGGTTCCTTCTTCCAGTTTTCTGGCTTGGGGAGCTGAGTTACCCTGTTACCAGGAGAAAAATTCCAGGGTTCTGGACACATAGACACTTCCCATCTTCGGGTCTTTCAACAAAGTAACACAACCAACAAAACAAGCATCCTTTTGCTCAAAACCTAGTCCCTTATGGGCTAAGGTTCCTTCAGGTAAACACTGAAACGTTACTGGCAGCTTAGAAAGCTTTATGCACTTGATCATTTTTACTTACACATATGTACCCAGATTTAATGCTGCCTCTTACAACGTTTTGAGCTGTGGAAATGCCCCTCAATTGTGCCTGATTTTAAAGAGCAGCACTGAGTGAAGCTGTTGTTGTAAAGCAGCCCAGGAAGTTCCTCCCCAAACAGAACAAAGATCAGCCTGCTTGAAGGGCAATCATTAAATGAAGCTCTTTCAATAGGCAAGAAGAAAATCAAGATCTTGAAGAATAAGCAGGAGAAGGGAGGGACAACAACAAGGAACTGCTACAGACACTATTGGCCATTATTCACACTCAGCAGCACAGGAATTGGGGACCATGAGTTTGGATAAAAGCTTGGCTTGTAGACTTGGTACCAAAAAAACCCACCAAATCCTTTGGTGGAAACCCAGGAATGAGGTTCTTGATAGCTCAGAAGACAAATTAGAGCTGCTGCTTAGGGAGAAAGCCATGTTTCTTCCCCTGTACAGGGATGCTGTCTTTTTGCTATGTGATGCCTTCCGTAAGCTCTTTTGGGGACAGGGGTATAAATCATCATAAAGCCGTGGCACGGCATATAAATCATAATAAAGAATAATGATACGTAATAAGGATGAATAATATTAAGAGGAGAACTGCATGTGAGAGCCTGCACACACATCCACACACACACAGCTGTGCAAATACAGATAGAAGAGGTGGCTGTTACTGTCAACACATTGATCCCAGCCTCCCTGCACCACCTCTTTTCCCTACATTCCCTGCCCTGCTGCACGTGGGAGGCCAGTGAATGAACATGTGCAGGTATTTTTCTGCTCAGAGGGTCACGAAGTGACATTGCAGTGGGAGTTTAAAGCCCCCCGCCCCACCCTCCCCCCTCATCTCCCATGCCTGCCTATACACAAAGTTTTCCCTCTGCTCTGGGTGCAATTATGTCACCTGAACAAATTGAGGAATTACACCAACACACCAGTGTCCTCTTCCCTTTCCTGGAGCTTCCCAACAGCAGGATAACTCTGTCTGCACTCCACACCACCCCTACAGAGATCCTCACCTGCTGGAGGGTTGCCTGGCTGCTTAAGGAAGGCGTGGTGAAGGCTACAAGAAACAGGATTTTCTGTAACTTCACCCTTTCTCGGCAGTTTTAATAAAGGGAGCTCAAAAATCCGCCGCCTGGACAGTTCTAAATATCCAACCTCGTGCTGCTGAGGAAAGATGTAGGTAGGAGTCTCCTTTCCTGGCCTGTCCAAAGCACCAGAAAGATTTCTGGAGCTATTCAGGAAGTCACAAGAACAACAGACAGTAGCGCCAGGCATTCTAACTTGTTTTAATACCATGCAGAGTTTGATATACTTCCCAAATCCCAGGATTTATTAAGCATGGCTCTGCTGCTCCTGCTTCTAAAGCAATAAAGCTGCAAGTGTCAGAGAAAGGAGGTTCCTGGTTTTATCTCCTTTGTTTTGTGGGACCTTTTTAACCTGAAGCTGAATTTAGGAGAGGTTATGCTGATGGTTCTAGCACTCGACTCACGAGTTTGGGAGGGGTTTTTTCTC
This sequence comes from Oxyruncus cristatus, assembly GCA_013399855.1. Lineage (NCBI taxonomy): Eukaryota > Metazoa > Chordata > Aves > Passeriformes > Cotingidae > Oxyruncus > Oxyruncus cristatus. Next base: position 76,352 of record VXAY01003445.1, read on the forward strand.
CCCATTTTTTTCATGCTGGCTGCACAGAAGTAACAGAGGAAAACTGTCCTCAGTCAAGGGGAATCCCTTTGTCCCCACAGCCTGCCAGGCCTCTGGCACTCCCCACAACCAGCTGTAACCTCCGTGCATCGCTGTGTCTTTCTTTTTAACTGCGCTTAAAACCGAAGGTGGGTAGAACTGGTTTGGGTGGAAGTCTGTAAAATTCTGTAATTGCAACAGTATGAACGAGCCCTGTAAAAACTGGGAGAAACCTGACACAGAGGAGAAGCTGGGAAGCCAGAGCCCCCAACTACAGGAAATCCAAGCCCAATGCTGTAACCCAGAGGCATCTGCTCACGCTGCCCGAGAAGCAGATAAAAACAGCAGCACGAGAGGTTCTGCACCTGGAAACAACCCCCCCCGCACATTTGTCTGCACTGGGCGAGAGTAATCACAATTTTAACATGGATTTAGTGTAGGTCAGAAGGACCAGACTGGTCAGACTGTTGAACTTCGGGCCTCTGCTGGACTCTCAGAATTAGGGGAGAAAAAAATGGCAAGCTTACCCCCACCGCTGTCCTGCCTTCGGGGTGTCACCACTCAGGCGTTGAGAACAGGGGCATTTGCACCTCTCTAACGAGGCGGCAGACAAAGTGGAAGTTCCACTTCCCAATTCTGGCTAACTGCAGACCCGGATTAGTGTTCCAGTTCTACTCTATACAGATGTGTTTGCCAATATGCAGGGAAGGAGAGAAATAAATATGTGTGGGAGGTCTTCAGGGCCAGATGCTCAGGGCAGACTAAGAAGTCAATTCCCAGTGCTCAGCCAGCACAGCAATCCAACGTCCTTTCCAAGTCCTCCTGCTTATGGGTAGGTTTGGATTGCTCAGCTCCTTGCACAAATTGATTCATCTATAACCAGCAGATTAGTCCAAATTTCGGGTGAGTTTTGTGTGTTTGGGTCAACTGATTCTCCTGGAGAGCTTGACTAGAAAATCCCAGGGATAACTAGATTGCCAGTGTATCCGATTAGCCAAAGGAATAACTGCACAGTGCTGACTGAACTGGGGCTACTAGGCAAGATCCACCCAAAATCATTTGCTGGCTGAGTCAGCCAGTTCCACTTTGGGTACAAAGAAAGAGACTTCCCAGTCAATGCATATCAGCAGCAGCAACAGCATAAGGGAAAGATTGCTTCACCAGTTAAATGTGTATTTAAAATGCTGATAGCCCACACTGAGATCCAAGGAAAAAAAAAATGTATTTATCATTGTTATTAACAGTAATAGAAATAAAACCCATTCTAATAGCATGCAGGGTTTGATGCATTTCCCAAATAAAAGGATTTATTAGTTTAAAGCCTGGGTATTTATTTGTTTCTCTCTCCACAGTCCTGCCCACCCCGCCCCCAACTGTGTTGAATTTTTAATGCCCCCTGTTTCTAATGTCAGCCGTTTTTCTTGTAAAGGTTTTTTTGACATAACTTTATATTGCTGCATCCTTTTGTTGTTGCCATTCCCCATCCCTGTTAGAGACTCCACTCCCCTAATGAAGCTCGTCTCCTGCCAGGATAATAAAAGAAAATAGAGCCGGAGCTGAAGGGAACCAGTGAGAGGTGTGTGTGTGTGTGTGAGGTTAGAAATAAGGGTGACACAAAACAAGTTCTCTGGGGACTCCCAAGGCTCCTCAGGACCTGAGAGGGTTTGTGCTCATGTGGATGCACACACACACACAGTCTGTGCGGAACTATATGCACACTTAGTACGGGTGGATCTAATTTTACACACACACACGCACTGACGGTGTGGAGGGACACCTTTGGAAGATGTGCACTGCACGTGCCAGAAGTTTGGGGGCATTCTGCCAAATCTGCTTTGGCTTGTTTCCAGTGGGATCTCCAGCTTTTTAAGCACATCAGACACACCACCACGAGGAGAACCTCTACGTATTTGTGGCTTTCAACATCAGAAATGTTTACGGCCATCCACAGCCCTGCTCAGCAGTGCCACAGGCTTTGGAACCCAAGAAAACTCTGTTTCTTCCTACCAGGCTGACTCTAAGACTCAAACCCCAGAGTCATCCCGTCTAGGCTTGGCTTACAGGCTAATTCTGCACTGAAAAGCTTAATTGAAATTTCAGGTGGAAATTAATCCAGCCACCTCTTGTTCCCTAATGGATTTTGATCTACTTCTCCGCACGGTGACAATTGCTGGCACGCTAAGTGATGTCTGTTTTGAAGAAGGCCGTAATTATGAAGTCTGCAGGGAACTGTAGGTCAAGACAGAGGCACAATGACATAGCTCTTACTAGACCAGAAAAACAGGAATGACGAGGGCTCCTGACACGCTGCAGGAACAGTGACAGATCAGCAAGGAAAATACTTGCAGCAATGCCAGATCTGGCTCTATTTTGTCATTTTTCAGAGCTACGGGAGAAAATTCAACTAATTTTTATAACTAGAACACCATTCACCGTCCCCCTTCCAGAATGCTGGCTGGAAATCCCAGAGGCAATCTCGAAACAGGAAAACAACACTTGCAAACTGATGGGGTTATCTAACAAGCACCTGAGCAGGTGTTACAACCAACTGGGGCACAGCGATCCAGAGCCAGCCCTGACAGCCAGCCCAGGGATAACCAAGCACTGGGAACGATGGAAGTGCTGTTGTTTCTGTTAAAGGACAGGTCACAGTCCCATGAAGTGCAACCACCTTTGACAGAGCAGAGCCATCAGCAAGATCAGTGAAATGGGGAATCCAGGCTCCAGGAGGGATGTGGCTCCTGGAGCAGAAACATCCCAGAGAGGGAAGCCATTGGCTGATTTTCTCCTGAATTTGCTAATGCCAGGCACGAGCAAGTCCCTCATTTGCAGGTGACACTGTAACTCAAACCAAGGACAACTATTCCCAAAGATGGCAGGACTCTAGATTTGAATTCTTCTGGATGATGAAAATATTCAAACATTAGTACACGCTCAGCTCAGCAATTTTCTTCCTCTACTGACTTTGAACAGGACCCTTAAAGACCATAAGCCATAAACTTCGGAGAATGGGAGATCCCAGGAGGATCTCAAAGTTTTAAGTGGGATCTACCTTGTGTCTAAAGCACAAACCTGCTCTTTGTAACACAGCTGCACGTTTGGTGTCCTGGACAACAATCACCTCATGGTGACAAGCAATCACAGCAACAGCTGCCCGTGGGGGCTCACACACATGCTCCTAAAAAGCTTTCTTGACCTAAAAGTCAAGGATCTACAGGGACCTCTTCCAAATCACACCCAGTATGCCCGTCCCAAAGCTAGTGTTGGTCGAGGAGAAGAAAGAGTCACGAGATCCACAGTGACAGTCAGGCAAAACCATCGGTTTCACACAGAGGCTCCTGGGTGGCAGCACGAAGCCAAGGAAAGAAAGAATAGGTCTTTCATGGGTAGATGGATCAAGGGGAACGTGCTACCCAACCAGCAGTCCCGAAGGAAAGATGATGCTCTCCCTTTGGGTGTCCTGAGCAGCCAACGGGATCAGCAGCGCTGGGATCTCAGGGAGACAATGGACACGATGGACAGAGGCAGCTCTGGCTGCAGAGCAGTTCTTTAAATGGAGAGAACCCACACAAATATCCTTTTTTTTTTTTTTTTTTTGGAAGGGGGGATTTGTTGTTGCTATTTTAATTGAATTCCCCTTGGGAGGCAAAAACCTGCTGGAAACACCCCACTGACAGAGCTGCTAAAGGACACCCAGCAGGTTCCCAGCCCCAGTGTAACACATCCCAGCCAGCCACGATTTTAATGCTTAGGAGGTGCTGTATTAATATGCAAAGTGTGGCCTGCCTTCCCAATTAAATGGAAAATGCTATGATTAAAGGCAGTCAGAAGATATTAGATGGATAGTGCTGAGCTAGGGGCTTTATTTCCTCCCCACAGAAGCCCCTCAGGAGTGCTGATGGAGTACGTGCCGGGGGGAGATCACCGGCGGCGCACGGAGTTGGGGAAGGAAAAATGCCTCGGAAAAATGGAAGGGGAGAAAATGAGGAGGCTGTTTACAGGAGGACTGAATTAACACAGTACCTCATCCTGGTCTCTCTCACACATGGGCCCTCTGGGCCACACATATCTGGAGAGAAACCGAGCACCGCTGCTCACAGAAGCCGAATTCCAGCACATCATTTTGAGGGAGGAAGGCCTCGGAAGCTGAGTGAATCACAGCAAAAGGCCTAGAGAGCGTCACAATTCATAGCTGCACAGCCCAGAGGCAAAGCTCAGACCTTCCCCCTGCCCCCTCTTTCCTTGTTAGCATCAGCATCTTCTCCTTTACCACCTCTCCGGGCTGGGAGAAGAAAACACAGCGGAGAAGTGCAGCACGCTGGATAATTTACAATTAAACCCATGAAGATGGGGAGATAAAACAGGAAACATTAATAACCGAGTGTAGACCTCCCTTTGCCTTGCTGTGAAGGGCTTGCTCTAAATCACCCCTGTAGCTTTAACCCTCCTGGCTCTGCTCTCTCTCAGCCCCAGGCCACGCAGCCAGTCCCCCCTGGCTCTTCCTCCCTGTCTCTGAGCTCTGCTGCTCCCTGTCACCAACGCACTCCCTGCCCGTGTTTCATGACTTGCATTTAATTAAAAGAGATGGCAAAGTCAGGTATATTTTATGGGGACTTCTAATCCTCACACTCACATTTCCAGTTGCCATGGGTTTCCTTCCAGAGTTGGCTCCTTCTCCCCCACCCCCAGCCCGGAGGATAAAGTCTAATAAATTCTGCTGTGTAATTGGCTGTACATTTTAGGGGTCCATCTATCCCAGTGCTGTGAAAACAGAGCCCTTCAAAAAATTACTGTAGGGACAGAAAACCCCCGGGGGAAGGAGTCTCCAAAGTGCTTTATTTCCTCAAATGACTGTGGCTAAATTGTTACAGGTACGAGGTCGGAGTGCTGAGTGGAACCGAGCCAGAGGCAGGGGCTGCACCTGAAGGAAAGCATCTCCCAGAAGTTGCACCTTTATCCAAAACCAGGGCTTGCTGTCCTGCCTTGCCCCTCTGACAGCAAGAGGACCACCCCAGGGGCTAAGCAGAGAGCACTTCCATGCCTGCCCAGTGTGCAGGTCAAGGTTGGTACAGCTGCCTGGTGTGTATTAATGCAATAACTCTTCAGTTCTGGTGTTGCTCTCACCTCCCAACACTCCACAAACACTGAAATAGTCTTTAAATGAGCCACTGCCACCACAGACCCTTCTAGAAACGTTGGGGAAAGGTCTCTCCACGTTTTGAGAAGTGCAGAATTTTAGCTGTTCTTTGTCTCCAGGGAGAGGGTTCTTTCATCAGCAATGTGCCCCCCCCAGGAGAAGCCACACGGAGGAGAGGGTGGACATCTCTGCGTCCAACAGAAATGATCTGCCCTGTTCTCAGCCTTTAGGATGACACATCTCTACTGAGGACAGCAGGAACTGTCCGGGTGCAGTGCCAGCACTCCCAGGTGCTGCACCACTCTGAGCATCCTTAGCAGGATTTACTGCTTGTAAACTTTCATCACTCCTTCTGCAGGAGCACCTGCACCTGACACCAGCGTAGCAAAGCCTCCCCTCACATGCAAACTCCCACTGAAATTTCAAATCCCTCGCTCACAGCTGATTCCAAACAAAACGCAGCGGAACAAGAGGGAGGGAGAAATTAGACACGAAAAAAGACACAAGAAAAGAGCAAGGAATTCTACAACGGTGTCACATACGTGCCTGCCCCTTCTGCACACACAGAATTAGGGCCAAAGCTGTCTGCCTGCACGGCACTGCACAAACTCTGCTGGTTTTCTATCATTTCTCCCTGTTAGCAGAAGCCAACACCCCTTTATTCACAGGCTTCCACATTCTAAGTTAATGTTATTTAAACACCACCTCACTTTTTTTTTTTTTTTTCCCCCCTTCTCTCTCCTGGGACGTCCATGCTGGGTTTCTCATTTCCCTCCGTTTTTTAAAAGAATAGTTCATTAAGAAAAGCTGACGGGGTACCTCCAACCCCCCTCTGCTGGAGCAGCGCTGACGAATAAAACACCCACCTCGCAGGAAGACAGTTTTATTCTGTTGATCGGAAGTCTGCCAGCCCAATTTATGATTGGACATAAGATCTCCAAATCTGGATTTATGTGTTGTAGTGTAACGACAGGTCAATGAGATTAAAAGTATGTTCATGAGAGAGCTGTGAGGCAATTTGAGTTTCATGGTTCTGTGGTGATTGGGCATTCAGTCTAAGAAAACCTGTGTTAATAAAACACTTGCAGTCCCCGGGAACAATCTGCACATTATTCATTATTGCAGCCCGGCTGTGGTCGCCTTCACCAACACCCCCTCACCATAAAAACAGAGAGAGAGAGACAGAGAGAGAGGGAAAGCAACTCCCCCCCTCCTCCCTATTCAGATGAAGCCATCAGGGAGATGGTGCCACTGATAACAAATGGGCTTGAATTAACAATAGAAACACTTTTCTCCCTTATCATATGGTTCACATAATCAAAACAGGGAGGGGCGGAATGGGAGGCGAGAAGAAAAGCCTGAGCCTCACATATGGGTCTCCCCCACCAACTGAAAAATGCGCGGACTAAAGGCAGACCAGCAGCTTCTAATCACACGCAGAATAACCCCCTGGCCTTCAAGTTCCTGTTTATTGAAGAAACATCACCCTACAAACCTTAAACACGGGGCTTAAATGAGCTTAAGCCAGGTCACATTGGCTTGTGGGGGTCACCTGAGTCAGAGCAAACCCGCAGAAATTGTAGATGGGGGCCTGTGGACCCAGGGCCAAAGAGCCTTGCTATTCACAGACCTGGGCATCCCAACAGGCTGGATGCAGCAAGTCCTGCAAACTTCAGGTTCAAATTCAAGTATCTCCCAGGCTGGAAGCCAGACCAAGATTTAGGTTCAGCATGTTATCAGGGTAACTTTCAAGTGACCCTCAGAGCTTGGTCCAAAGTCACCCGTGGGCTCAGAGTTGTTCTGCTTTGACCGTTCCAGTTCTCCCTGTACCTTCCTGCAAATAGCTGCTGGTTCAAGCCCAAATCACAGAATCACAGAATGGTCTGGGTGGGAAGAGACCTTTAAGATCACGTAGCTCTAATGCACAATCAATCAAATTCTTCATCTTGCTCTGGCATCACCCCCGAACTCCTGACTGCTCCCACCTAGTACAGGAACACTGTCACCCATCAGAGCACCACATAACCACAAGGGAACCTGCAGCAAACCCTAAAGTCACCATCCTTCCTCTTTAAGATGTTTCACTCTTCATCAGCACAATAAAGGTTTTAATTCAAGAGAGATCACAGGATGCAACCATGTGGTGGTAGGGAAAACGTTCCGTGCTTTGTTCCCATATGGACTCTGCCTAAGCAAAGCAACTCCTCGTGCTCCTTTCCCCATGCAAGTACAAGGGCCGAATTCACCTTGGCCTGACTTTAGAAGGTCTGAGAACCCACAATCCCCGAGTGCTTTGGTAACTGCGGAAGGTGCTCAGCACTTCTGAATGTCGAGCACAAACGCTGAAAACCCGGAGCAGGAGCACATGGAATGTAACAGCAGCAGCCCAAGGACAAAGGAAGGACGTGGAGAAAGGAGCCCTGAAAAGGGACAGAGGAGGTATTGGGGAGTTGTCACTTATGCTGCTTGTTGGACTATTCCAATCATTATGCACTGGAGTCCCAAATCAGAGAGCCCTGTGTACCTAGAGAGCTGTTACTGCTGAAGGGGCCAGAAAATGTTTGTTGAGCAAACCCATCTCTGATAGGCAACGAGATACCAGGACGTTCCTGTTTCATCCTTGTTTAATCTGTTCTTGTTGTCAGGCAGGGCACTGGGCCAGTACAAGTTCCCATTGCCTCAGCTTCAGGGGTGGACTGGCTTCAGAATTTATACAAATAAAAGAAGAAACGAAAAAGCGCCGGCAGCACCAATCTGATTACAGAGTCATTTATTTTCTGGTCGTTAATAATTTGTGCAATAAAAGATTGCGTGCCTTTCTGAGTTAGTAGGAGTTATTGGCATGAATTTCCCTCCACACTGGTGTGAGTCTGTGCTTGGAACATAAATTATTAGTTTCTTATCGCACTCCTCCTCATTTTTCATGCTGCCACAGCGAGATCGCCGAGAGCCAGCCCCTCAGTCTCAGCCTTATTTTATGCTGCACGAGGAAGGCAGCAAAGATGGCTATTCCATCTTTAATTACACCAGCTCCTTCCTGCACTGCCTCCCTCTCCCAGGCCTCCTCCCCACCGGAGCACGGGAAGGTGTGCCCTGTGCTGTGGCTGTGCGTAGTCACTGCTGGTGAAACGGCCACTTGCCAGCGCCGTTTCTGGGGCAAAACACTGCTCTTTGACAACACCCAGAGTAAGGAAGTGACAGGCTTCCACCATCCTGCCAGCTCCTGTCACAGATCTGTTTGGAAGCAAACTGCACGTGTGGATCTCAGCGCGAGGATGAAAGGAGACTGGAATTCGTAACATCCTTGCAAGGAGAGGAGGGAAGTCCTGGCACAGAACTGGGTCGTACACAAGATGGTTGTGCCTCCAGTTGAAGATTAAGAAGTTTGAGTCTTGGCTGGGGCTGAGGAAATGCCTGGCCTTTCTCTTCCCAGAGCATTGAGCAGCTGAATTATAAGAATGCCTCAGTGCTCTTTTGTAAAATGGATGCTTCACTCACATTTCCAAATCATTTGAAGTTCAGTGAGGGAAATACACTAAGAATTAAAACTCATTTAAAAGCCATCAAAACACCCTCCTTGTGTCTCTCACACACAGCACTGAAACGCTCTTTAACGATGCTAATTGTCCTATTAAATGCAGCAGCGTGCATATAAAACCACACCAAAACTCTTGGACCTTTCCATATGTCAGCCTCATGGTCTCCTCCATTCAATGTGGCCCTTCCAGTTGTGTCCCACCAACATCTGCTAAATTTCAGAAGAAGCTGAAAGCAGCTTGGGGCGCTGAACTGACAGATTGGGGCGACAGAGCACATCTGGCAGCTGCAAATGCACTTGCCAAGGGCCGTGCAAACCACGAGCTTCTCCAGAGAAGCGAGGCAGGAGGTGCAGGAGTAGCTTTGCCTTCTCTCCACTGAAAGAGAAGCACCCACCAGGTGGGAGAGCTTCTCTGTGCAGCACCCATTCACAGCAGCCTTGGATCCACCTTCCTTTGCTCTCTCCTTAAACGCTTCACTGACAACTCCAGTCACTCCTCTGGTCACAGACAAAGCCCAAAGCCCACTGCTCTCCTTCCCAGATTCCTGAAGCAGAAGGATGTGACATGCCCAGGGCACCCCTGTTGCAAGGAACACATGTTCCTCCATTCCAAGAGGATTTATAACCAGGGCGTAGCACGTGCTGGGGGTGTGTTGTCACACAGCTCCAGAGTGACTGATGGCTCAGAGCTGGGCCTGTCTCTGCTGATCACACTGCACTGGTGCCTCACTGATCCTTTCAAAATGATGCTCGTGTCCATCCAGCACATCCGTGGCTCGTGTTATGTTCCAAATGCCCATCCTGAACTCTCACGATCCGCTGAAGGAGCATCACCAGGGCTCTGTCTGACTGGGCTAATTCCCGTCAGGAACATCCCCTGGACTGCTCTCAGTCTCAAGTACTGCTCCAACACAACCCCCCAGCCCACCTCCCACTGCCTCACCAAGTACCTGTGTTAGAACTCTCCCCACCCAGGAGAAGAGTGAATCCATGCTGAAAATATTAGCACGGGAGGGACCATAGCTGCAGTCATGTTACAGCTGGGATAAGGATATTTAAAGCAAAAATGAAATGCAAACAGAACAGTTGCATGCTTTATCCCTCCACAGATCTATCCTTGAAAAAAATAAATAATCAAAGACAGGAGCATCAGCATCACAGAATTCCTTCAGGACGAAGATTTAGAGATCACAGGACCAACCTCTCCGGTCTATCACAAAATTCCACTAAAGGACAGAAGAGAGAATTTTTACATTGTGCACTGTGTATGTGCTCCTGGTTACTGGACACAAATCCTGGGGTCTTCCCTGATTCTCCAACTCCCAAATTCACATACACCACGCTGTTTGCCATCACTACTCTGATTTTTTTACTACCTCGCTCCGAGTTTGGACTCTCCAGTTTGCAGCTACAGACTAGGCTAGAAAAAAAAATAATCTAGTTCCTTTTAAAATTTTTTTTAAAAAGGATCGAGATCATGACTGGAAGGAGAAACCCAAAAAAAAGAGGGAGCAGAATGATACTTGGCTGCAGAAAGACCCAGAAATAAGGATGAAATGGAGCCACCAGGTTCAAACCCAGATCAGCTGAGAGGGGGCCTGAAATCAGAGCCTCTGATTCCCTGCATTTAGTCCCTTCAGGACCCAAAATCACAGGCAATTTATTGTAAATCCTCTTGCAGAGGCAAATTTCTACCTTTGGAGAGAAAAATACTGGGAAAAAACCCCAAACCTTAATTGAAATTTTAGGCTTTACCCGGGCCCCCAGTGTCTTACAGCCTTGGGTGCATTGGAGGACGGTGCCCCAGCGCTCCAGCGAGCCCATCTTCACTCTTCCTCTGATCCAACAGCTCTAAGATATTTATCGCTTCCCTTTTCCACTTCCCGAGAGAACTCCCTTTATCACAACCTATTCCAAATTGGTTTTGCTGCCATCAACACCTGCCAAGGCCGTGCTTCCTGTAAAATAAGCTGGCGACGTGCCCCGGGCAGGATTTGTCAAACGCTGTCTCCGCGCTGCCTCTTGGAGCACCACCCCCCCCCACAACCTGGTGACATCTCCACGTCCCCTCCAGCTCCTTCATCCCATCCCTCATGGGGACACCTGGCTGAGACCACTGCTTACACACAAGATAAAGCCAAAGTGCAGCAGTGTTTCGAATTCCTGGTGAAGCGATGACAAGATGTTGAGGGCGGGGTGCAACAGGACGCGGGCGGGAGTTTCCATGGATTTAAGAGCAGCAGACACCTCAAGAAATCACCTGGCGGCCAACACAGACCTGGATTTCAGCATCCAGTTAAAGGTTAAAAGCAGGCTGACAGCCCCTACTTGTATTCTGGCTGCAAACCATTCTCAAAATGAGCCCCTGGAAATCCGGTCCTCGAACCTTGCCAGCTTAATCTGAATAATAACAGAGAAATGGCCCTGCAAGGCCAAATGCTATCGGGGCAGGAGCAGTCAGGAAGATAAATTAAGCAGCACGCGTGGCTGAGACCCTTTAAAAGGAACGTTGCACTTCCTATTTGCACATCTTGAAACCTCCACGCCGGAGCAGCGACTCTGGCACGAGTCCCTCAGTCACTCCCTTCCTAAGAGGTCAGCACACCCAGCAGACGTCCTTTTCCAGATCCCTTTCTCTTTTTTTCCCCCCTCCCCATATACAGCATGCCATGGATTTAATTCTTGATGCTTCTCTGCACAGCGATGCCAACCATCACCTGAAGCTCAGGAAACACTTGGCAAACAGTCCTGTCTCAGCTCCCTGAGAGCATCATGGGGGGGAGCCAGGGAAGCACTGGCAAATATTAGTGTGATTTCTGATGTCCGTGGCAGTAATGTAAAAAACCAAAACAAAACATTCTTTAGGAGCAGTGCCCCAAAGTACCAAGAACCTCGTAAAAACATTTTGCTACTCAATATTCTTGAATATTTCAATACATGGTTGAATTTCCAAATCAATTCCTTCCATCTATTCTGCCTTTGTTTTTACTTCCCAGCGTTCAACCCGATGGATATTTGCTGCCTCATAATTCTGTGCACAAAGACTCCGAGAAATCAACTTATTACCCTCAACTTGCCTGTGGAAAAACAAAGGCACAGAGCGAGCATTTGGCATTTTGGGATCAAGAGGCAGGAAGAGCAGACAAACAACTCCGTTTCTTTACACATGGGCAGCTCCACATGACCAGACTGCTCCAAAGTGGACTGTGCATGTTACTTACTACCTACTAAGCATAAAATAATTAAATTCAATTATCTTCCTTATATGTGATGCTTGACATCAGTATTTCTGGAAGGGGGGGGGGGCTGTTTTCCATAATTTCTCCCACCCTTCCCAGTCTGAGCTTTGCACGTATCTCCTGAACAAGCCACCCCTGTGCAAGCACAAAGCTGTGCTGCACCTAATGAGGCACTTCAGGTTCAATGAGGTCCTTCCCCTTTCCAGTTCTAGCTCTGTGCTTCTCCCTTCCAGGCATCTAAGTTGGCTCCTGCACCACCTTCACTGTGGTACTTCTTCTTCCTGGAGTTAGGGCTCCGTGGTTCCCTTCCCTCCTGCCTGAGGCAAAGGAGGACTCCGGGGCTGGAACTCCTGGCTTGTGTTTCCAGATCTGTCACGAGCTGTCGTGACCTTGACAACAAGCCAGGAAGGAGGCAGTTTTCAAACTTGGGTGCTTCCATTTAGGCACCTGACACACGCTTATTTACTGAGAGGATAAGCATCCGTAGCTCTTGTGAAAAAAAGAGCAATAATAAAAATAATAATAATAATAAAAATAAAAGTCCTTCTGCCTCTCCTCCCTCTTTCATATTTCATTCATCCCAAATCTGCACCTCCCCCTTACTTTAACAGCCAAATCTAACGCAAGCTTTATCTTCAAACCCAGTATAAGCTATACTCCCAGTTCCTCTGCAAGCTACACTCTACTGGCAACAAAACCCTCACATTTATGCCTAAAAAGTTAAAGCAGAGCCATAGATAAGAGTTCCTGACACCAAACCATGCACTGACCCACCTTCTCTAAACTTTTCAACACAGTAGGAAACAGCTTCTTTGATTTTTCTCCTTGGGGCCCACAGTGCACATTCTCAGCAATACAACCAGAAAGAATAATACACATTCTTCGACTGCGGGTTATTGCACATATATATAAAAAAATTTACACAGCTCAGTTTTTAATTGGCCTCACAAAAGGTCCATAAAGCATGAAAACTAAACCTTCCAACCCAATAATTTCATGCGTGCCCTTCCTGCAGACCTGTAACCCCCCCGGCAAAGGCTCTCTTTTAATCTCTGTGGGGGCTACAGATCATTTTTTAAGGGGAAAAAAATAGACAAAATATACGTGCTCTAGCTCCATAACGTTTCCAGGTGTATACTTGCTACGGTGTGTGAATCCACAGGGAGACAAAACAATACCGTATTGTCCTGCCCGCGTACGGCCCTACATCAGAGCGGCTTGGTGAGTAATCCGATTATCTCTCCTATGAAATCAAAACAGCACGGGAGAGAGGTTTTCCCCTAATCCCAGCGCCATCGCTGGGAACGGCTCCACGGCGCAGAATTACTTAACAATGGGGCTGGGAATTAGGGGAGGGTTTTCCTGCTCTCCCGCATCGCCGCAACCCGCGGGGCTCCCGGCAGCATCCCGGAGCCATCCCGGCGGGATGCGGGCGGGG
>VXAY01003445.1:95087-107547 GCA_013399855.1 Oxyruncus cristatus
AAAAAAAAAAAAAAGTTCCTGGCATCCATCTTCTCTCCTTCCCTGTGCACCTGTACGGGGGGTTAAGCATATTCCAGCTCACTGTCTCACAATGGATTATGCTGGGGCACGACCTTACAGCTGGGGGTACCACCACGCAGCTGCTTTCCTAGGAGAATGGCTTACAGACTGATTCCCTGAAGGAGAAGGCAGGCTAGAGACAAGGAAAGGAAAAAAAAAAAAAAAACAAGCAAGAAACCATTTACAGGAAAGAGATGAGCATGTAGATTCCTCACCAGTAATTCCATTAGAGATTATTAAATCTACTACCCCTAAATAAGGTCACTGGCTTTTTTCTCTTCCCAGTCTATGCCTCTGCTGCCTGTTTCCTCCGGGCAGGCACCAGCACCAAGGTTCTTTATACGTTCCCTGAATCTGTTTTCTTTCCAGCAAAGGAGATTCCCCAAAGGAAGCAAATCCCCAACTTTGTGTTCTGTTGGCCGTGAGCATCAGAGCATGAACTGATCGTAGAGGAATCAGGGAGAAACATTCTATTTGTAATATTTAGTAACAGACATTCAGCTGGGTGAAGAACTGGGAATTGGAGTTACTCCTGCAAACGGGAGCAGGTTTTGTTAGATCAAATCTTTAATCCTTTAGCACAGGAGAGGTCTCTGTCCTTTCTCTGTCCTTTCCAGTGACACGAAGTACCACACCCTGACCAAGGCACGCCCAAATTCGCTCTGTCCCTTGAGTTTACCACTGTTAGTTTTGCATTTTCTGCACCCTCATATGCAACAGCGGCGCCTACAAAGCCAGAAATCCCCTCCCAGCTAAACGGGACTGTGTGTGAGACCTTGCTCACAGCACCCTGATGATGTGTTATCCCCCCCTTCCCTGGGGTTTGTTGTAGGAGAACAGCCCTGGGTGGGTGAGTGTGGGCACCACGCTCTGGAAGGAAACCGGTCAGTATGAGCTCTGCCCTCCTGCTCCACGCTCAGGCCACAGCCAAGAGCTGTCCACCAGCACATCACAGACAGGTGACTCCGAGGACTCCTACTTTGAGCTCTGCCCTCTGCCCCTCTGGCAGCCAGACTTCAGTTCATGGGGAGATTAGGGGTTGTCCCATATGCTGGGGGATATCAGAGCAGTTTAAGGTGTGATTTTAAGCAGCTGAAAAAGGATTCGTGCTTCGGACCAGACTTCTTCCAGTTTCATTTCTGTCAGGCTTTGGAATGGAACTGGAAAAGGAAGTTGGCACCCATTCGCTTCCAAATGGACTTTGTCTAATTCAGTTAATTACTGGCCCAGTCACAAAGCCAGAATATGCAGAACTCAGCTGTTTCTGGTGTAAAATCCAGTGGTTTAGCATAAACCATCAGTGAAAAACAGTGTTCCCTTGTTGCTGTCCTACCTTCCTTTGTACCAATGATCAGGAGAACCTAAAAAGCTCATCTGACAGTCTGTAAGACAGAGAGTAAGTCCCCCCCACCACCACCATTCCCTGGCAATGAAGGTATTTTGAAGACACCTGTGATGCCACAGCAGCACTTGCGTGGGACTTCACAGTATGAGGTGGCTTTCCTAGATTTGGAGGGACAGTGAGTATAAAAACTATGATCTTAACACACGTTCTACGTGATATCCAGAAGGAGGCTTTGACCCAGAATAGCCAAACGTGCCAACTCCTGGCTGGGCATGAGGAGCATGAAGCATCGTGGAAATACCAGCTGCATGCTGGTAGAAGAAACCAGTTGCTCACCAGCCTGTCGAGAGCAATGCCAACCTTTTGTACCACAGGAAAGGAAGCATTCCAATACCTGCCTCAGAAGAGAGTGGGGCTGGGGATCCATAACTGGGGTTAAATATCGAACTCATCAAGGGCACAGCAAGGATGCACCATCCCCATCACGCTTATAAAGAAGGAGAGAGGCAATGCAGGAAGAGAGGAAGGGGGACAGGGAGGCAAATAAATAAGGACAATGCACAATTTATGAAGACAAGAAGGTAGTAAGTGCTACTCACCCAGAGTGTAAATTGGTATTGATGTCACAGCACAGCCCAGCCAAAAAATAATGATGATGATAATTTAGGGCCTGCACTATATCTCACTCAAGCCACAGTCCTATCCTACAGCAATTCTCACCCTGCTGCTTTCCTCCCCTTCTCTATTCATTGGTGTCCTCCTAAATCAAATACACTCAATGTTGATTTGATTATATTTCCTTATTTTATTTATCATCCATCGCTCACTCCTCTCCTCTGCTCACAGGTCCTGGCTGGGGGTCTCAGTCATTTTTGGGTACCTGGCAGCCCTCAGAGGAACAGCCCTGTCCTTAGGTCCCGGGGATCCGAATCCTCAGGCTGGGGAGGATTCATGCCTCCTTCGCAGCCCTCATCTGTCATCCTTTAATCTCGCCTCTTTTATGCTTCAGATCCTGGCTCCCCGCTCCTGATTCCCGGGTTTATAGCCCTGACTTACTTCCCTCCTGTAACATTTTACTGCTCGGTTATCGGCCCTCGGGGGCCTCATTTACACAAGTGCTGTTTTCGCTATAGTTAAGACTAATTCACTGGGTTACAGTTTGCTCTTACATCCCACACTCTGTTCAGTTCCCCGTCTCCTCTCCCCTGCCTGGAGGCAAAGGATTTTTTTTGTGGACGGGAGATTTTTTTTTTTTTTTTTAAATTTTAATTTTTTTTTTTTTAATTAGTAGTATTATCATAAGTGTCAGTCCCCCATTAGGTATCTCAAAGACTGAATTCAGTCCTCCCCCTCTGTACAGCATGATTCTGCCTGTTCCTCCCTGATGCACGTGTGCCCACTGGGCCCTCTGGGGGATCTGTTGGACCTCGAGAGGACACTTCATCGGGGGATCTGCTCTCCTCATCCAATCTGATGTTCTGGGGGAACAGAACCACAGTCCTGATAAAATCTTGGGAGCCACATATGTCCCTGTGTGTGCCTCCAGTCCAGCTCCTAGAATGCACGTGTGTGGTTTTCCTTCCACCCCTTTTTATTTATTTTTTTTTTTTTGGATTTATTCTCACTTTCTCATGGGATAAGGAAATACATTTCTTGTCCTTTTTCTTCCCTAAAGCTTTATATGGTTACTCCACGTGCATTAGAGTTCTACACCCCTAATACACCCACGGGTACAGATACAGGTAAGCACACAGAGATCACATCTCTTGGTGTGAGGATAGGATTCATTGCAATAAATCTCCCCTAAGCAAGGCTCATTTTGCCAGTGCTGCTTGATTCCAAAGCTCCAGCTGGGGCTGCGATTTATTTTCGTGTAAAACCACAGCACAGCCAATGTCTTTCTCTGCACTGACTAAGCCAAAACCACAGAATCACCTGCAGAAAGACAGAAGACAACGGCCAAAGGTCACCTGTCAGCCCAGGGGCGCTACTGTGGAGAGCAGGTGAGTGTGACCTGTCTGGAGTTCATGCCCAACGAGGCTTAATTCAACTGCCCAAGCAAGTTTGAGTCACATTAGAACCTCCCACCTGCCAGAATCGAGGCTCTGCTAAACTCTGTTTCAGTAATTCCAAACAGCACCATAACGGTGTCGATTACGTGAAAAGGGAAACGTGAATTGTGGAAATAATCCTGTATTTTGTTACTTTTACGGGTCCAAAAGCTTATTACCAGCCTTCACTAGATTTCCCAACCTGTTGCAAGAGATAAACAGGTGTTTTGTAGCTTATCCCCGTTTTCTTTGATAGATAAATCTTTGGCACAGAGAAATGAAATGAGTTGCCTCGGGTCGTACAACGGGCAGTTTTGGGACTGCAGCACTGGACCAAATCTTTTCTCCTCATTTCTGTGTTTCTAAAAGGCAAAACCCTCCAGGGGCTTGGCACACGCTTCCAAATGGTTTTCCAAACCTACCAATACTTGTTTTAACTCCATTCCTACAGAAGCCAGTATGATGTGGACGGAATTAGACCAGTTGTTATCTTAAACCAAAGCTAAAGCACCACCAGCTGCAATTCAGAATCCCACCCAAATGCAGAATCAGTAAAACTCCAGAGGGAGTGACAATATTAAAAAAATTCAAACCAGCATTAAAAAAAAAAAAAAAGCCAAAACAGAGCAACAACAACAACCACCAAACAACAACAACAAAAAAACCCACAAACAAAATTAAAACCAGAAACAAAAAACCAATCACAAGTACCTAAAGGTTGTGGAGGAGCAAGAGCTCATTCTGCTGCCCTGTGGTTCCAATCTGTGACAGGGCTTCTGGCTACAATGGGATGCAAATAAATAATTTCCCACAGGTGCATGCTGTTTGGGGATTTTTTTTTTTCCCCCCCCTCTTGAATTGGTTCCCTTGGAAACAGTGACCACAACCAGCTCCTCATCCCACACACTTTCCTTTTCTTTGAACCCCACCTGCACCATGCACCCAGATGAAAACAAGCATCCCTTTCTAATAAAGGGGGATGTGCCTCAAGTGCTCCCTTGCAGCAGGCACATAAATTCTCTGTTCATGGGAGCCTCAAGAAGTGTATGATTGCGTTCAGATTTTGTTCTTCGTGGTCCTTCCTCTCTCTCCAAGTGCCCAGCATCCCCTTTTCCACCCTCAGAGATGTACTGTGTGCCAGTGTTTTCACTCCATGGCTGATGGGACTCCCTCCACACGGAGGTGGGAGGAAGGAAGAAATCACAGCTCTGTTGCTGCACATGGCTCGTTCCTGGCCTGGCATGACACCCCCAGCACCACTGCCAGGAATTCTCTTTGAGATAAGGCTGGGAGTGCTGCAGGAGCCCCCTCAGACCCAGCTCCAGCTGGTATAGGCAGGGAAGAAACAACACATTAGAAGTTCCTGCAAACCTTCCTTGTTTCAGGCCCCAGAAATCGCATCTGATGCGTTTATTTTAGCAGTTAAGAGTTATGTTATTGCACGTTTCCACTCAGTGGGCAAAGCTGCAGCTCCAGATTCCTTCATCAAACCCCCCCCCAGGCGCTCTTGTGGCAACTACCTGTGGGATTTGGAGACTCAGACCCCAGCTCCAAAGCAGGCTCACAGTGCAGGAAGAACCACTGCAGGAAGAACCATGTCCTGCCATCCAGCCATCCCTGGCAAGGGGCTGATGCAGATGGATTTATCCCGTGGAGCTGGAGCCCCTGGAAGGGCCGTGCCCCCAGTCAGCACCCAAACCTGAGTGATTCCACACATTTCCATTGAGAAAGTGTGATCCACTCCACCATTCCTAGATGCACCAAGTCCTACACTCACTGCACAACACTGTGGAGACTTGGGTTGGTAAAAGTGACTATCCCTCCCCTCAGGGAGCTCAGCTCACTGACTCCAACGGACCTATTTATATGAGCAATAATTACTTCTCTGAATAAGGGATTAAATCTCCAGCTATTAGGCTCTAAAGTAAAAGCCCAAATGACAGACACTAATCTCTTCAGGGCACAGAAGTAGTTTTTAGATGGTACATTAACTGGCTGTGTGGCTTTATCCACAGCCCCTGTTCCATAATCAGAATGTGTGTGCCCTGGATCCTGCCATATCCCAAACCAGCATCCATAAACTGCAGGGGCAGTTTACCACCCTGTGCCAGCTCCATCTATCCCTGGCAGCACCCCCTAACTCCTCCCAATCCGTGTGGAGCAGAAGGTGGGAGTGCAGTAGATTCCTGGATGTGCTTGCTTTGTAGTGGATGTGTGATACACACTTCATTTTTCAAACTGTATATTCAGAAAGAGGAGTGAGTTTGTCAAGTTTTAAGGGGGCTGTGACTGTCTCCAGCATGGAAACTCAAGGGAGGTCTGGAGACAGGTGTTCCAAGGGCAGCACAGACACTGGAGATGACATCCTGGGTGGTTTTCAGGGCTTAGAGGTGGTGGAAAAGCACTTTCTGCAAGCTTAGCAATCTTTTATGTCACCCCACTCATTTGGAGAGGAAAAGACCCAGCGTTCCAGCATTCCACTTTCAAAACTTCCCAAGTGAGAAAGGAGTGCTGCATACCTCACTTCTGCTGTGATCCCACTGAACATCAGCAATGCAGCAGGAGCCTTGCTTTGTTTCCTTGCTGCTCCAAGCAGGACTTTTCACTCCCTGTGTTCAGGGAACCTAAAATAATAAAGGGAAAAACCTGAATAAAATGTTCCACCTCAGAGGCAGGTGCTGAATGGGAAAACGGGCAAAGGTTCTCTCCCACGTTTCCAATATAATCCCACTTCCAGCCACAAGGCCTCGACTGGAATGTCATGGCATGGATAAGGCACTCCCTCCTTTCTTTGCAGCATGATGGAGGAGAGGGTGAGTGGTGACTGGAAGTGCCAAGGGATGCAAATCACAAAAACTCCAGTTGGGAAACAGAAAGTGAGGGAGAACTGAACTCTGGGTCAGCACTGCTGGAGTAATTTTGGCCACCACTGTGGGACCTCCCTAATAAACCACTTGAATACCGAGGCTGGGGACGAGGAAGGAAGTGAAACTCCCTCAGTGTTTGTGTATAAATTTGATTCTGTGTGTGCATGAAGGTTTATTGGCCAAAACCTGGGTTGAGTGCTGAGTCCCAGCAGTGCCCCTGCTTCCCCTCTCCTCACCAAAACCAGTATTAATGAAAAAAAAAAAAAAAAGGGATTGATGAAGGGCACACCAGCCTTCCTTCCAGAGGATCTCAACACCAGCAGCCCTGCCCTAATCTGAAGGGTTCTCTGATCATTCCATTCTCTGGCAACCAACAACCCTGACACCAAAACTTGGCCATTTTTCCCCCGGCAAACCTGGGTAGTGTTTGTTCCCGTTGCACGTACTCCAAGGGGTTAAAAGCCATTTTGTTCTGGGTACATTCTGTGTCATTATTTACTTTCTTGAAGATAACACAGAGCCAGCCTCTCCCCTCTGCTTTGCTGCCTTTGGAAGGCATTCCTGCTGCACGGCTCAGTAGTTCCCAACTCCGAGCACATATATATGGAAAATCCCTGTCAAATAATAGCCCAGAAGAGGGAAGGAGGAAAGCTCCAGTCGGCACACTTGGTTCTCTCATGGCTGCCCTATTCCCCATCCCCAGATGGTTCCAGGGCCGTCTTCCCAGCCCCCTTGTTTTGGGAGCGGAACAGCAGCAGCATCACACCCCACACCCGTTTTTGGGGGAAGGAAAAGGTGGGACGGGAGCAGTGGGAGTGAGGAGGGGTCACAGGGGAGCACAGTGAGCCTGCTCTCAGAGAATCCTGGTGTCCACACTGACGGGGTTCTTTCATCCTGTTTCACTGCAGTAAAAGCCTCAATTAACTCCACATCAATTATTAAATCAGAACAAGGCGTCTTTGGGTTCCAGCAGCTAAATTCTGTAACTGCTGTTTCTTTGGGGAGCTTGGCTACTTTTACAACTTAGGACATAAATGTCTTTCATCAGGGAGTTCCTGGGCTGTTGTTTTTATTTTTCTCTCTGTGGGAGCATTTTTAATCACAGTATCTCAGGTGCACATGGAGGGAGCATTTCTGGGTTTGCTGCACATTAAAAACTTTTTACATCTCACACATAACAGGCTCCCAACAGGTGCTACAAACACAGCCTAAGAAAGCTCTCACATTTAGGCTCTCCAGGAAACTGGGAGCATTTGCACAGCCCCTCTAGAAGGGGTTGCTTCCTTGCAAGATGAAGTGCTGGGTTCCATGTACATGCTATTCTTTAATCCTACAGCTCTTTCCACTCTGCTCCGTGGAATTCTCCCTGATGAAGCCAGTCTAGAAATATTTGCCTTCTTCTTACCCTGTTGTTGCCAGACACACACTTTTACAGGATGTTTTTAGCTGGTCACTGATGTCTCACTGAGCAGAGCCCCAACCTCCCTTATTTCCCCAGAGTGTTCTCAAACTCTTGCTCTTTGCAGATGAGTCTGATTATACTTACTGCTTTCTTGCCCCAGATTATTTCAGAGACAAATGGCTTTCCTAACATCTCCTGGAGAGTCTCTGGCATTTACTCATGAAGTTCTAGGACTTTCCAGGGAACGAGCAGCTCTAGCACTGCAAAATGCTTTTTATTTTTTTATTTTTTTTTTTATGTGAATGTAATGCATTTGGGCAAGAGCCAACCTGATAGGACCTGAATGCAAAGGCAACTCAGGAAGTATGGAAAACCAGACATAAGCAGGTAACTAAATTAAAGTGGGCAGGCAGCTAAGTCAGTCAGTCCATCCCCTTTGCTGCCTGGATTTCTGCTCCTGCTCAGACTGGGGAACCTGGCAGAACTTTGTGCTTGACCTGCGGTACTGCTGACAAATACGTGATTTGCTTTGCCTCTGGTGGAAATCCTGCAATTTTTGCTGTAGCAAACTTACTGTGTGTTGGCCCACACCGTCCTTCAGCGGTGCCACCGACCGCAGCTCTCCAGTCCTTCTGCCAGCAACAACGAGGGGGGAGGGAAAAACCTGCGGTAAATACATTTGTGTTAGAGAAGCTGCTTCCACATGTCTTTTAAAAAAACACAAAAAACCCCCCCAAACAGAATGGTCTAGAAGGGGACCAGCAGTAAGTGCTTCCTTCTAAATAAATGTTTTGAGATGCTCTACACTTTGGCTGCGTGAATGATTACACGTGAGCTCTGCATTTGCCATCACCGCACATGGCGCTCAGAACCTTTCTGCTCTTGCAGATTTTCAGGTGTAAGGTTATCCCGTGAGGCTGCTGAGAGCACAACCCTCTTGCTCAGCAGAAAAAAGAAGAAAACAAATCTGCAGCCAGATCTAAGTTTCTGGCAGTACCTGTCTCAAAGATACGCCTGGCAGACGCTACCCAGGGCTCTGGGTTGCAGAGAAAAAAGCAAGGCAGACAAAAGGCACACTGTGGGAAGGATGTCTGGCCACTGGGTGAGCTGTGTGGCACAACCACCCACCAAAAAGAGGCCCTGGACAGTGCTGCAAACAGCACGAATTCAGTCCCTGCTTGCTACACGCTGCCCTGTGATTCCCTTTGCAATTTCCGCGTTGTCTGACAGAGATCAAGCTGCAGGTCGACGTCTGCAAAATCCACCTTCCAAAGGGATTTTATGATCTCGGGTGGAAATGGCAACTGTGCCTCGCAGTTAATTAGGTAATCATTATTATTGGTTATTGTGGGAGTTTCTGCAGTTGCATGAAAGCAGAACAGGAAGCTTGAGCTTGTGGACTCACATCTCCGTCTAATTCAATATTGTTTATCAGACATACCTCTGCTGCAAAGTTCCTCTGGGTAGGAGCCCACTCCTTCTGTATGAAGTCAGCTGCACTTCAAAATGCTGTGAAAATAATTAATAAAATTATCATTACCAATCAAGATAGGTAGCAGCAAAGCTGCCTGCCTACGGATAGCAAAATCCATATATATTGCCAATTTGGAAGGGATTATCAGTGGCGAGTGGGAAAGTCTCTCTAAAACGCTTAACTATGGCTTATTTTAATGCCCACCTCCATTTGCATTTATGGAAGACATTATGCAATAGAATTCCAACTTTTACAGTTAGATAATGGGCAAATTAAAATAAAATTAAGAGCGAGGACAAAGAAGCAGCCCCTGCCTGAGAGAGGTCCACACGTTCACCCTGGTAAAATGTCCAGTGTGGAGCCCCATGATCCTCCTGCTTGCAGCAGATTTACGTCAGTGGAAATCCTCTGACACCAGTGGAACTGCTCTTCCTCACCAGCATGGCAGCAGCACCAGGGCCAGGCTCCCTGCAGGGGGAAGCAAAAGAGGAACAACCTGAACAGTTTGCATTCGTATCTTGTGCCTCACCCTCTGCCCCACTCAGACAGCACAGAGCTGTCCCTCCCTTCTGGCAGGGTCTGGGGGCAGTGAGAACTGCCCACAGCTACACCCCTCACCTGAGCACCCACAGCACAGACACTTCTTAATCACACATCACACCATTCGTTCCTCCAAGGCATTGTGATTATCCCAGAATCTTATTTTAGCAGCACCCAGGCACGAAAGGGAGCAACCTCCCACTGACTGGAGACAACAGGGGCCCCGATCCAGGACTGCCTGATGACAAAGGAACCATTTCACTAATCCCTGCACATTTCTGCAGGCTTTACCCCCCATGGAACACCAGCAAGATGCCCGTGGAACCCACTAGGAATGGGCCTGTGGGAGCAAATAAAAAGGTCCAGCCATCTTATCCCAGTCCAGGAATCCACTTTCACATGATTAATTATTTGTACTGTTAAGCAAACATGAGTGCTTTCGGTGCAGACTGAAGGGCTGCTCCTAATCAAAAGCAGCCAGTTTGCTTATTTCTTTTTTTTTTTTTTTGGTCTCCATTGTCTGTTTTGGTGTTTATAAACACCAAGATGGGAGCTGCGTGGCTGTGTTCCCCTCTAAGCAGCTGGCTGCTTGTAAAGCCAGGAGGACAATGTCAGATAGAGCATTCCCAGTGGGAGAAAACACCCTTTGGTGGTCTTTGTGCCCGCGGTGCACAGAGGTGGTTCCCTAAGGTGGCTCCAAACAGGTCAAACCAGGGATGGCTGTGCTGGAAGAGCCCACACACGCTCAGGCAGGCAGACGTGGCTGTGTAGGAATGGCAGTGAGAGGCCCTGACCATCGTTCCAGCCCATACCTGGGAACAGTGGCTGCACTTCGCTGCCTGCAACCTCCTTCACAGCTCCCATTCCATACCCTATGGATCCTTTCCTTTGGATCCTGCCACCCTGTAGAAGAAGGATGGTGAGCCAAGCTCTGCCTGGGAGTCTCCTGTCCCCTGCTGACACATCCCTGGGATTTTAGGAATATCCATGTGCTGTACTTAGCACACTGCTGGGAACCTGCACTAGCTTCCCATTTCCAGTTCCCTGATACCTGAGAGAAGGTAAACGCCTTGAAAACAACCACCAGCTTCTCATATCAATATTTAGTCTGATTTCCACTCTTCACTTGATAATTCTGAGCCTGCCAATAAATGGAAAGGCCGTTTAGGAATTCTGAGCCCCCAGTTCACAGCAGAGCGGCTCCTGTGACAATGGCAGCTCTGGCTGGACACCCTCAGAGCAGAGTCCCCAGCTCAGCTCCGCGGGAAGGAAGGGATAACAAGGGGATAACACACCTGTACAAGGTGCAGCCCAGAAAAACGGGCCCCAGCTGCTGAGGCAGCAGCTCCCAACAGGTCCCCTCCTGCCCTGAAACCACTCTTGGGTTTAGATCCCAAGCGGATCTGCTCAGCCAGGCTCCAAATGCCTGTCAGCTCCCGGCGCATTAGTGGGGGAGAGTTGTCCAGTTCCAGCCCAGCTACAAAGAGGAGATGTAAACCTTTCATGGGCACTGCAGTGGGAGGGGGCAGAGCATCACTGTATGAGAGCACTGAGTACACAAACAGCCCCCGGGAGAGATCCCTGCGCTCCCAAACACACATTTCCCTGTGCTGAGGGGCTGCAGAGCCAGGTTGGGGGCCGAGCTATTAAAACCATCTGAACTTTGAGCAATACTGGGCAGCTTGCACTTATTTTTAATTTTTTGAATAGCTGCTTACAGTCTCAACTTCTTCTTTAATTTTCTTTTTTTTGGCACAGGGCTGATTACATGACTAATGCCTGAAGAAAAGTGGGAATGCTGAAGGATTAGGAATATCTAAATTTATGGCAGGATTAGTTGGAGTTTTATCCTGCTTGACACGGAAAACTAACAAGAACAATCAAGAAGGACATTCCAGCCCCATTATCTCCTGCTCCTGCTGTAAAGAATGCAGAAATAAAAGATTGCATTAAAAAAAAAAAAAAGTGTAAGACATTCATTTGAGATATCCCAGCCTATTATGAGAAACAGCATGTTTGCTGCATAATTCTGTAATAATTCAAAACCGATTTTATAAAATAATGAAATAAATAAAAAGCCTAATTCTTTCCTTGCTTACATAAAACAACATAGATGAAGAGAGAACCAAACCCAAAGAAAATACTTGGCTAGATCTCATTCCACTGCCAATGAAATTCACCACTGAGCTTAAAGGAGCACCAGGAATACCCACATCTTCCATACATCTTCCATACAGCCAGACCACTCAAGGCTCTGCTCAGATGTTGGGTGATGAAATTAGTATTTTTGTCTCCAGAATGAATGATTCAGGTGCCAACCTAGTGGAGATTTCCTTGGGTGACCTCGGGCACGTTTCAGTTCCCCTTCTCTGAAGTGGAGATAACAGACAGCCCTGACACCGTGGATGGCTCCTGGGGAGACACAACTTTGCTGTGGTCTTGGTCTGAGTTAGGGATGGATCCAGGCAAGAACGACGGGCAGGTCCTATAAAGGGAGAGAGAAAGGATGAGCTGATTTTCCATATGGGAACTGTGGGTTCTCAGCACAGCAGAAACCCAGCCAGCCTCTCCCTCTCCCTCTCTCTCTCTCTCTCCTCTCTCTTTCTCTAAAAGCTTTTTTCTTTTAGACTGAGAATTAGATTCGTGGAATCTTTGCGCCTGCACTGGGCTTGACATTTCAAACCTATAGATCGGGTGATCCAGAACAGTGGAGCTCGGGGG
>VXAY01003445.1:107569-119618 GCA_013399855.1 Oxyruncus cristatus
GGGGGGGAGGGAGCGCAACAACAGCGACTGTTTTTCCAGCAGGAAAACACTCATTTAAACCTCCCGTAATTGCATCACAGCAATGCTGCAGAACGAGCCCTCCCCCTCCCTCTTTCCCCTGCACGCCCTTCCCCGGGGGTTATTTATCCCGGGACAGCATCCCGGCTCTCCCCCGGGCGGGAGCATCTGCCGGGCAGCGGTGCCAGAGCCGCTCCCCGGCCCCAGACGGCGCGGCGGGGGCGGCGCGGGGGGGAAGGATTCCTGGGAGCGGCGGGGGGGGGGGGGGGGGGGGGGGGGGGGGGGAGGGGGGGGGGNGGCGGCGGAGGGAGGACGGTGCCAGAGCCTTTCCACTGGTGCCCGGCGACGGGACGGGGACGGGTGGCCATAAACCGACGCTGGTTAGTTCACGGCCCCGATGGCTCCTTTCCAGCTCGGTGCTAAGAAAGACGTTTTCGCCCCAACGGGTGGAAGAACTTCTGCATGTCGAGGGTGGGCGGCGCTGGAGCAGGGGGTGCTCAGAGCCCTGGGACAGTCGCAGGGGAGGGCGTCGAGTTTCCCTCTTTGGGCACGTTCCAAACCCACCTGTTCCTTGGATGAGCTCCAACCCGAACTATTCTGCGATCTGGGGAGGGAGGGAGCCCCCGGCACTGCCCTGCCCGCGGCATCCCCGGTCCCCCAGCCCAGCCCAGCCCGGAGCAGTCTGGTTCTCCTTGGTAACAGCAGCAAAACTCTGATGTATCTGGAGCAAAACTTCTCCAAAGGGCACCTGGGCTGATCGAGACTGTGAAGAAGTCGATTGGAATAGATTTAGGGAGAGAGAGCTTCCACAGTGGCTGCATCCCCCTCCCTCTTTTCTTTTTTCTTTTTTTTTTTACAAGGCAGCATCGTCCCTCCTTCGTGGTAACAGCCTGTTGTGGAAGGCATTAAGGAAATTCATTCCTCCCTGATATTTAAGGAGATAAAATTGATTCGTTGCTATCTTACTACTGTTATTATTTCTCCAAAATCGCTTAACAATCTAGCTTTGAAATAGTGAGGAAGAGGACAGGTTTTGGGCTGTGTTGGTGATGGTTGGAGAACTGTGCATCTCAATGGATTTGTGTCTCTGCTGCAACAGGTTAAAGCAACAATTAATCTGGCTTTTCAATACTGAAAATTGAGCTGGTAGTTCAGTGTTACGTGGAGATGGTGAATGCAAAGAGAATCAGTCCTACTGCCTGTGTGTCTGACTGTGGCATATTTGAATCCCCTGCCAAAAGGTTTACTGTGAGGGGTCAAGAATATTCTGTACAACAATTATGTTCATCTTGCCCTCCCTTTTCAGCATTCCAGGCCCTTTGGTATAGGCTGCCTTTACCGAAAGCTTTCCCAGACATAAACAAGTTAATTTGTCCTTGGTCAAACACAACTGAAGAGAATTGAGTTATGCTGGAGGCATATTTGTCATATGAAATCTGTTGCCACCAGCACCTGAGCTGAGCAATTATATTGTTAATAATAACTTACTCGTAATAGCTCAATACACAGAATTGAGCATTGATGTTTTTCCACCCCAACCTGCAAATTACTCTGTTCCACCTCTCGCCCGGTGTCTCTAATTGTTTGTGATCAGACTTTTTCCCTCCTTTGCTACATGTTCACTCCCCTGCCAGTGATACACGCGGGGATTCATGAGGGGTGACTGAGGCTTCAGCTTTTAAACATACCACTGATGAAAATATTTTTAATTGCTTGTTAATAGAACCCCTCTGCTGCCACCTCCCCAAGTGCAGGCTGCTGCTGGTAGTAACATGACAACACAAAACTCAGTGATTACTTGAAAATTACAGGTTTGGATGAGAACTCTGTTCCACTCAAGGGTGTTCCATACTGCAGTGATCTAAAGAGAGCTGGGCTTTGATCAGCACTCTCAGCTTTCCCACTTTACTTTGCATCTGCCTCTTTAAATAATTGGGGGTTTGCAAGGTAGGCGTGTGGAGCTTATTCCTTTACCTTCATACCATACAGGACCTTTGTCTTTGATTTGTTACCTTTGTCTGTCGATTTTAGTTTTGTTTGTTTTTTTTTTTTAATATATGCTTTTTTAAAAAAAAAATCTGTAAATCCTGATAGGATTGGAAATAACAGTTTCTAAGACATAATTTAGCCAGTAATAAAGATGGACAACCTGTGCCTTAAAGAGCATATGCACAGACCCCAAAGATTTCAGGCATTCACCTGTGTTTGAAGGGCAGGATTCTTCTCTCTCTGTCATTAGCCAAAGCTGAAACAAAGAGGGGAGGCATTGGGTTATTGCATATTTTCATAGCTGCAGTGGCACAAGCTATGGGATTAAGTCATTTGTTAGATGCCTGTTAAATATGCATGACAGTAAAAAAACCCAACGTTAAACACGAATATAAATCATGTAGTAGATAATTCTGCAGCTAAAGAAACAAATACCAAGACCAGCGTCCACAGGCTCCATCACTGACTCTATCAGTGACTTGCTGAGTCACATTAATATTCCTGCCTCTCACTTTCTCCTTTTGTGGGAGTGACGGTGAAGATTTACTGGAAGAGTTGGAAGGAGCTTCAATCTGTCCTTCATCCCAAATTTCCACCGCCCTCTGCAACCTGCATGTGCTCAGCGCAGGCTCTGGCAATGGGCCCTGGGGAGCTCTGGGAGAGGTTATCGGGGTGATTTGCAGGACCACACGGTGTCTCCCCATCGCAGCTCTTCCCTCACATCCCGCCCCACCCCTGGAGTCAGTCTGGAGGGGCACGGCCTGCAAAGGTGGGCAGGGGGCTCCTGGTGTGGTCAGAGCTGTGCTCACATTCCCCGACTCGGTGTGATGTGTCCTGGTCAAAGGAGAAACCTAAAGTGGGGGAGCCAAAGGATCTTTGTTTCGCTGCCTTTCTTAAAATTATGCCCAAAACCAAGATGTTTCTGGGAACTGTTTTAGGCAAACGAACACTTTCAGTTGATCGTTTCACAGGTGGAGCCTCCACCAGGCCAGCCCAGCTTTGTATCACCAGCACAGAAGTCATTCATCTTGCATTTTGATTGACCCTTTCACTGTTAAAATTTACATAAGCAGGAGGTGCAAAAGAGTTAATGAACACATAGGGTTGCCAGTGCATCGTGGGGAACTTCTTGCCTTTATGCTTTCTTTTGGTTTTTTTAGCACCTTTGGATCCATCACCTCTGGTCATTCCTGGCACGCCTTAAAGGACTGCTGATGCTTCCCCCATTCACTGTCCAGCACTTTGGAGATTTACAGCTGGAAAAATGGAAAGAGAGCAAAGGGAAGGGCATATCAGGACTGATTGGAAAAGCACACACAGATATATTTTGAGCAGAGAAGGAGGGGGATAAACCCCACCTGTCTGTGGCAAGCAAAGGCTAAACTGAACAGAAAGAAAAGGGGTGAGAGAAAGGAAGGAAGAAAGGAAAGGAAAAACCCCGAAGATTAACTTCAGTCCCCATCAAGCAGCAGCTTTAGGAACACTCAACTTCTGCCTGTGTCAGAAAGGAGCTGCATCTTCTGCCCTGCTGTTGGTATTTTTCATTCTAGGAAAAACTTAACAACAAAACCAAAATAAACCTCCCCCACCTCTTGCATTCTCAGCTTAAGCTTCAAGGAATGGGATCCAGACAAACCGCTGGAGGGAAGGAAGGCTTTTGGATTCTGCATTTTATTTTATTAGGTGTAAGTGAGTTATTTTGATTATGTTGGCAAGAAGTGCGAAAAAAAAAAAAAAGCCTTATGGCAGCAGCCCTGTCCCCTCTCTACCCACTTCTCCCGGCACCACTGCCACTTAATTTGGCCAGCAAGGGTTCACAGAGGCCAACCTACCCTGTGCCTCTCCATTTAGGGAGGCAGAAAAGCCTTTTTTTTTTTTTTGATTTTAAATCAAAGCATGAAGGTAGGGAAAGGAAGGGGAGGAGCGAAAAAATGTGCAACCCCCCCCTCCCCCAAGTTGTTGGGTTTTTTTTTAATCCCCAGTTTGGGGGCATTGCCCTGTTTGCATGAATGAATGGCATCCTTTGCAAGCTGCCCTGGAGCTCCATGTGTGTGGTGGAAATGGGAAAGCCACGGGTTAAGGTCACTCCTCTGCCCCTCGGTCTCCTGAAGGGAAGAGGGAAATCTGCCGTCCCTGCGCCGCCGGGAGGGACCCAACGTGCGCGACAGAGCTCAGGTAACTTAAAGTCTGATTTTTGGAGTCGTCTCGAAGGTTGGCCTCGTTGCCTGCACGGAAGGGTGCTGGGGATTCTCATGTGCATGCATCTATCCATGTCAAAGGATAATCAGAGCGGGAAGTTACTAAAATTAATGTAAAAGCCAAGGCCAGAGGCGAACGGCCCTGCCAAGCTGAATGCCAGGAACACTAAACACAGGAACTTTAAAAAGTGCTGCTTTAACTTCCCAGTCCAAAGGGGAGAGGGAAGCTGTGGTGCTGCTCATAAGGGTTTCCTTTCCAGCTTCGATCTTCTGTGTTATTTTCTGACATAAAATAACAGAAGTTATTTTACTACTTATGTGCTCGAGACAGCCCTTAATTCAGGAATCACCTGCTCTGCAGATCTCACACCTACAACATCTCTCTCCAGTAGCTGAGGAAGCAGAAAAGGACAAAACTGTATTTCTCCAGCAAAGCCACGACAAATAAAACTCTCAGATAGGAATTTATCAGCATCTGCCTCCCTTCTTGGCACCGCAGAGGCAACTGAGATGGCTTTGAGACCTTGCAGAGGGCCAGAAACACGGTGTGCCACCACTTCCCTTCCCTGACAGAGATCCTGTCCTTGATACAGACCTTGAGGGAGGAGCACAAGACTTGAACCTAGAACAAGGATGGAAAAACACAGCTTGAGGAGAATTCTCCCCACAGAACCCTCCTTAGGCTCCCAAACTCACGTGAACCAAAAACCTACTGAAACTGGTAGCAGAACTTTCCTGAAGGTAATCTAGTACTGAACAAGAGACCTTGAACTCCCCGTAGTTCCATAGGAACCCACCCAAGGGGAGAAAAAAAGGAAGGAACGATATGAGTTTTGAAAACTTGGCGGAGGGGAACCTCGTGAAAGGGAATGCTCTGATGCTGGAAGAAGTGGGAAGCAGTAAGGGGGAAGTGTGGGCTTCCTGAGACACAGGGGACAGAGCAAGTGGCCTGGGAGTGAAGTGTGGATGTGAAATATGGCCCTGCCCCAGCTGTTCAGCACATTAGGCCCCTTGGTGTGCAGGCTCCCATCCAAGAGCGCTCCCATCAGAATCCCAGTCCAGCAAATGCAGCAGAATGGGGTCAGCCCCCTGCAAGCTGTGAGCTGATCAGAGGTGCTGCCTCTTTACCCGGGGACAACCTGATGCAGTCCTGACAGAGAAAGGGAAGGCAGCAGGTTCTCAGCTCCCCTTGCTGGATGCTGGAAAGGGCTGCAAGAGGAAGAACAGCAATAGCTGGAATACCTTAGGCTTCATCCAAGCCTGCCTTCCTGCCTGCCTGCAGAAGGAGGGTTTATGCATTAAGATGTTCTTGGCAGGTGGCCAGGCAGTGCTTTTTTTCTTTTCACTCAGCCTTCCTAACGGTGACAGGGTTTCCAAGGAGGATGGGAAAGGAGGGTACAGAGGACACCTGCACTGCCTGGCTCTGAGGTGGCCTGCACAGCAGAGCAGCTGCAGGGCATGAGTTTCGGTGGAGACAGCCAACCTTTCCAATCCACTCCCACAACAGAAATACCCACTCAGCCCCGTGAGCCTGCATGCTGCTGTGTTTATCCTGCAGGAGAAACCAGCTGGCAGGACTAGCCCTTGCTATTCAAAAGGGCTGACCTGCCGTTCTGCTCAAAATGCTGCTTGAGCTGGAACACATTTATTAATAAAAGGTTGAATTCCAGGAGGAGTCAAACGTTCAGCAGCTCCTGTCAAAGGCAGAAGGCCCATCAGGGCGCACGGCCCATAGGACCAAACACCTTGCAGCTGAAATGCAGTGCTGGAGTGAGGCAGAGTCTAAACTTTGAGGGAAAAGGATGGAGTGATAGAACAGGCAGCAGATCACACCTTCAGTACATTTACAGGATAAGCCTTTTCCCTTTCAGACCTGAGATCGGGTCAGATTTGAAGCGAATAGCTAAACCTTTCCCCACAGTCCTTTCAGTGTCTGGCACGCGGAGATCTGGGATCCTGGAAACGCCCTGACTCCAAAGCCTGAAGTTCAGACCTCACCACTGGCAGCAGAAGTGCCTCAAACTGATCTCATCTGCTGGGACAAGGATCAAAGTGCTCGCTTGCTGCATGACCTACAGGGGCAAGTCACTCGACCTCCAGGAGCAAGTCAGCCAACGGAGCTGGAAAAGCACTTGGAAAGAAACCCCTAGCATTGCAGAGACATTTGGAAAACCAGATGTTGTGTGTTGGAGCAGAGTTTTCCAAGGGACAGAAATTACCAGCAGTGGTGGGGTGCAGTTCCTTTGCTGAAGAGCACGAGGATGACATCAGTTCTCTGCGTGCCCACTTGTCCGCATCCCCATTCCACACTGGAAAAAACACCTTTTTTTCCTAACAGGTTCACTATGAGTTCAGACATATGTGGTTTAAAGCACGTTCAGCAGCCTTACAGCAGGCAGGGGTCAAAGCTACACCGGGCAAAGCTGAAGCAGGACTGAGCACAGCTCTCCAAGCCTGTGTCAGCAAGAGGTGATTTCTCTGCTGCAGACCCAGCCCCGGGGATGTCTTTCCTTCTGTGTTATGGAAATTACCTACCTACTCACTGGGTATTTACTGGAACCACTTCAACCACCAGGCATTTCTTTTCAAGAGCAGGGAGGAGATCACCAGCGTGTGTGGGAAGTGGGGGCATCCCTTCAGCACCACTGGTCTTTCAGATCCTCCTCGGGGGCACATCCTGTGTCAAAAGGCAGCCTTGGGTGGGGAGAGGGCGTCTGAAAGGCCGAGGGAGGAGGAGGCAGCAGCGTGAAGGCTTTTCTCACCACTGTGGCAGGAAACAGTGCAGGGAGAGAGTGAGAGTGATGGAGCTCCTGGTGCAGCCCCTTCCTGCAAAGGGGTAAATAATTATAATTCATGCTTGCTGACACGACTCTGCTGGACTTGCCCCTCCTGGTGCAGCCCCTTCCTGCAAAGGGGTAAATAATTATAATTCATGCTTGCTGACACGACTCTGCTGGACTTGCCCCTTGTCTCTGAACCGATCCCTGATCCATGGACTCTGGAGCTCTGGCCAGACGTAACTGAGGCTTAGTTTCCTCACTGCTTACAGCACTGGTTCTCCTCTTCCTGCCACACAAACTTCACCACCACAAGTGCAAAATGGGCCTTTCCAGTGTGACTAAATCCTGCCTGACCAATGGATGAATGGAATCTTCAAGCGTTTAATTAATCCTGTATTCCCGCTGACATCACCAACGTTCAAAAAGTGGGAAAATGACTGTACACCCTGAACTAGACGAAAGAATTTAGTGTATGTTTGTT
Source organism: Oxyruncus cristatus (assembly GCA_013399855.1). NCBI lineage: Eukaryota > Metazoa > Chordata > Aves > Passeriformes > Cotingidae > Oxyruncus > Oxyruncus cristatus. Next base: position 115,036 of record VXAY01003445.1, read on the forward strand.
TGGATTTTTTTAATGTCCATACTCTCATCTTATTACTCACAGCCACGCTTGGGTACATTTTAATTAGCTTATTACTTTTTATCTCAAAAGACATGACTGAAAGAATAAAAATGTCTCAAAACATACACAAGCTTTTCAAAATCTCCAGTGATTAAACTCCACACTGCTCCAACACCAGGAATTTTATCGTGGTTATATTTCCTTTAGAGTCACAGTTGCTTGCTGATCTGATTAATACTCTATCTTGCTCTCTGTGAATATTCAGTGAATTGTTGCATGTCCAAATGCTCTGGATTCTTCCCGACATTCACTGATTTATTTGATCCCTGCCATTTATTACGTCAGAAACCAGAAAGAAAAAGCCAAGAAGAGTGAAAGGGTTACTCACCTGACTGTGTTCACTGCCAAGAACATAAGAGGGAAGGGAAGAGAGATGCAGAGATATCCCTAGAAAACACCCCCCCAGATGTAATCTCAAAAAAGGATCTCTATCCTTTATCAAGGCCATCAAAGGAGGACTGATTGTTTTTGCATAAGTCTTCTTTGGCCCCTAAGAAAGCCTGAAGACAGCAAAAAACCCCATACAGAACAAAAATAAAAAACCCCAAAAAATACAAACCACCAGAAACTAAAAAACAAAAACGAAAAAAAAGAAAAAAAAGGAGAAAGAGGTGGGTGGGGGAATATCTACTCTTCGTATCTGCTGTGCAGTTGGTGGGTCACCCTTGGCACTCCATGCACACCTAGAGCTTCCTGTGCTGGCACCTTTGGTCTGGGAGGAATCTTCATCCGTATTGAATTTTGGGACCCAGACGGGCACCTGCTGTGCACTGCTTCTGACCCCAAACAAATGCATTTTTACCCAGGAAAAAAAGCCCTGACCCTTTGTCTCTGCTGTGCAGTTGGTGGGCCACCCTTGGCACTCCATGCACACCTAGAGCTTCCTCTGCTGGCACCTTTGGTCTGGGAGGAATCTTTGTCCGTATTCAATTTTGGCCCTCAGACCGGCACCTGCCGTGCACTGCTTCTGACCCCAAACAAATGCATTTTTACCCAGCAAAAAAAGCCCTCACCCTTTGTCTCTGCTGTGCAGTTGGTGGGCCACCCTTGGCACTCCATGCACACCTCGAGCTTCCTGTGCTGGCACCTTTGGTCTGGGAGGAATCTTCGTCCGTATTCATGTTTTGAACCCGGACTTTTATTTCCATCCCAGGGCTCCAAGGAAAAATAATAACACCCCACAGGGAAAGGAAGGTTGTCACCTTTGGGTTTCAGGTGCAGTATCTGTGCCAGTTTGGGTACACCACAGGCAGCAAGAGCTTCATGTGGTGGCACTTTTGGTCTGGGAGGAATCGTCGTCCATATTCAATTTTGGGAGCTGGACTGCCTTTTTTGGCATTAGGATTCCTGCAAGCAAATAACATCCATTTTCCCCAGGATAGAAAGCCCTTACCTTCATGGTTTCTGGTGAAGTTGGTGAACCATCCTGTGCACTCCCTAGGCAGCAGGAGTTCTCCGTCCTGGCATCAGAGCAGACCAGCTCACCCCCCCAGCCCTGCAAGGTCTAATGAGGTGACCAGGGGGAGGGCTGAGGTTTTTCGTGGGAGATTTATCCTGCCTGGAGAAGCTCCTCCCAGCTCTCATCAGCTGCCCATTGGATCAACCTGAGGTCTTTTGTGGGAGGTTTAAACCGCAGGGATAAACTGCTCCCACCTCAGCCCAGCTGCCCTGCCAGTCCTCATCAGCTGGGACCAACAGGAGTAGGGAAACGGGGGCTTGGCCCATCAGTGAGGGCCTGGCCGGGCAGTTTGTGCGAAAGGTCACGCAGGCAGGGCGAGCAGGAACGGCACAGCCACCCTCCAAGCTCTCTCTGGTGGCCTCTGAGGAAGGTCTGTGGCTGTCTATTTTTGTGTCATTGGATTGCCCATTTAGGGGCAGGGCTTCAAAAATTAAATGACTGCTGTACCAACATGGAAAGTAGGACCTAACCCTCCACCTCTCACTGGGCAGTTTGTGGGCCATTCTAGGAACTCCATAGACAGCAAGGACTTTCTGCTGGCACCTTTTGTCTGGGAGGAATCTTCATTTGTATCCAATTTTGGGAATCAGACTCAGAAATCCAGTGAAGTGTTATGGAAGACAACAAATGCATTTCCACCCAGGAAAAAAAGCCCTTACCCTTGGTCTCTCCTGTGCAGTTGGTGGGCCACTCTTGGCAGAGTGAACAGCTTCCAGCACAGGAAGCTCTAGGTGTGCATGGAGTGCCAAGGGTGCCCCACCAACTGCACAGCAGAGACAAAGGGTGAGGGCTTTTTTTCCTGGGTGGAAATGCATTTGTTTGGTGTCAGAAGCAGTGCACTGGGGTTGCCAGTCTGAGTTCCAAAACTGAAGACGGACGAAGATTCGGGGCTGTTTGAACTTCATTGGTGGTATGGTCTCACATTTCTAAGGCTCTTGACATAGGCATTGGCTCCAGGGGTGAGACCATCTGCATCTCTGTTTTGATGGGATTGCTTCCACGTGGAGGGCCAGCAAAGGGGGATGGATTTCATCAGAACTGCCTTCTACAATTCCCGATGTGTCTCCTGCCCCACCCCTTCCCAAGAGGGAGGGCTGGGAGGGCTGATGTGATTCCTAACTTGAGGCTCCTTTCAGTGCACTCTGGTGCCAGCCAGCAGCTGTATCCCAGCTGCACTGGGACATAAACACCCTTCCCACAGGACAGGACACAGTTCAACAGCCAACCCCCCCCCACATACACACCTTTCAGGGACAGTGTAAAGGTGGGGAAATTTGGCGTGAAGAATATTTCCTAACTCTTCCTAACAATACCAAACGCTCAAATGAAGGGAAATCCAACTTAGCCATTAAATAAATGAGAGTTCACTTGAGGTGATGACTGTGGAACAAGTTGTAGTGAGCACCACATCATGTCAATGCTTTTTGCTGGTATTGACCAGCAATTAGCCTAAGCCATACAGTCTGGATTTGGAGAAGAATTCCCCCTAGGGATATGTATTTCTGAGGGATTACAGGCTAGGAGCCACACTCTCTCTCGGTATCAACTGCACAAGAAGCTCATGGGGATTGGCCCCAATTCAGAGATTAAGTAGCACATGCACAGTTAAGGGAAGCAAGAGAAGTTTGGAACAGAAATGGGGTCCAAGGTCCTAAAGCTGTGGTGTTAATTCCATAGCAACTGCCACTGAGAGGGGCAGGTTTCTGCCTGAGAGCAAATCCGCAGAGACCAGGAACCTACTGCATGAAGTGTAGTAGGGCAGCAGTGCAACCCCCTGCCTGCTGTGCAAGAGCAGTTGTCCCCATAAACCCACCCATTAAACCCACCAGTTGTGTCTGTCACTGCAGAGTTACCTGCTCACAGCACTCAGAATTAGCGCAGTCACCTGTGAGGCAGCACTTCGTCACCACCAAAGCTGCTGCTGACTGGGCATATTTAGTCACAGTTCTGGCCTCACCTGCAAAAGGCAGGGTGTATTTTGGGTACAAGCAATGGCGGCTTGATGCCCTAATCTGCAGGAGTTGCTCAGGTTTGGCCTCTGTTACTATTTCCCCTCATGAACCCGTGTCATTCCTATTTCCCCGTGCCTCAGTTTCCCTGGAAGACATAACTGCCTTCAAATCTGAGGACTTAAATCCAAGAGCTCCTCTTAGGCCCCTGTCTTCACCCCGAAGAACTAACGGTACGTGCCACGTATCTCTACCCATTCTCCAATGGCAAAGACAAGCCACACTCCTGTTCTCCTTCCAAAGAGGGGCTCCTGAAATCCTACGTCCCTTGACACAGCCCACACCCTTATTGGGAGCCAGAACACAAGGTCAGCTCTGTTACCTGCTGCAGAGCCACATCTCACCCCCAGAAGTCCACCTCGGTGGGAGAGTGTCACATCACACCTCGGTGGATGGTGGAGGGAAACACAGCTCTAAACACGTCCCCAGTGATATCAGTGGAGGGGGCAGAGGATGAAAGCAGGGAGAGAACTCCCTCTCTCTGCTCCAGTAACACTGTTTTTAGATCCTGGCAGTGCTGCTGGTGTTTATTTCCTCCTGTGTCCCACTCTCTCCAGAGCTCCTGCCATCCCCTCAAGCTACTCCACGGTGCAGAACTGGTGTGCAGCAGCAGTAACTGAACACTCCGGGAATGGGAGCTGCCTGTGTGCTGCTGGGGTGGGAACTGGGGAGGGAAGTAGAAGCCTACTCGAGTGTTTACTGGGGAAAAAAAAAAAACAAATCTGCATTTTATTTCGTTGAAAAATGTCCCTGGCAGGCCTAAAGCCTGCAGCTCTGCTCTGCAGACATGGTAATGATCTGGGAGTCCCTGTCTGCGTGTGTGGGGCTGCCAAACACCCACCTCTCTGCTTTGGGGGAACAAACAGGCAGATTTTTTTGTGTTTTGGGTTTTTTTTTCCCCACTCTACCCTTCCCTTGTCATTCTGGATGGCAAAGCTGATCTGCCCAAACCTCCCTCTTGCCAGCAGAGCTGCAGCAGCTCTTTCCTGAAACGCTCCTCTGTGGGTGGAAAATGCATAACTTTGCTGTACCCACGGGGCAAACCTCCCCCCCCC
>VXAY01003445.1:132632-168306 GCA_013399855.1 Oxyruncus cristatus
AAGTAGTTTTTTGCAAAGCCTGGATTCCAATTCTGCTTGTACCCCCATGGGCTTATCAAGTCTGATAGCACTGTTTGGCCCAGGGGGGAACACTGGTCCAGTGGCAGCTTCTAATGGGGGCAGTCCCAAGACTGGAAATGCAGGGGGCTGGACAAGGCAGGACGCCGGCAAATGAAACCACAGCAAAACGTTTCTCCATTCCACACAGCAGCACCTTGTCCAGCCTCTGAAATACCAGACGCAGGGAGAGGCAGGAGCGCTCCACCAGCTGACAGAAGTGGACATCTGGACAGAGGGCGCCAGAACTTCTGGACTCTGTCACTGCCTCCCTCTGACCTCTTTATGCCTCAGGCTTCCCCTAGGACAGCAAGATTTATCTTCCTGGAAGTGCAAAGTAAGGCTTTATCAACTGAGACAAAGCTGTTTGAGACCTTCAGACAAAAGACCTCAACGAAGCATCACTTCCCTCCATCCCAAACACTGTAAGGGGTTTATTGCCTATGTGACAGTGGCACTTAGAGCGAGAGCCTGGCTTACAGGGCTTACCCGGCTCTCCAAAGCACCTCGTGCTTGGGGGACCGAGGTTGTTTAGCATCCTCCCTCCCTGAGGGCAGCCAGGAGCATCAGCATAAGGAAGAGCAGCTTCTGCTTTCGCTCTGCCTGCTTGCAGAGGCACAAGGGGACATCCCGGTGATTCTGAATTGCTTCTGACACGTGTGTTATACACGGGGAGTGGGAAAGGTGCCGGTTTGTTGCCAGCAATGCCCCATTTCCCCCAGACACCAACAATACAGCAGTGTCAGAGCAGATGGGTGCTTGTGTCACCGCACAGCCACCACGCCAAGAGCTCTGGTGACAGACACCCGAACACCAAGGCACTCCATGTAGCACAGCACAGGCTGCTCCAGTGCCCCGAAAGGTCAGTAGTTTAAAACAAAATGGCCCTAAAAGCATTTTCATTTCCTCGGTGACTGGTTTTTTCTTTTACTTCTAAATGAATTTTGCTCCCCTTCCGAACCGTGAGCCACAAAAACTCCTAAAGATGGCAGAAAACATGATGTCCTGCAAGGCTGGACAGCTGCAAAAACTAGTGTATAATCCTAATGCCACTTAGGAGCCACGTCCTTTAATTTCTCAATGATCTCTGATGATGGGGGACGCATTCTCATTCTTTTGCACCCACACAAATCCAGGGCAGCACTTCTAGCCTTAGTGGGGTCACTGTAGATTTAAACTGACAACTTGGATACATGCTGGTTCTCCGAGGGAAAGCTGCCAGGCTGAGATTTGACAGGAGGACGACCTAGGCTTGTCCCCGAATTTAATCCCTCCCTATAGAATTCCTCATTATCTCCTCTGTGTGTCCAGCAGCATGGCCAGCACAGCAGTATGAGACAAGTGCTCCCAAAGGAGCTACCTTTGAATAGCACCACAGCTCCTGATACTGTAAGTAAAGGGATCTTGAACACCTCATGGGCCCTGAGCTTGACCCCTGTCCTGGTTCCTGGGTATAATCAGGGAGAAGGAACTCATTCTGATGATTTGGGATCAGAGTGTCTCCACAGTTGCTTCTCTCCTGCATTCTGCAGGTGGGAAGGATGGAGTTGGCAATCTGATTTTTAGGGCCTCTGAACACCAATGGGTAGGCACAGATAAAGGGTCAGGAGAACAGGGTAATGGCTACAGAGCACCCCACAGTAAAACAGAGAAAGACAAGTCTGGAAGGGGTCAGGCACTCCACTGGAGGAGTCCCGAGAGGCACCACGGCCTGGGAGGTGGGGACAATGCCCCCACTGTCACCGCTCCCCACAAAGAGGGCAGGCTTTGCTGAGGGTTCAGAGCCAGGGCGTGCTGGTGCAATCTGCACAGCCCATCCCCTGCTGCAGAGCAGAGGAGGGAAGGCTTCCAAGCTGCCTGCAAGTTTCCTGGCCGCGGTCCCCGCAGCCTCCCGGGATGCAGCTTTGGGGGGAAACACCTGGAGTGCAGCCCACAGGAGCGCCTGGCTGGGACCCTCCGCCTGCAGAAACGCCCTGCAGGTCCCAGGACACACGGACAGTCCCTGCTGGACCCTGAGTGCAGGATGATTGATGGATGTCTGCAGATGGCATGTTCCAGCCAGAGGGCTTCGGACCAGAAAACCCAGAGCCTTCTGCTTCCTTAAAGGGACAGCTCTGCTGCAGCCCTGCAGACTTACTGTAAAGGGAACTGCTCTGCCATTTTAATATTTTAAGTGCCGACCCCTCATTGATTCTGTTCAGCCTTTTAAATCTTTAATTTACTTACTTATTTGGGCTTTAAACCTCGCCTGTGATTGCAGCTAATTAAAAAGCTCATTAGTTGGCATCCTGAGCTGACTCCCTGGGCTTTATGCACTGTACAGTATTGCCTCCCCAGAGTTTGAAACATGGCTGGGGCTGCTCAACTTGTTTCCTACCTCCCCAGCTTTATGAGGTGTTCCATATTTTGGAAGACTATTCCCCCCTTTTTTTTTTTTTAATTTAAACTACCACTTGCTGCAGTCTTCGGGAAAATTAGAGCCATTCTGGCTATATACAGTAGCTGTGCCATAAACTTATTTACAGCTGATCTTCCCCATCTTTCAGAGCTAAGGCCTCCCCAGGCTTGCAACCCCTTTTTTGTAAAAGGGGCATTATATGTAGACAACAAAAATCCCACATGGATTAACTTCCAGCATCACATGCAAGGCTTGACTTGCTCAAATGTGCTGTTTACGTGCTCGGTAGGAAATTCCATCCTCCTTGAAGACAAACACCAAGGGCTAAAGCCAGAGCTGGAAAAAAACAGGTCCTGATCTCACATACCCCATGCACAGGGAGGGTTTTTTTTCCACCAATTGCTTGAGGAAAATATACCAAAATACATTTCTGAAGCAGACACAGGGTCACAATCGTGTCTCCCCTCCATGAGAATGTGCTCCTTGAACTTGCTTTAAGGATGGCTGGGCGCAAAGGCAGTGAACATTTTACATTTCCCTGCTGCAGTACTGATAAAGCCACAGTTTGTGCCAGTTCTGGTGGAAGTCCTGCCACGAGACCTAAGATCTGGGAGCCTTAAATTCTGCTCTGTCCACCCAACAGCATCTCCTCAAATCCACACATCCTTCCTGTAACACCAGGACAGACCACGGTTCTTCAGTTCCTGCGCTGTGGTCACTGGTGCCAAGTCAGTCACTTCAGCACAAAGCCTTACCAGCAGCACCTGTGAACTTATTTCACCACCAGAACACAAAGCAGCCAACTCACAGCTTCAAACTAATAGAAGCAAAAATCAACAGGAGGGAGTAAAGCTGCCCTCCACCCCCTGCCTTGCTTAGCTCAGGGAACAGGTTGTGGTAGGAAAGACAAGGACGGTCATAACAGATTCCCCCACCCTCGGAGGTGTGCGGCTCTGCCATTCTTTGTTGGGGGACAGAGAGAGGTGTTATGTTTGCTACTTGCCAAAAAAACCCCAAACAGCTTCGAAGACATCTCCTGCAAAGCATTCCTGTGGTTGGAGTCATCCTCCAACCCAGAACTATTAACAGCCCTGGGTGTTATTTGGAAGATGCAAGTGCATATATCAATTTTCATTGGAGTTCATGCTGCCATGGCCATGTCCATCTGCCTTCCCTCATCCCCCCCTCCCTACCCCCTTCTTTCCCCAGCTCTCAGCCCTTGCATCTTGCTGCACAAGGCCTCTGTCAGGGCACTCTTATGGCAGCAGAGCCTCAAATATAAAAACTGGAATATGGAGCTGCTCCCTCACAAACTCCCCTTCTCCTCCCCTCCCCTTCCCTGTCACCATCTGGCTGCTCTGCCTTCCAACAAATCCAGCAGCTCTACTCCTTGCCTGTGGAAGCTCCTGCTTTAAACTCCGCTGGAGAGCCCAAAACGTGGTTCCAGAGACTGTTCCAGGGTAGGTTTGCACAATAAAGTTCCAGAGGAAGCTGTGATTGCAGAGCGGAGGTTTGGGAGCATCTGAGACAGCCCCACCACCACCACCACCCCCCAGCTGCTGCAGGCAAGTGTTAAAGCCCATCTAGGAAGAAAAGGCCTCCTGCTTCCTGCTGCCTCTGCCTGCCAGGATAGGCAGGAGGGATGGCAGGACCGTGGACCAGAGCTAGACTGGAGCACAGGCAGCTGGGACTGGGTTTGGCAACAGCTCAGTCGTCGTGTTTTCATTTTACAAGGTCAAAACCAAAACCACCTCTGGTTTGGGTTTTGCACTCGTGCCTACAGAAACACGAGAGGATTTTAGACGTAGTAAACCCCTGCCTCCCCACTCCACCTCCCCCCCTTCCCCTGCCTTCCCAGCTTGCTGGCCAGTGACCAGCAACATCTAAAATAACCACCTTCTCCTTCCCGAATTCCTGCCTTGCTCCTAGGACTGTAAATAGAATAAAGCACAAACAGAGAGACCAAGACCATCCTCAGTGCAGCCCAGAAGCTGCTGGGTACAGTCCCTGACTGGTCTGGCACAGCCCAGCCAAAGGAGATGGCACTGGGAAAGGCAAACCAACACAGACTGGGGCAACAGGGAGTGAATGTTCAGGTGAGACAACAGCCAGAGAACCCAAAACTGCTCTCCAAAGTGTGCCAGGAGGGAAGTGGTCAGGCAGTGCATAACAGTGCCTGGATCACAATGTAAATACCAGGAGATTTCAGAGTGGGGGTTGCTTCTAGAAAGGATCACGATCTCTCTCTCTCACCTTGTATGGCCTCCTTACTAACTCCACAATTCCAAAAACCACATCCAACATCCTGCCTCTTGGAGTGCTCTGTAATCCTCTGGCAGGCCTCCCCTCACCATCAAACATAGCCATTTTTGGTACTTACTGGTCCCTTCCATCAGCCTGTTACCACCCCTCTGAGGGTCCCAAGCAGTTCAGGGCTGTTGCAAAGACACCCCTGGAGCTGATTCCCCTTTGCTGTTACTTGAACTGCTGTGCTAAACTGAGAACCCCAGGAAAAGACAAACTGCAAGAACTGGGGTGAAAGACAGGAGGTTGGAGCCACAGGAACCAAAGTGGATTCCCAGTGATGAAAAGAGGGGGTCTGTTTGGATAGAAGGGAGCAATCCAGTGTGGGAACAGCAGGCAGCACGGATCGGGGCTGAGCTGTTCTCTGGACTGAGAGAGCCAGGGTAGCAAATCAGGTTGGAAGAACTTCATGCTTGGCAGAGCCTGGGGCTGGAGCAGCAGCTGATGTTACAGGTCAGGACTAAGGTCTCTGGCAAAGCCCACTGGCTGACCGGGGACAAAAGTTTATCCAGCGTTTCTCCATGTGCTATTCAGCCACGCTGGTGAGCCCAGTGCTTCCTTAAGGACCAAGAGCAGCCCTGGCTCTGATTTCCAAGATAAAAAAAACCTCTCTTTCCTCCTATAACCACAAACACCCCCCTCTGTGCTGGGCAGCAGCTCCTCAGCAGCTGTTTTCGAGGGAGCAGGGCTGTACACACACATCCCATCCTCGTGTGCTTCATTCCCGTGTCAGCTGTAGGTTGTGCTTTGCTGAAGGCATCGCTGAGCCTGCTTAGGGCCAAAAGGGCCGTGGGTCCCCTCCCTTTCTCTCCCCACTGCTTTGCTTTCCTTTCTTTGCTGGAACAGAGCTATTATTGGTCAGCCTGGCCCCTAGTGCAGTTCCTTTTGGCAGTCGCAGGGCCCTTGGACCCCAGCCAAGGTCTATCCTGGGGGACTGTCGGGAAGAACGCTTTGAAAATTAAATCTCCCAAGAACTCACGAGGCTGCAAAATGCCACGATGCTGCCTGACCTTGGGTTAAACCCGGCAGGAAGAGGAGCGGGAGCGGCGGCGGCGGCCGGTGCCACATTGCTGCCCTCGGATAACTCCCGGGAAGAACAGCCCCACAGGGAGCCAGGGAAAGGGGAGGATGGGGGGAGAAGAGGGCTGTGCACAAGCAGGAAGCCAAGCAGGAGAGCTGCCACTCTGCATTAGCCCCGAGAGGACTGATCAGCCTGTGCCACGCACTCGGTTTTTTCGCTCCCAGACCCCCTCTGATGCCTCGTGAGAGTGGCCTGTGTTGTTCTTGCACAGGTTTTAAATGAACTGTGCCTCTTAACTCAGGAAAACGGCATCACCTGGAGAAGTACTGAAGTACCTGTCCCACTACTGTCCTCAGCTTACAGAGCAATTAAATATGAGCTTGTGGGGTGTAAAGGTCTACTGCACCCACAGAGCCTGGACTAGCACAAAAAACTACACCTCTCCTCTTTGCCCCTTGCTCAACAATTCCCAGCCCTCAGGGTATCTCTCCCCACTCTACTCTCAGCTGCCTTTTATCCCCTGTCCCCTGATCTGGCTGAAATACTGGGAGGTCTGATCCTTTCTCACACAAAAATCCTCCAGGACTCTTTTTTTTTCTCTCAGAGATGGAGAATTCTAAAATGAGCTTCATCGTTTAAGAGCGAGGCAGCACCACTATAGTCCAGACAACTCCAGACGCCAGGGAAAGCAGAGAGCACCAGCGCTGGGAAGTGCCCATTCCCTGAGGAGGCAGCTGGCTGCAGAGAGGCAGCAGGGGATGCCTCACTGCGGGTGCCTTTGTACACAATCCCTGCTGCAGGCCTTGCGAAGCCTCCACTGGAGATGCCACAGCTGAAAAAACTCTTTAACTTCCCCCCTCGCTGCAGGAAGTCCAGTGGGAGCTCAAGAGGGATTGATGGATAGGCCCCTGGAGATGCTCTGGGATCAAGTCCATCTGCCCTCCCCTGTGCCAGGCTGGCAGAGCTGTGCACATCTCATTATGTCCCTCTGCAGAGCCCCCACTTCATATAAACCTCCCTCCCTCCTGTGCCCCCTGGAGCTGGCTGATTATTTCTGCCTCCGGATGCTTCCGAGTATCCCCACATTTGTGCAGCATTTCTCCTGCCCTCCCTCCCCTTCCAGTCGTCCTCCACTGCTGTCCCAGAGAGACGATCCAGATGGAGCTGCGCGGCCCCCTCTGGTCGAGCCCGGGAGGTTGTAATTAGGGCTCCTCGCTATTACCCCGTGACAGCTCAGGGCGGTATCCAGGCAGCCCCGGAGGCCAGGGAAGCAATGTGAGGGTTTTGAGGAAGGAGGGAAGGTGCGGGTGCCTCCCAGCCGTGCCATATTGCGCCAGCCCTGGTGACAACAGCCCACCTGCCAGGCCCGACTCCGGGGGCAGCGCCGGTGCCAAAGGGCAAGGGAGAGGGAAGGAGGGGAGGAGGATGGATGGCAGATAGAAGGGGGTGTGTGGGGGGGATAGACCTCAGTGACCAGCCCTGCAATTCCCCCCGGGACACAGCCAGGACAGCCTGCTGGAGCAGAGGGGCAGGGGGTCCAATTTCAGAGCTTGTCCCCACACTGGGGCCGCAGCGGCGCCGTCCAGGCTTCCCGTCCCACAATTGGGATTCCTCGGGGTGACACATGGCTCTGGAGCGTGGCCAGGGGAGACAGGAGCAGCCCAGAAGGGGAGCAAGTGTCACCATCCTTCCTCACCCTCCCTCAGCTTCCCACATACGCAGCCAGTCTTCCTAAAACAGAGCCCTCCTCCTTTAAAAAGTGGCCGGATCCGGGGAGGGGGGGCTCTTTCCAAATATGTGTTGTTACCAAGCCTTCGGAAAGGTTGAGGAGGAACACGCTCCCTCACTCCTAAGCTCCTCTCTCACTTGCTCTGCCTGCTGTTGGCAGAGCTGTGGCACCTCAGCCTGCCTCTTATGCTCCAGTAATCCCCAGCCTGCTGGCACCCAGACAGGGAGAGTGGCAGGAGCAGCAGACGGCCGGCTGGGTCACAGACCAGCAAGCCCAGGATACAGGCAGCTGGTACAGCCAGACCCTGGGAATTTGGGATCTGGTGTGTCATGGTCAGAAAAAGCAGGCTGCCCTTTGTACAAAGCCGGGATTCTCAACGTCCCGAGATGCTCCAGCCTTGACGTTCTAGACTTTGCTGCCTCAAAGCACATCAGACTTTGGAACACGCACTAAATCTGTTAGACAAGCAGGAAGGAAAAGTAAAACCCAGTCCAGGCCATCACAGACAGCCTTTATCATCCATAGACTGTGTATTCATCCTGGAAGGCTACAGGAAATCAACAGGGGCCAGCAAGAGATGTGAACAAACAGTAAATAACCCCCCAAAAAACAAGAGCAGCCATCTCCCCTACCCTCTAGCTGCGCACGCTCAGTGACTTCCCAGCCAGTACCTCTATTCTGCTTTTTCCAAAGCACTGTTGCTGGCTTGAATGTGTTAAAACACACGGTTTCTTTCTGGTCGGAGACCCCAAGACCTCTGTGCAGCTTCCCCTCCTGTCCCCCAGATCAAACAGGGGTGGACTCTGCCCTCAGAGCAGAACAAGGCAGATTCAGAAGGGGCAGGGGAGGGGGAAGAAGAGGTCTGGGAGGTTTAATGCCCCCGAGCATCGAAGTTGGCCCTCCTGCACAGCCCTGCTGCCAAGGCTGGAGGAAGTGAGTCACTGCTGGGGCTGGAGGGGGACTCCGGAGTTTTAGTCACCCCTGGAAAGGCCTGGAGCAGTGGACAGGCCCTGCACAGGGATCAGCCAGCACTGGATTCCTGTTTGTGTCCCAGATGACTCATTCCCAACAGCTGTCCCCATGCCTGACTGTGCTCCTCATGTGCTTCCTATTAGCTGAGGAAACAAGGCAGGCTACTCCCGAGTTTGCCTTGTGGCAGTGGGGGAGTGCAGAGGAGAGAAACCTGGGAAACCCAACGGCGCTTTGACCCCACACACACGGTGCTGGTGTCTGGGAGTGGGAGGACACACCACTCCCAGGCTCGTTGGGGTGCCACTGACCCCACAATTTGCTTCCCCACTCGGCTTTCCAAAAGCAATTCCTAGCAATCGCCTCCCACACACAGGGCACTGCTCCTCAACAGCCAAGCCCCTGTGCCCGGGGGAGCCAGATTTTCAAGAACATGTTTTAAAAGACCAACCAAAGGCACAACCCAGAGGAACCTCCCCATTCAAAAATCTGTACCGACAGCAACGGCGCAGCCAGGAGGGAACCACGGCCCAGCAGAGCCGGAGCAGGGAACGAGGGCCCTCAACAGCATGAGACGAGCCTGAGGAAAAAAAGCCGACACAAAACGGACGGGAAGTCACGGCCTCCCTGTGGGACTGAGGGTAACTGTGCCTCGGTTTCACCCCTCTGCTGAACAGAGCTGAGGGTGACCTGGAGAGATGGAATAGCTCTTAAAGCTCTTTGGTGTGCTCAGAGGAAAGGGGCTCTGGACATGCAGAAGTGTGGCTATTGATTGAAAGAGCACAAAGGCACAGCCCCAGGCTTCCCTCCCCTCCTGCTTGGGTCACTCGCTGTTGGGAAAAATGCTAGGGTTGTGCTTTCCACCTCAGCCAAAGATAATCAGCAAGCTGCAGGGGGTAGAGGGCCTGGGGAGGGAGGGAGAATTTCTCTTCGCAGGCTGCCAGAGCAGAGAGGCTGCAGCACATAATGAGAAATGCATTCCTTCCCTCCTCACTCCCTCCTCCTGCAGCCACCTCTGCACAGAAAAACCGAGTGGGCCTGTTCCAAAAGACACAGGAGTGTGAAGCCTGAGCCAGTGGTTCTCTGCTTCCTTTTGAGACAGGGAGTCTCCAAACTAAAATAGGAAATTTTTTTGTGCATTACTCCCATTGCTGCCCCAGGGAAGCCTCCAGCCCTCCCTCCCAAGTATAATTTGGGGCGAGTGGGAAACACCACGTTCTGCTGAGTGGGCAGAAATGTACACAATGGCCTGACACGTCAGGGTTGTAGATAACCTTTGGACATACACAGAAGTTAATTCTCGATGTAGTCCCTGAGCTTTTCACTGCTAAACAGAATAAGCCCGTGTCAAAAGACAGCTGAGGTGTGGTGTAAAGCACATCACTGCTTCCAGCTTTCACATTCCAGGAGATGTTCCTAGGGCTGCTGATGTGGCCCACGTCCTGCAGAGATGGGCTCGATTGGAGCATTTGCAACTTGCCTTCTCCAGCATCCTACTGCTGACCCTTGTGTGTGATCACCACCTCGCTTCCTCCCCTTAGCCAGAGCTTTGGCCGCTCTCCAAAGGATGTTCAGGAGAGAAATACAGGTCACAGTAACCCTCCACCTTTCAACTCCCCGGCATCCTCGCCGCAGCCACTCCTTTTCCACGCCATTAGTGCCAGGGCCGTGGGATGCCAGGAACAGGAAGCCTGCAGTGGCAGCTCGGGGCTAACTGATGTGCCTCTCAGGCAGCAACGGTGCCAGGAATCAAACTGCTGTCCCCAGGGAGTGGCGGCAGAGGCAGCGAAAACCTTCCTCAGCGGCAGACGAGTTTTTCCATTTCCGTGGTTTCAGATCTTGCCTCTGTTCTCCCCAGCGTCGGCTGCGGCTCCAGCCGCGAGTTCCAGGGAAGCCCAGCTGCCTCAGCAGGTTCGGCCTCATTAGTGAGCAATTAGCTCCTAGCCTAATTGGGCAGCAGAATGGCTAATGAGCCCGGCCGTGGCTGTCTGTGCCCTCATTATCCTGTGCTCAGCCAGTGGTAATACTGAACTTCTGTCCCATTTCCGTCATGCCAGGATCAGAGCCCTGGCTGGAGGCTCACGTGTGCCAGCACTCCCTGCCTTTCAGTGCCCTGAACCTGATGGTTTGTCTTCCCTGTTTCCTCTGGCAGGCCTGGAAAAGCTTCTCTCGCTCTGCACAGCACAACCAGATCCTCCTTCCCTCGTCTGTCTCCTCCTCCTTCACTCAGGAGGGTTTTTTGGTCCTCTCTTCTATGTATTTATATTTGTGAGCACAGACACACACAAATATTCATCTATTTGTCCGTGCCTACGTACATATTTATATTTACACAGGAATACGAGGCTTGTGCAAATAAACAAGGGTTGTGCTCACCTGCCTGAGGAAGGCACTCAGTGAAAACATTTCCAGTGCAACACAGAACACCAGCCTGTCTGTCTGTCCTTCTAACCAACCCAGGCACCCTCAGCACCCGGAGAGGAATCCTTGCACCAAAACCGTGCTGGAAGGGAGGCAATGTTAATCCAAACCTTCGCTTTGCAATTTTAATCTCCAGGAGTCCTAAGTATGTTCTGGTTGCAAATCACACAAGCCTGTTCTGATCTGCCCTAACTTTGGGTTCCAAGTTGGGGAGCCACCAGTTGTTGGGAGTTTACACACTAGCAGGGCTGCTCTCCATCATTTCCGTCCCTGAGGTGAACAGGACGGACAGAAGCAGGAAAACGAGCTGCTCCTCCTTTGCAGCAGCCCCTGACCAGACTCTGCCAACTGACAGGAGCCTGGGAAACCTTCAGGAAGTTGTGTCACAAGCCTGAACACTCCAGTTGGAAAGGGTCTACCCTCACACACCTCGGAGCATCCTGCGGGATAGGGATCATTTCACGGCTACAACAGCAAGCACAGCAGTTTTTAACAGAGAACCTCGACACTGTGTGCCAGTTCAATGGGAGACATGAAAACTGCTCTGTTAACTAGCAGCTCTTTGGCAGGACCCATTTTTATGCTTCCTGGCATTTGAATTCAGAGATCTCTTGTGAAAAGTGGCTCAAGATCCTTTAGGGACAGTAGAAAGTCAACATTTCTCTTTTTTTTTGCTTGTTTTGGTGTTGTTTGGGGTTTTGGTTTTTTTGTTTGGTGGGTTTTTTTTTTTTTGTTTTTGTTTTTTTGTGGTTTTTTTTTTTGTTTTTTTTGGGTTTTTTGGGGGGTTTTTGGTTTTTTTTTTTTGTTTTGGTTTTTTGGCTTTTTTTTTTTTTTTAAGTTTTATCCAGCTGCAGGACCCACAATAATCCAAGTCACGTTACCCAGATGTGAAATATGTCATGGCTCTACCTGCTGCAGCAATGAACCGTGTTCCTTCTAGGATTGATTATTCCAACTTCCTGCTGCTCCCAATAAGGCTTTCCAGTGGCGGCCGATGGTTTTAAACACGGCTTCTTCTGCCTCCAGGGTACTTTCTTATATTAGATTATCTCAACATATCGCACCCGCTTTTTAGTCGCTTCACTGCCTTCCTGTTAAGCACCAAAATGATTTTTTAACGGCTCTTTTGCCCTAGAAGGACTTGTTCGACCTTGTTCTACCCCACAAGTGGTTCTCCTCTGGGGTCCTCCCATGAAACCAGCCAGTGCCAAGATCCAAACCTCTGTGATTACGGGACTCCTCGATGTCTCTAGTTTTCACTGAGCATTTTTTACTTTTGAACTGTACATTTTGAGAACCTGCAGGCTGCAAATCAGGACAAAACTTGTTCTTTTCTCTCCTTCTATACGAATGTCTGAGCACTGCCTTTTCTCACAGTCTAGAAATGTCAGGCCAGGCTGATCCCAGCCAGAACAAACCCCCTCAGCACAGAATAAACAGCTCTAAGGAAGGCACTGGGGGTACCTGCTGCCCCAGTGCTAATGGTGCTGTCAGAGCAGGCAAAAACATCCCTTCATGTTTTACACATATGGAGAAAGAAACACTGGGTCAAAAACCCCATTTTAAGTGCTGAGGGTTTGGGGTTTTTTTAGGTTCAACCCTCTCAACATTGATGCAGTCTTTTGCCGAAGCTGCTAAACCAGACCAAAATCCAACATATTTTTCATTCAGGACACACGGACAAACTTTTTCAACATGGTTTCCCCGGCTTTGTGTTGAGCCCCTTCGGAATCTTTTTCGCTGAAGATCCCAGAGCATTTAATAATCCTTAAAGCAAACTTCACACCACTCCTAAGTCTACAGAAGAGGAAGCTGAAGCACCTAGAAAGGCTGAGGCAGCAACGGCAGATAAACCTTTTCATAAAAACACGCTGTGCACTGAACCACCAACAACCTCCACCGGTGTCTTTAGAGGGCTAATTTAATGAACGGAACAAATGCTGAAACACAAGCCAGTTAGAGAAGCGTCTCACATCTTCTCCCTGGCATGTGCTGAAATCCTTCCTTGCTATTGGGAAAAGAGAAGCACAGTCATGTGCATGGGATTGATTTCCCAGAAGTCCCAGACTGCATAATACCAGGCATTCCACGGGGGCAGGCAGCAAACGGAGTATTGCGTGCATTTTTTACAGTCTTTCCTTTACTGTGGGCTCCCCACAGCGCTTCTGGGTTCTTTTAAAAAAAACCCTTTTGCACAGCCCTGTTTGTATCTCCTGGCTCACCCGCCTTCCCTTGCTGATATTTTATTTATTGCATCCTCATCCTAACGAGCGAGCCGCTCCCCCAGTCACTGCTAATTAGACTGGGTGTCTCCCCAGGGCTGGTGTGCACACAGAGCCAGACAGAGCACTGCAATTCCCAGGGAGGGGTTCAGTGTCCACATGGATCGACCACAGCACTTGAATAGTTGTATTTTACCCACAAGTCCAGGTATCAGCAAGAAGAATTAATATTGCATTTCGGTGAAGGCAGAAGATAACAACAGACTGGCCGAGCCTATACACTGGCGTGGAAAAAGCAATACAAAGGAAGAGGATCTATTTCTCTTCCCCTTGCACTGGTCCCTTTCAAAAACACTGATTACTCCTTCAAGGTGGAACCTTGTTGATCTCACAGTCGTCTCTCTGCCTTTAGAACTGTCAAGAAGTTTTTACCCAGCAGAAAAAGCAGACTTTGGATGTCCTTTTCAAGGTGAATCTGTGGTTGGGGTTCTGGTTTGGTTTTTTTTTTTTTTGCAACTTTGGGACAAAAGTAGAGATGAGGTGAAGCCATGAATGTAGAATGGCGGGGGGGGAACAACAACTTGCCAGGAACTGGATAGTGGTTGAGGGCCTTGAAGGAAAAGCCAAATGAAAAGGCATTTCTGGATGGTCTGGGGATGGTACTGCAGCCCAAGGAAATGCCTCCAGAAAATAAGCAGTAAATCTCGTTCACCGCACATAAGAGATCAATATTGCTGTTGGACCAAGGACCTCAGAAATGGCAAAAAAAAAAAAAAAAGAAAAAAAAAAGACTTTCACACTGGAAAAGGTATTTACAGTACAGCAGATGTCAGACAAGTGAACAGAGAGCTGTACTTGACCCAGTGAGTTCATTCGTTACACAGGATTAACAGCAGCCATTTCTCATCCATTAAAAAAGATAAGAATATCTTGGCCAGCCCTACGTGTCAATACAGACAAAGGCAACTCAAAGGGGGCCAATCTGTAAGTGTTTTTATATATGGATGCATGAGGAAGTCATTCAAGTGGGCTCATTTCCAGGGCAATAATTAAAACACGACCAGCAGAAGCTACACATAGGGGCTGGCCGCATTTTAATTATTGCCCAAAGCAGGATTTCAACTCCTGACCTTCCAGCTCTGGGGAGGCAGAAGAGAGTGGGGCAGGAAAACACTAGAGGTGGATGGGGAGTAGGGGAGAAGGTCATAAATCCCTTCCTTCCTCCACAAGCGGCCAGAGTGACACGAGCGAGCTGTTCCCCACCAGCAACACTGCAGAAGACAAGGAGCTGAGCGGGTGCAGGAGGGACTCTGGAGCAGACCCCACAGAGCAGTTCTTCACGGGAGACAACAAATGAGTGACCTGTGAGTGCAGTTCCAGCCAAACCACCTTCTGCCAAGAGAGTCATGGCAAATTCTGAGAGGGAATCTCCAAGCTCCAGCATTTCTGCAGGGGGTGAGGGAGCTGTGCCTAGCAGAACAGGGGGGCTGTCCTTTATCTCCTCCCCCAAGACTGGATCAGAAATAAGAGCTGGGTGCCACACACATGCTGGGCAGAAGGCCAAGGGTCTTGCTCTTTCTCACTTTACAAACACAGACAGGCCTCTTGCACAGGAGATGTTAAATATCAAAGGGCATCGCTGAAACTGCCCCACGTTCTTGGCAGGGTCGGCGGGGAGGGGGTTCACACCTGGCTGCGAGGACAATGTGGGAACCAAAAAAGGCCCTCTTAGCAACAGACTGGCTCATTCCAAGTCCATTTGTGGAGTCATCAGGTGGTTTGGTTTTGGCTCCTCCAGATTGAGTTCCACCTGGTTGGGATTCAGCCAGTCAGGACAGACTAAACCAACACGTACACCAGCTCTTGGCTTGCTGCTGCTTGCCCCAGGTCTGAGGGCATCCTTGCAGAAACACCTGGCACGTGGATGGCTCTGCCCTGCTCCAACTAAAGGCCTGGAAAGCAGGCCCACTGCTTTTTGCTTCCCGTGTCCCAGCACACACACCTACTGTTGTTCTGTGCTCAGGCAACTCTAGTCACCACAGGGCACAGGTTTTAGCAGTCTAGAGAAAAGAGCAGGTGCAAAGCACCTGCACGTGTGGAGTTGTGTGGGCCAGTGATACAACAGAAGGATATGAGGGACATCATCTCAGCTTCTCCACACCCATTTTTCCCCTTCCTCCCCATTGCTGGTGATTACCAGCAGGGCTGTCGGTAATCTCTGGCCTCAAACCACTTACAGCTTCAAGCAGAAGAGCTTACAGACTTCCACCCCTTCCAAAATACCTCAACGTGATCCAGAGGGGCAGTTTTTACCATGGGCAGACTTAGAAATGGCGCAGAGAGACCACCTCCTTGATTTTGAGTCAAAGCAGTACAGAAGCAGCCGGAGCTGCTGACTGATCCTGGATCCTGCTGCAGGCTCCTGTCCCTGGGTCATTTGCTCCTGTCTGCTCTCATAGGAGTGACAAGGCACACTCCTCACTGCTGGCTGGGAACAAAAGCTCACGGAAAGCACAAAGCTAAACACTTCTGACTGAGCAACTAAGACTGAAGAGACGCTCCTGGCACTTGATGGCCAGATTGCTTTACAACTGTGAGCATCCCCGACACTCGTGCACTATGCAGGATTACATATCAGTTGCTGATCAGGTTGTAAAACTGGCCTTTGCAGCCATAAACCAGGAATGCAGCATTCCAAACTGAGCCTGGAGGCTCCACTGGGCTCCACTCCTTTGACTGCAGTGCTGCTGCACAACATTTGGCCTTGTCCTTGCACTTGCGACGTGTTTTTTCCCTGCCTCTCAGGGGTGCCCGTGGGTTATTTCACCGAGGCAGAAACAGGTTGTGTTTCTTCCTTTAAAAGCCAAGTTTGTGATGTGATTTCCCCATGCCCTTCATCCCACGGGAGGCTCCAGCAAGGAATGTAATGAAAAAAACTAAGCCAGAGCTTTCCTCAGCCTCCACAGGGCCTGTCACCAGCAAACAGCACGTTGCAGCAGCTGAGTCCTCTCCTATCCTGCAGCTCCCCAGCAGACTAGATGGATGGGGAAAGGTCATGAAACACTTCCCTAAATAAAAAATCTACACCACAGTGAACAAACTCGACATGGATGGGTTAGGAAAAATTAAAAAAGGATCAAACTCCAAGAATTTCCTCTCCCCTTGGTACAGTTTGAAAACTGGTCTGTAGAAAAGGTGCCAAGAAGGTTCGTAATAGCAACCCCACACCTGGGGGACTCAGCCTGCTTTCCTTGGAAAACCCAAGATCAGACAACCTGATGGATGCAGACTTCTGTCCTAAATGAGCTGAGAGGCAGGGCTACAAGAACCTGGAACAAAGGGAAAACCTTGGAATCACCAGTGCTTGGAATCAACACCCGGACCAGCCCCTACGGACTATTCTGCTGGCAGATCTGCACACACAAAGCAGTGCAACACACACAAATTCAGCATATATATATATATACACACACACGTCACAAATTACTACCTTAATTAACTTACTTTAAATAATTCATAGGTATTGTCAGCTCGCCACAATTCTCTTTACATAAAACGACAAAAGAGTTACACGTGGTTTTATCCATATTTCAGGTAGAGACACACAGGTATCAGCCACAGTCAGGAAATTTGGCTCCTACTGGCTGAGCTGTCACCCAAACCTGCCCTTAACCGCTGTGACCCAGTTTGGGATTTGGGATGAAACACCTTGGCATGGAGTTTCACATGTTAAGTGACCAAATCACAGCCCTGAGTATTCTTGACCAAGACACACTTGGGGCAGAAAGGCTCTTGATGGAGCAGGTCCAGAGCAGCAGAAGGGCTCCACACCTGCCTCTGAAGGGTTTGGTTCTATTAAGTCTCTGTGCTGCCAATACAACACAGGCTTTGCTACCCCAGTACTGCGCCCCTGTGCTAAATTTGGCAGACGGCTCCCCAAAATTCAGTACGGATCAAGATTCCTCCCAGACAAAAGGTGTAAGGACAGAAAGCTCTTCCTGCCCATGGAGTGCCAAGAGTGGCCTGCACACTGCACAGGAGAGACGGAGTGTCAGGGCTTTCTTTCCTGGGTGGAAGGGTTGTGGCTTCCTTTTGATCACCACAGCACATCTCCTTGACAAGTGACATCAGTGACAGGCACATCCCCCTCGAGGGGCTGGCACAGCCAAACCGAGAATGACAAAAAACAAACCAAAACAAACAAACAAAAAAATAGAAGCAGCCCCTTGTGGCATCATCCAGCTGCTGGATGGTGTGGGAGAACAGAGCTGTTGATAGCTGGGGTGGTTATGTTAAATGTTACTGCGTGGCTTGTGTACTTTTCAAGTTCAAGGGGGAGCCCATCTAAAAGAAACAAATATTCCCGGCACAGCTGCCTTGAGTTTATATCCCTGTGTCCATACAAGGGCATCAAAAGCCCTCCTTGGAGGGAGGGAAAGCAAGGCAGCAGGAAGGAGTGCAGCTCGCACAGGAGCCCAGACAAGGATTCCCAGACTGCATTTCCCCGGGATATCAATGTGCACACACACACACACACACACTCAGCAGCTCACTTAAAAGGTCTGTGTCTCCCAGCCCCTCATGTGGAACAAGCAAAATAAAACAGAATTGTGACCGCTCTGCAGTGCCAAAAGGTGCCCAGCCAGGCAGGGGGAGAGAGGAAGAAGCAGCTGTAAAGTTTTGGCCCAGAAACTTATTTTTTGCAGAACGAAAGAGACCCAAGGAAAGCCACAGGCTCGCAGCGTTGTGTGGCCCCAGGTCTCACAGGCCTCTTTCTCCCCTTCTGTATGGAAGCCCATCCTTCCCTGCTTGTGGAAGTCGTGCTTTTTCGGAGTTCCCCAAGTTTTCCGGGAAACAGACGCTGGAGGGCGAGGGTTGGATTCCCTTTTTATCCCGAGCATCTGCTGCCATCCCGTGGCAAATGCTGCAATGGCACCAGGAGCATCCCAGGGTACCAGGGCACAGGGACAGCCCCGGCGACAACCTGGAGCCTGGGGAGCCCCTCAGTGTCCACACTCCGTGTCCAGCGGATGGAGCCTCCGGAAAAGAGGGAGGGAGCTGGACAGGGAAAGCCCCGGGTGAGTCACAGGCAGAAATCAAGTGCTGCGGGAAGCTCCCAAATCACACTCAGGGAAGAAGTTGGGACAATTGTTTAGCTCCAGCTCGCCTCAAATCCCTTGGTCCTCCTTGGGACGGTGTCTCCTCTCGTGGCTTTCCATGCCCTTTCCATCCCGCCCCCCCCAGGGAAGCAGAGGGAGTTCCCTGCCCCAGGGCCAGCATTCCAGCCGGAAAGGCGGCTTTGCCAGGTCCCTGCAGTCCAGCTGGGCGCGGGAACGCGCTGCCAGGGCCATCGGCCAACTGCTCGTGTTTGCTTATTCGCGAGGCTTGTAAATAAAAATCAGTCAGACAAGAGCCCCGGGGGCCCAGCCGGAGACAGCCCCGGTCCCCCCGGCCCAGAGTGTCTGTTCCACAGGGCTCAGAACCGTCTGGCACAGGCGAAAATACACAGGACAGGGCAGATTGCAGGGACACTCCTGCTGAAAAAGGGGGCAGCCGCATCCCCAGAGCTGTGGGGACAGAGCTGAGACGCCTGTTAGCGTTCCTCAGCCAGACAACTTATTAAGAGAGAGGCTTTATCCACGGCAAAGGCTCACACCTTACAAGCAATAGGAAGTAGGAACCCAGATCTTCGCTTTCCAAGTGTCACAGCGAAGGCTCAGCTCGTCCCCTGTGGTGTCCCGGAGCAAACACCGGGCTGTGCAGCAGGGCACACACTGTGCAAGCGAGCTGCGTGTCTTACAGACGCTACACATTCAGGTGAAACACTGTAAGCGTTGCTCTCCATTACTGCAGATAAACAGAGCTGAACTCAACAGCCTTTCCCCCTGCTCCGTGGGGGTGCAACCAGCTGCTCGTGATGGATCACTTCAGAGCAGAGGCTGAAACAGGTCAGGAACAGTGAAGAGCACTGGGCAATGAAGCATTATCTCAGGGCCTCCTCAGCTCCAGAGCATCAGGGGCAGATCCACAGCACAGAACCACAGGACCTCATTAGAGCAGAAGGTGTCAGTAACCCCAGCAGCCGAGGTTTTCAAATCACACCTGATATTATGTGCCAGCAATTACTAATTCTGTAGCCATTAGGATTCGAGGGTCTCAAACCCCATTACTAAGTTCTCTTCCATTTGTACTTCACCAACGCAAATAGTAGAAATCCATCTTTTCAAAGCACTTTTGAAAGCACAAAACCGTAATTTAGAGCAAGTAAGAATCTTAAACCTCTGTTGCACAGCAACGCCAGCACTGGGGCTGGTGGCAGAACCAAAACTGCACCCGGACAGGTTGGCAAAACCACCCTCCCAGCCCTGTGGGACAGATTTGTCTCTCAATGGGCCATTAAGTAATTTGCCATGAACGCCAAAATGCTGTTTGAGAGAAATGAAAGCCGGGAGTTGCAGGGAGGATTCCACGACCGAGATGCTTTGGCAGAGCAGCTTGAATTGCCATCAACACCTGCCTGTGCCCATTAGCTCCTGGCCGTCAGAACATACAGTGAGGTTACCTCAAACAGGCACAAACCAAACGGAAACGAAATGCCGGGCACCACTCGGGGGCGGTGCTGGCAGGAGACGCGCACAGAGAATTCACACTTGGAGGCGGAATATGAAATATGTCAAAATAAAGAGTCACGTTCTGCGCTCTGGAGCGGCCCATCTTCACCTGCTTTCCCTCTAAACCAGACTGGAGGGGGTGGGATAAGAGAGTTTTAAGCCGGCTTTGTCCAAGATGGCCATGCACAGGCAGATGTCACCGCACTGAAGCGACTGGGAAAATCTTCCCCCTCCATCTGTGTCAGGGAGTTTGTGTTGAACTCCTTTTCTCAACCCCAACCCAGGTTCGAAGAGACTGTCCCAGTGCTCAGGGAGTTCTGTCCTACTTCCATCCTCTGTCCCACTATTAAGGCACTTTAGCTCTTCCCACCCAAGACCCCAGGTTGTAACTCCCCTCCTCAGCCTTACACCATTCCCTTTCCTTCTCCTTTATTCTCCCTGTTTCTCATTCCCTCTGACACACCTGCTTAAAAAAACAAAAGTGGTCCTATCACCCCAGAACAATCCGTTTCAAATAAGCATATAAAAGACCTTTTATTGACATGAATAAATTGATTGGGACCATTACTTTGTGGCTGCTTCCCACAGAAAAAAAAAAAAAGCCTCTTAAAAGCAGCCCGAGGCAGGGCAGCAACATTTACATTTAGATGAAGGCATTCCTGTCACAGCACCTCCCAACAGTTGCTGGCCCCGGGTACACTGTCTGCAGAAGAAATCGGTGAAGCCTGAGGAGCTTTGCTTTAGATAAGGTGGAAGGGAAAGGGAGGAATTATTTCCACAGTCCTGGAATGCTGTAGCCTTGGAATCACACAATCTGCACCAAGCAAAATCAACAGGTGAGAGCGGCGACATTCCCAGTACAAACCCCCCCATACCCGCTTTGTGTGCCCCGGACGCTCGCAGGGGTTTCTGTCGCCAGGCTGTGAAACGCTCCCTCACACACCGACACCGGGACAGACCCGGTGCTGCTGTGGAACACTGTGACACCACCCCACCACCCCAAATTTACACCGTGCGGGTTCCCCCCACACACACACCAAGGCCCTCGCTCAGCTGGTCGCGTCCCAAGCCCGGGGCATCGCGTCCCAAGCCCGGGGCATCGCGTCCCAAGCCCGGGGCATCGCGTCCCAAGCCCGGGGCATCGCGTCCCAAGCCCGGGGCATCGCGTCCCAAGCCCGGGGCATCGCGCCCCAAGCCCGGGGCATCGCGTCCCAAGCCCGGGGCATCGCGTCCCAAGCCCGGGGCATCGCGTCCCAAGCCCGGGGCATCGCGTCCCAAGCCCGGGGCATCGCGTCCCAAGCCCGGGGCATCGCGTCCCAAGCCCGGGGGACATCCAAGGGATGGAATGCACGGTGCATTCCTCCAGTGCTGACCCCGTGCGAGTGCTGCGAAGGGACCCCTTTCAGTGGCTCTGTTTCCAGATCCAGCAAGGATTTTCACTACCCTTGGCATCCGTGTCCCCAACCAGCACAGAAACGGCCGTGAACAAAAACTGATCTGAGGGTTTTGCTGCTGTCACTGCAATCTGTGCTCCAGATTTGTCCTGTTTCAGCACTACACAATAGCTACAAGAGCAAAAACAGCAGATGCAAGTGTAACCAATAAAAATTATGTTTTCCTGTCTTATCTACTGTAAATAATATCTCGAAATCAGTCAGCTGGGGAAGAAAAGCACTTCCACCTCCCTAATCAATACCACCCATTAAAACTCAGCACAGCCCAGGTGCTAATACAGCAGCTTGATGAAGGAGAGACAAATTACAAACCCTCTAGTTCCAGCATTCTCCTGTCCAGCCAAAGGAGAAGATCAAAAGGAGGCAAGAAATAAACAAAGACAACAACAACAAAAAACAAAAACACCCCCAGCCCACACAAAAATAAACCCACCAAGAAATTTCCAAGTGAAGAAGAGACGTGCCACAGGTTCTGAGGCAGGATACAGTCAGGGGGTTATTTAAGCACTGTCACATGAATTAACTGGTACTCAGTGCCACCCAAGGGACTGAAGCCTCTGCTCAGCTTCCAAGTCGAAGGTCAACTCAGAACTAAGTTACAACCTCCACAGACTCAGACAAAGCTTCCCCACGTGCTGAGGAGCCACTTCCCAGCTGCCCTCACCCGCAGCACGGGCCCTGCCACATCATGATGTTTAATTAAGTGCTGGTTCATGACAAGCAGTGAGACACTTCACAGTGGCCCCACGCCCACCACAGCATTTTACCGACCCACCCTTTCAGGTTCTGCATCACAAGACACGTGCACACTTTGCAAACGGGCATCTGCTCACTCTGCAAAATCAGGGTTGTGCCTGGTTTTCTCTCCAGGGACACGGTGGCACCATCAGTGTAAAAAGACACACTGAGTATCAGGTGGGTTTGTCCGCTGGAAGATTTAGGGCCAAGTGAACCCTTGCACAGAAAAAAAAAAACAAAACAACAAAAAACAGGAGAACCCACAGAGCTCATGTATTTCAAAATGGACATTTTGACTGTTAAATTCTCCCTAAACCAAGAAATTTTACCGTGTAAATTATTACAGCAGTTTTCAGAGTGCTGGGTCAATAATTTCCTTCTTAGTGAATCCAAAAACGTCGTTTTTTCCTCTCAAGAATTAACATCAATTAATATTCTCAACAACAAGTGTGAGTTACACAACAGCTTCACTAGAAGCAGAGTCCTTTTGCAGGGTTCACTGAATACATTAATCCTCAACCCGTACTTCCAGTAATTGTCGCAGACACTCCCTCTGTGACGAGCCCCTCAGTGCCACCAAGTGCTGACCCTCACTGCAGCTCCTCGGGGACACTGGGTGGGGTGTTCCTTTCCTCCTTTGCTGCCGAGTGTCCTCCTGCACTTCTTAAAACACTGCTGCTGCTGCCCACATTTTATTTGCCACTCTATAAAGAGCACTAAGCTGTGAAGGAATGGACTGGAGAGAGGGATAGAAGGGACAGCTGGATGACACTAAACCAACTCAGCTTACAGGGAGGAAACTCCCCCCACGAAGCTGTGGGTGGGTGGGTGTTTTGAGAGCACAAATCCAGCCGGGGAAAGAATAAGATCCCCTGTAACTGCCCAGGCTTTGTAATTAGGGTTCAATTCCAACAGCGCCAGAGACATTTCCATCTTACAGGTTTGACTAATCGTCTGCTCCAGCAAAAGCAAGACCCCAGGCAAAGCGAAATACAGCTCCACTGACACCACACACAGCTATTTTCCGAGGCCAGTCCATCAATTTATTCCGTAATTTCCCTCCCATACACGCGCTCCCTGGGCGCAGGAAACTCAGCCTCGCAGCAACAGCAGGAGACAGGAGTGTTCATGAGCAACACCTGGGCACAGAATTCCTCCTTCTGGTGACATTGCCACAGGAGAGGACACCGGACAAATATTGAAGGAGCTAACGAGTAACGGAACAGGATTGCAACAGGGCTCAGGAACTCGAAAGACACAACAAAGTCACCCAGAGGAACAGGACGGGCAACAAAACCAATCGCTTCGACCTTTTTCCATGTCTTTGACAACTGTGCTCAGAGTTACCCGTGTGCTTTGGGGCACGGGAAGGTACACTACTGCATTAATAGCAATGAAGTTATTTGTGCTCACGTTGAAGCCGGGCTTGATTGAATGCCCTAAAATTTACATACTCCGACCTTCAGACCCTGAGGTGTGTGAAACAACAATCAAACCCTGTCCTGGATGTGACTTTCACCTGCCAAGTGTCCTCCACTCACCAAACGCTACTTTTTGTGGTGTCTTTTCCCCCCCAACCTTTGCCATTACTCATCTGACCAGAAAATGGATATGATAAATATTTATTGTGAAGACTCATTTCTCACATTTGTGTGCCCTGAGGAAGACGAGCTTATGCTGTGTCAGAAACCTGTGCTGCATCAAGATTCAGGTGCCACGGGTGACTTTTAGAATTCAGTTTTGTCAAAACATCTAAGAGTTTATGCAGATAAATATGTTTTGGGTTTTTTTTTTTTTTTACTACGTTCCTTCACTGAAAATTTCTTTAGGCAGATAGTGGGAAAGAGCAGCTGAATTTGCAAGGGGGAAAGCTACCACTTGTACAGAGATCAGCATTTGTAAAGAACAAAAAAACCCCAAAACCCAATAACCTGGCTGAATTGTCCACTGGGGATTTGTGGTTTGCAATATGTTGGTTTTATCTTTTGCTCCATTGTTGTTTGTTTTTTGTTTTTTGGTTTTCTTTTGCAAAGTCAACACCACAAGGAAAATCAGGGTTGATTAAAGAAGGAAAACGAGCAGCACAGCAGCTTGTACACGCAGGGGACCCCAAAAGCTTCTCCTTCCATCAGACATCGAGTCTCTCACATCACTAAGGGTGAAAACCACCCTAAAAAAGGACCCAACACAAACCCCAGCGAGGCTTTCTCAGGCTTACCTGTCACACCCGGGAACCGAGGGAGGAAAACCAGCAGGGATTGCCACGCAGGAGCAGCTGCCTGGGATACACGGACAAGGGCAGACAGGGGCAGACCTGAGCAACGAGAACAAACCCCTGAGTTGTGGGGTCTGCGCTGCCCCAGGGAACAAAGGACACCTGCCAGAGGGGAAAAAAAGGGACCCAGATGCTTTGGGGACCGAGGGACAGCACCAGGAGGGGCAGAGGGGAAGGCCAGGATTGAGGAGCAGTGCCGTGGGGTGGGGGGCAGCGAACCCCAAGGTGTGGGATTCCCTCCCCAGGTAAAACAGTGTGGCTACTCTGGAAAAACAGGCTGTGCCCCAGGACTCCCTCCCATCACCTTTTCCCCACTTCAGCAGGGGAAAGGCTCTTACCTGAGGGGCTTCACTCAGCTCCTTCCAGAACCTTCTGGGCCAGGGGCTCCCTCAGGTGTGGAGGGGCCCCGCCCTCCCCTCAGGCACCTCAGCCCCTCCCCTCACACACAGGTTTTAAGGCTTCAGCACGGGGGGCTCCTGCAAAGTGTGGGAATCTCACAACAAGCAACACCTGAGCGACCTTTCCTCGTTAACAGGCAATTAATTGAACTCCTCAAAGCACCTGCTTCTCCCTTCCTCCTCCTCAAACCTCTGGAACCCACTCGAGCTGTGAAAGGCGAGTTCCCTGCCTGTGGTGGTGGTGGGGGGGCTGAGGTCAGACGGTCTTTAAGGCCCCTTCCACCCCAAACCATTCCATTAAGGCCCCTTTCAGCCCAAACCATTCCATTAAGGCCCCTTCCACCCCAAACTTGCATTCTGCAAGTGATGCACGGCCCGGGAAGGATCCCAACCCACCTGCCCGTGCCGTGTGTTCAGCTGACACAGCACTAGGGGAACTCCGGGCATGTAACAAAGCCACTGCACCGATGGGCTCCCAGCTTTTACCCAAGATCCCATTAACACAAGACCACACACCCGTAATAACTAACATCGTTCAATTTACCCAGCAATAAAACCCCTTTTCAGCCCCCACCCTGGTCCCTGAGGAGTCCCATCGTTTTAAATGTGGAAAACTCAGAACCTGTGGCAAGAAAGGGCAGCCTGAGCCCGTTCGAGTTCTAAGTCAAGTACAAGGAATTAAAAAACAATATGTCAAAATAAATAGCACATGTTCAAGCCAGGCTCAGGGGAAAGAAAAAAAAAAAAAGCCCTTTCAGAAGCTATTTCCAGCAGACAAGAACTGACCTTCCCCTCATAAAATGCCACAGGGTATAAATAGAGGAGCCTCTCATGCCATTTGTCACAGAGACTTCTCCGTCTGCTCCGAGCACACAGGAAAACAGGACACTGTTCTCACAATGCTCCCAGCACTAATTAGCCTGGAGTCAAAATACCTCTTCTGGTTTGTAATACTATTTCTGGGGAAAAAAAAAAAAAAAAAATCACAGATCAAAAGCAAAGCAGAACCAGGTCAAGAATGCAGCCTTCCCCATCTCCCTTCTGAGCCAACAACACTCACCACAGCTCCCCGTGGCATCCCAACGTTTCCAAAAGTTTTGGGGATGCCAGTTATCACCAGCTGTAAATATGGAACACTCACCAGCCAGCTCTCACACGCACACACAGCATGATCCCTGCTGGGTGGAGGACAGGGAAGCCACTACAGTGGACACAAACATGTAGCTTGATGCAATGGGAAGGCAAATTTTAGCTTTTTCAGATGACAAAGAAGAGAGTTATTGTGCATCTCCCTCTCTGCAGTTACCCCTTCGGAATGTGGCTCTTGCCAGCTCTGTATCACTTGTGCGCAAGACGATCCTACTGGCACGAAATAACGTTTGGAAAAAATGTGCACAAAACCCTCCTCCACTGGGGTAAATATCGTGCATTATATTGAATTTCAAGCTTACACTTCCTAAGTCATCAGGCCTCATTCTCCCCTCCAGGTCTTCTGAACACCTTCAGTTCACAAGCACATTTAAGAGATGACAGTCTTTCCTACTCCACTGAAATGAGGGAATTGTCCTCTCTGCGTTAGAAGTCGTCACCTTCCCACTGTTCCCTGGCTGATGCCAGTGAGAGCTTCTGCACACTTGTCCTTCATTTTAGCTCCTGGTTTGTGCTCAACCACTAAAAAACCACCAGATCATATCCTAGCACATCCATTCTTCTCCATTTGACTGCTTAACTTCTGGAAAAACATGCCAAAAACTGGGCAGCCTGGCCCTAGAGCAGCAACATGTATCAGGGATGCAGAGCTGGAACTGGACACGACGTTGGGGTTTGTGTGCTTGGGTTTGTAGATTAAAACCAAAAGGATCTCGAAGAGGGGAAAAAAATAAAGCCAGGTTGGAAGCATCCCACATCATCCCCAGGTGAAAGTAACTCCTTCCCCCCCGCAACTTAACAACAATCAACAGACACATTTCGCTTGCAGGCAAAACCTGGCTGCTGTAGTGTAGCTTGGGTTTTATTTATGTCCACAAATATTTCAAAAAAATTACAAAATACTCAAATGGAGAGAACACAGAAGTCACGATTTCTGGGTTTCTACTCTGTTTACACTGTGTTATCCCATGGCAAACTACTCATATATACATTAAGCTTCAAGATATATATAAATGTAGCAGTCAGAATGTACACTCTGCTTTAACGGTGCAGTGAAACAAGCTCAACCATGACGACATAGAACAAGAGAGAGACGTTTCAAAAACACTAAAGCAAAGTCCGGAAAATAAAACTTACGGAACAGAGGGAAAAAAAGGAAGAAAAAAAAAAAGAAAAAAGGAAAGAGAGAGATTTCTTAAAAGAAAAAAAAGAAAGGTCTGGGTTGTTTTTTTTTAACGGGGCATCGAACACCGAGATGGCTTCAAAAGCCACTGGCATGTAAAGTTGTAGTTAATCATTGGGCTGATGTGGAAGAATTTCAGTGCTTCCTTGCTGAATGATGTGAACAAAATTATTAGAATGTTTTTCTGTGGGGAAAAAAACCCAATAAATTTGAACAGACTGCCGACTTCAGCTGAAAAAGTACAGAATACAGACAGAGGACCACTGGAGGCAGTTAGGTTTTTCTTAAGAACTATGGCTAAAAATCAGCCCAGAGAAGGGTCAGAAGGAACGGCTGAAGTGGCTGAACTCCCCCAAACTCCCAAATTCCACACAGTATAAAAAAAGGAGGGCAGAGATTTAACTGAAATGTGCCTAATCAGACCTGTAAAGCAAACTGAGGCACTCTCTGCCAAGCAGACCCAACTTTCTGGCTGCTCAGCTCTGAGCAAAAATAAAAAACTGTGCTCAGAAGGAAAACATTTCACCTGATCACTGCCCACAGCAACTGAAGACTTCACCTTCCTTGATTCTACACCGACCTCGTGGTTTGCCAAGCTCGGGAACACCAGCTGTTCCTCCTCAAACCTCCACACAGAGTCCAGACAGAGCAGCTGGAAGTGGTTAAATGCTACTGCAGTTCTCTAGCACTGAGAAATCTGGAAATGGAGGGCAGAAAAAGGAGATCAGCATTAGCTGAATAGTCCTCCTCACTCTCTCCTCACTCCTGCCTGAAGTGAGCCTGGAATAGATGCGTAATTTTGAATTTGAACTGCTGTCACTGGCGGTCCAACACCGACCTCTGGGCAGGTTTGAGGTGCAGGAGGTGGGTGAGCACTGTGCCTGCCACACCTTCCACGAGATAACTGATTAACTACAAGTTTATCACAGGTGGCTCAGAACAGCCCTAGGACACAACCATCACACTGAACAGGCTACAACAGCAGAGAGAGAGAGAGCACTCATGAGTTGAGAGAGAGAATGGGGGGGAAGTTGTGCACCAGCAGAAAAAAAAATGACCAGCATGTTCAGATGTCCGTTGGTCACGTCACCCTCTGCTCTGGCAAAGAAAAAGTGGCAAAACAGGGAAAAATGTTTAAAAAAAATCTGCCCAGTAAGCAGAGCTGTCTCCAGAATAATGCTCACTGGCCTTCTGTGTGTTCCTCTCCTCTCCCCATCCTCAGCAGCCAACAGGAGTTATCCTACATGGATCAGCTGGGAGCCAGTAAATGTTACTGTCCATAATCAGGTTAATCCAAAAGCAGTAAAAGTTCCTGAGATGCAGAACACTGGTGGCAGTTAAAAGAGCTTTTGCTTATAAAAACAAAACTCACAACAGTAAAAAACAGACTGGTGTTTGCAAAACAACTTTAAGGACACTGAGTTGTCCACTTGTCTTGAGAACTTCTCAAACAGGAGGCCAGGAAAGAGCACGTCCTCCAAAATACGCACGTGCAGACAAAATGCTGCCTGGACTGCTCTGAGCCATGGAACATTTCCAAAAAGAGACCTTTAGAACAGATTATTCCTTTGAACTTTTTGCCTAAAGTCTAAGTCCTTTCTTTTGAAGTTGTCATAGGTGGCTAAACCATGACAGAAGTTTTCAAAAGGTCACAGGGAAGAAGTGCTTTTATGGCCACGCTGAAAATGAGAAAGCGCCGAAGGGGGGAATCAAAAGGGTCAGGCTGGTTCCAAGGGACATCTGGGCTGCTGAGAAACCCAACTCAACAGAAATCATCTGAAGAACAGAGAGATGGAACACGAACAAAAAAAAAAAAAAAAAAAACCCCAAACAACCAAACCAACTGAAAAAAAAAAAAAAAAAAAAACAGANCCAACTGAAAAAAAAACAAGAACAGAAACAGTCATTTGCAACATTATCCCTGCAAATCCCTTTAATGCTTATTTTTGATATCAAACCAAATGTCAAGCTTTTACCCATTTGAAATTATTGATACCCATCACTCCCTTTAATTAATTAAAGGGATAATTATATATATATATTTTATTAAAAAATCAACTCTGTATTCTGTCAATACCAGGTAGGAATTCACAATTTGTGATGTTACTGAAAATCAAGATAAACGTTTCTGGAGTTTTGTCTTGTTTTGTTTCTCCCCTCTACCCAAAAAAAGTTAATATTTACAGACTTAAAAAGCCATGCTGCAGAACTGAGCTCTCTTTAAAATTATGAAGATTTCCTACAATGTATTAAAATAAAAGTAGATTTTTATTATTATAGCACTTGGATTCAGAGCTTGTTATGTCACCTACTTGCAATCCTTGTTTTTTTTTTTTTTTTTAAATAGCTATAGATGCATTGAGTGTCTCTTCACGCACAGTGACTCGTGTTGTGAACCTGATTCTAGCACCTACTGAAAACAAACTAGTAAGAAAAGAAAAAAGGAAGGAAAAAAAAAAGGAAAAAAAAAAAAACCAAAAAAACCAAGATTGCAGGAAGTTCTCTGAATATTCCACACAGTCCTGTATTTCCAATAGGCTTCTGAATATGTTGTCATGCAGGGAGACCCACACCAGTCTTGAGAAATCTTCTCTACAAATGAACACTATGCTGATAAGTCTCTACTTGTTGGGTGGTTGCTTCTGTTTTAAATATATAAAGAAATCTTTATAAGATATTCTTTTCCTTTTGTAGCTCTTCTCGTATGTAAAAATGTTCCACTCCTGCCCAAGGACTGGGGTTTCCACAGCCAGCGTTACAAATAAATAATTTATTACAACTGTTTGTCGCCTTCTTTCTTCAGTCGACTGCAAGAGAAAGAAAAACTAGATTTAACACAGGGAAGGGAGGGAGTGTCAGACACTTCAGGGCCAGCTCTGCCTTCCTGTCACCTCTCCCAGGTGCCTTGAAGGGAACAGAGGATGCAGGTTTTGAGCTCAAAGCCCAGTGTGCTGTCCCAGCAGTGGTAACTGTGTGTGCAGGGGGAGAATGATGACCTTCTGCCCCCCAAAAGTGCTCCTGACATGTGAGCACCAGCCCCAGCGCCAGCCCATCAACTCCAGCCTTATCTGCAGTCCCAGATGTGACAGACTGGCTGTCCCCGTGGAACGAGGACAGCAGGCAGTTCTGGACAGCAGGAGCAAGGAGGGAAACATCAGAGTAAAGCAGTGCAGGGCAGGTGTTGAATATGCTGCTTCCCAGATATCCTGGCTACCCACAGACACCTGGAACGATCCCTGTGAGGTGCTGGTGGCTTTTTCTCCTCAGCTGATGCTGTCAGTGGTCACTGCCAAGGAGGAACTAAGGTGGTGTCACACAGAACCACTCCACCACCAGCACTGCAGAGCATTCAGGGCAGAAACCACTCCCAGGATTCATCCAGGCATTCTCAGCTGGCAAGGCTGTATCATTCACACACTTCAATTTCCCAGAGCCCTCAGACATTTCTTGGGATTCACTGAATCCCTCCCCTCTTCTTCACAAAGCTCTGCCCACCCTCCACTGCTCTCGGAAGAGAAAGAGATGTGGGAACAGCAACACACTAAAAACCCCCCATCAGAGGGAATTCTGCAACGTAAGACTCAGCTAGTCTAATCCTGTTCCAGTAATTTGGACCCTGCTGGACCCTCCAAGCTGCCCAAATCGGGTCACAGTAAAGCTTCACCTGTAACTGCACCAGGACACTGACTCAGCTCACAGCCAGAAAGGCAGAAATTCAGAAGGAAAAAAAAGACGAAATGTAAAGAAATACAAAGGGATCTCCCATGTTTCCACAACGTGGAATCATCTCTCACCTGTAATAATCTTCCTGACTCGGTAGATGCCCACCATGCATGTGAGGATGCCCGTGCAACCACTGCTGCTCCATTGCCAGTCTTTGCAGCTCTGCGGACTGGGCGTGCATGGCCTGCAGCTGGTGGGCTGCTGACATGGGAGGTGGAATGGCACCAGGCAGATCCCGTGGGTAAGGAGTACCTAAGAGACAGGGCCCATTTTACAGACACTTGTTTGCTACACGCTGCGCAGAGCTGTCCCGACAAACCCGACCAACCAACCTGTTACACCTCAACTCCCCCCGCTAAGAAAACACATCTCGCGTCACAGCCAAGCCTGGTAAAGGACCATAAAATGCTCTCACCAAAGACTGGATGTCGGAGCATTTCATGCTCGTGAGGTGGCTGCCCTAGCAATGGGTTGGGGATGGTCCCAGGTGGGTAGGGAAAACGTGCCAAATGGGGTCCGGCTGCTAAAGGATCCACCAGTGGGTGAACAGGTCCTGCTGAGCCTTGGGAAGAAGGAAAGAAAGCATCAATCAGCTGCCTTGGGATTGCAGAGGAACTGCAAGGCAAAAGGAATAACACAGCGAACGCAATTATCCCTCAGCTGGTATCTGGTCCAGAGCAGAAATTTCGGGTCATTTTGCCTTCTTATTCATCTCCAACCTAAGGAGACACCTGGATTGCAACAGCCTTGACCACTACCCTGGAGCAAAGAACTACTTCGAGACACTCAACTGTATTTTAGGAGCCCCTCACTGTATTTGAACCTGCCATCCAATATTAAAGCCAAATTACTTTTGAAATACACTTATGAGAGATTTGGCAATGGACTGACTTGGCTCTGTCTGTGCCAGTCTCTCGCTGCACCGAGAGGCAGAATGTACAAACCATATTTCTCTCCAGCTGGGGAGTATCAGACTTACCTGCACAGAGGTGCTGAGTGACTGACTTACCTCACAACAGAACCCTGGTACAGACACGACCTACGGCAACTTCCTCCTGCTATGTGGGGCGTGCAAACCTGCCTCCACCCGAGCCAGCCTCTGATTTCTGCAGCACTCTCAAGCCACGCTCACAAACAACAGCTTTAGGAGTGCTGACGCTCAGCACTATCACTTCCTACCTGTACCCCATCCCCAACCCTTAACAATCTCACAACACCCTGCTGATTTCCTTGCTGGACGATCTGGATTCAGCACTCAAATTCCCTCCAAACTCCCCAAAGCAGCTATCCCAGCACATCTCATGCATAATCCTCCAAGGCAAAGTCTGCTATGTTTGCTTGCACAAAGACTGCACTGGTAACCAGAACCTGCACTTCAAGTACCTGGAATTTCCCCCCCCCCCCTTCTTGGAAGCTAATGCACCTGGTCTGCCACCTAAAATATCTGGAAAATTCTGTTTAGTGCCTCATCTTCAGGACTCCAGACCTCTAGAGGGGTTGCTTTAGAAATGAGCAAGGCATGGATTCATTTTTGAGGCTATCAAACATTTCTGGAAAAAAGTTTCCAGACACCAGAATACACCCTAAATAAAAAGATGCCAGTGCACAATTTTAGATGATTCTCATGAGAATTGTGACAGAAGATTTCAGCTCAACTAAAGCCAGATGGTTAGCATGTTCAGTGGCTAAAGAGATGAAGTTTTCCTCCAATTTATTTTTGCAGTTCCTATATGGAAACACCATCTCCAGTTATACCTCCTAACGTAACAGCCACAAGCGTGAGCAGTGTCACCAGTTCCATGACACCTCTCCTAGGGAATTCCCTGCCCCTGTACCCCAGAGACCACTGTAAGGTGCTGCCCTGGGATGCCTGTATTTAAAAAAAAAAAAAAAAACAAACCACAAACCTGTCCCAGTGACAGTGTGGAATCTCAGTGAGCATTCACTGTGGTGTTACCATCCTGTTTCACTGTTACTGGTTCACTCTCACAGAAATTACCCACATTTCAATTATTACAACCTTACACGGTACAGAATCACACCATGGACAAGAAGGCACAGCCTTAAGCTGTGCTAGGGGAGGTTTTAGACATTAGGAAGAAATTCTTTCCAGAGAGAGTGATCAGACACTGGAATGGGCTGCCCAGGGAGGGGGTGGAGTCCCTGTCCCTGGAGGTGTTCAAGGAGAGACTGGATGTGGCATCAGTGCCGTGGTCTAGTAGGCAATGTGGTGTTGGGTCAAAGGCTGGACTTAAAGAACTCAGAGGTCTTTTCCAACCTCGCAGATTCTGTGATTCTGTGAAAACAGGGATTTTGCCCCTTGAACCCCCGGGTCCCAGCCTGCCTGTTCCGGGCAGACTGACGCTAACAGCTCACGGGAGGGGTTTCCCTGGGGAACTGCCCAGTTCCCTGGGCTCACCTTGGTGCAGGGGATCCTGCTGGTGTAGGTGTAGATGCGAGTGTATGTGTGAGTGCTGGTGGTGGTGGGGCGTGACGTTGAACATCTGGAGCCGCGCCAGGGGGTCGTTGGTGAGCGACGCCATGCGCTCGGCGTGGATCCGCTCGGCCGCCAGCCTGTCGGGGTAGCTCATCTCCGGCCGCAGCTGGGGCCCTGCCAGCGCCAGTCTCTCCCTTTCCAGGGGGTTCAAACCCGGGTGGAAGGAGGCGAAGGGGTGAGGTCCTGCCGTGGGTGGAATAGTCAGTGCGCCGTGCCTGGCAAAATGCTCCATGGGGTTGGTGGTCGGGTGCAGCGCGTCCAGCTCCGGGGGCTTCACCTCGAAGCCGGGCTTCATCCTCTCGCGCAGCTCCCGCTCCCGGATCTCCCGCTCCCGGATCTCCCGCTCCCGCAGCTCTCGCTCCCGAATGGTGGGATCCACGTTGTAGAGGCCGGGCATGTGGTAGGCCAGGAGCGGATCGGTGGGGTTGAGGGGCACGAAGAAGGGGTGGTTGCGGTTTGTGGGCGACATGACGTGAGGCCGCGCGTACTCGCTCAGTGTCCGTAGCGCGGGCGTGTCCGGCCCGATGTAGGGTGGGACGGCAGCAATGGTGGTCGGGGGAGGTTCAAATGAAGGTCTCATGTGTGCTGGCCCGCTGAGCTGGGACTCGCCGAGACGGCCCTCGTGGGAGGAGCTGGATACCTTCTGCTGCACAGAACGGGGGGAGAGAAGTTTAGTCCGACACACTCGGCTCAGAATGCTGCAAGTGCACACCTCCCATCTTTGCCTCAAGCAGCCAAGTTCAGACTTTGGCTCTT
Organism: Oxyruncus cristatus; assembly: GCA_013399855.1. Taxonomy (NCBI): domain Eukaryota; kingdom Metazoa; phylum Chordata; class Aves; order Passeriformes; family Cotingidae; genus Oxyruncus; species Oxyruncus cristatus. The sequence continues at coordinate 166,538 of VXAY01003445.1, forward strand.
TATACCAACACTGGAGTTTGGATCTCCTCGTAAAGGAAGTTAATTAGGTTCACTTCAACTTTAAGAAGCCTTCAGATGCCTTTTTTTTCCAGCAGACAGCTCTCATGTGCCTGCACAGTAGTGCAAGGGACACAAAGACATTTATTGTATCTGCACAGTGTTTTCCTACTGCAAGTAAATGTCAACACTTGGCTTCACTCTCCCCAGCTGCTCTGGCTTCCCTCACACCAGACACAGAGCAGGAGCAGAAGCTCTCCACTTCCTTTAACGAGAAGACAGTCCCAGAGTGGGCTGGATACACAGAGCTCCATATTCAGGAACACCCAACTGCACAGGCATTAAAGTGCTCCTGGGATCTGCTTCCTGCAGTGACCACCCAGGTCAGAGCCAACCACCAACTCCCTCCCACAGCTCTGAGCCACAACCGAACCTACCGCAGCTCTTTCCGCCTCTCGTTCCCGCTCCCGCTCCCTCTCTCTTTCCTTCTCCTTCTCTTTCTCTCTTTCCCTCTCCTCTCTGGCTTTCTGCTCTGCTTCCCTTTTGGCCTTTTCAATGGCCTCTTCTCTCTTCTTGGCCAGTTTTGATCCTGCCAGAGGCATGAAGTACAGGTCTGCTCTTGAGCATGAATTGTAGCCACGGTCCAGGTGCTTATAGAACCTGAAAGAAGCACAAGAGAAGGAGCTTATCCCTGGGAAAGATGCAGGAGTCTGGGATTTGAGAGCTCTATGTCAAAAATAAAAGAAACTCTCACTTTACACTTATACAAAGCACTACCAGCTTCCTTGAAAGCCAGGAGAAAATTAACTGAACCACATTTACTCCAAAGAGTGTAAAACCAGAGCATAACTGATGAAACCTCCGTACCTGGCTGACTGACTGGCGTGACTGGGGATATCCACCACAGTGGGCTCTGGTGATGGACTCCTGGGTGGAGGGGGAGGGCTTTCTGGTTCCTCAGCTTCATCTGGGACCTCCTCTTTGATCTGGATGGGTGGCAGCGTGCAGGCTGTCACCACGGGCACCGTCCCACTAGAGGCTGCTGACGTGGAGATGGAAGTCTGGAGCGGGATGCCAGGCATGGTGGGTGGCGTGGAGGTGGAGGGGCACGAAGGAGGGGTGATGGAAGGTGGGCCCCCTGGGACAAAGGGATGCTGAGAAAAGGGGGGCTGGGAGGATACCTGATGGAGTCCAGAGGGGGGGTGACTAGCAGGAGGGGGAAGGCTCTGACTTTGGGTCAGAACGGGAGGCTGGGCTTGCGAGGACTGCAGTGGTTGGCTTTGAGGCATCAGCTGCAGAGGGGGAGGGTGTGCAGACGGAGGGTGGTGAGTCGAGAGGGAGCTCAGAGGTTTTAAAGCGGGTGGTGGAGGCAAGTTGGAGTTCATGGAGAACGGAGACGGGCCAGAGAGGTGAGGAGGGTGCTTATGGGATGGAGCAGTGGGGAGCTGAGGGATGGGGGTGGTAGGGGGAGGTTTGATGTGAGGCATGGCCATGGGGGCAGGGGGCAGGGGCTGCTCCCGCGGGGGCTGCGCCTGCTGCAGCGAGGTGGCCGTGGGCAGGACAGGTTGTGTCACCTGCAGAGCCGAGTGGGAATGAGAGGGGGCTTGTGTCTGGAGGGGAACCTGAGACTGAGACGCCTGAGCAGGCAGGGAAAACGGCTGGGAAGGTACAGGATGGGGCAGGAGAGGCTGTGTCTGCAGGCTGTGAGGGGCAGGCTGGGCCTGGCTGTGGAGCGGGGGCTGCGTGTGGGGCTGTGAGGAGGCAGGGCTGGG
>VXAY01003445.1:168436-205320 GCA_013399855.1 Oxyruncus cristatus
TGCAGGGGAGGGTGGGGGGACGGGAGCCTCTGCGGGTGCAGAGCAGGGGCCTGCTGGATGTGAGAGTGAGGAGGAGGTGGGGCAGGGGCCTGGGGCTGGCTGGAGGGCTGGGATGCTGGCGGGGAGACCTGCGGTGGGGCCGAGGCAGCGCTGGACACCGCGGGCAGCGACGCTGGTAACTGGGCTGGTACAGGTGGTGTGGCTGGAGGAGCCTGGCCAGAGCTGCTCTGTGCCTGCAGCACCTGGGGCTGTGCCTGCAGCACTTGCTGCTGGGCGGAGGAATCCGAGTCGCTCTCATTGTCCTGAGGGCTGGGGATGCTGGGCGAGGTGCTCCGGTTGTCCTGGTCGATGTCCTTGGGATCGCTGCTCCCCTCGTCGTTGACGCTGCGGCTGTCGGAGCTCTCGCCCTCACCCTCGCCCTCCGAGGGGGAGTTGGGCCTGCTGATCTCCTGCAGGGAGAGGGGCAACAGTAACCACTGCACCAAGGGCAGCCCCAGTGTGACTGTCACACAAGAGCAGGCACCCTCTGAACCTCCCAGCACAGGCAACACCAATACCCAAGGGGAGCATGCCAAGACAACAGAGCCAGGCTCCTTTCAGTAGTGCCCAGTGGCAATGGGAATGCACTGAAATGTAGCAGGTTCTCCCTGAACGCAGTGAAACGCTTTCACTGTGAGGGTGACCAGCAATGGAAAAGATCTGCCCTGTGAGGCTGTGAATTCTCCATCTTTGGAGACATTCAAAAGCCACCTGGATATATATCCTGGGCAGTCAGCTCTAGGTGGCCCTGCTGGAGCAGAGAAGGTGGCCTTGATGACCTCCTGATCCCTTCCAACCTCAGCCATTCTGGGATTCTCTAACATGGAAAGTTCAAGTTCAAAATCCCCAGATCCTATGTAGAGTGAAGCTGGTCAGATACACAGCAACATCCTGAAAGTACTTCAATTGAGCTTTGATACCACTGAATTTAGAGAACTCCAGTGGCAGTCTTCTAACTTTCCACAGAACAGGAAAAAACAAATTTAAACTAAAAAAAATAGGGGCAGAGGAGTGGAAAACAGTCCAAGTGTACTCCTATATGGTTGATATTAATATTAAAACAAAGCAAGAAACAACTTCTGGACTTACCCTGTATCATTCCACTGTTCCCAACAGAAGGAACACATTATAATATTGGTTGCTTTCCAGCCCCAGATTAAGTTACAATTTGCTGTGGCTTAAATTGATTTCATGGTTTTGGTTTGTTACCAGGTTTGCAACCCCCCTCCACCACACCCTCTCAAAGCATTCTCCTCAGAGGAAATATTCCTCTGGGGGACTCACTTGAGTTTTGGATTTTTTGGCATTGGACCTGTCAGGTTCCTCTGTGTCTGACGCTGCCTTTTCCCGCTGCCTCTTGGAGTTCTTGAGAGGAGAAGACACCTCTTCTTTTATCTTCTGCCACAAGGGAAGCAGAATACAGCAGTTATCAGTGGTGTAAATGCAAAAGTAAATCGAATATATGTATGCCTGTGATACCATATTTAACACAAATAAAGGAGAAGGGTTCCTATGGAGCAGGAGAACTCAGAAGCTGAGACAGTGTTTAACAACAACCCAACAGGCATCAAACTACCAGGAAAAATGAGTGAATAAAGCACTCCTCTCATCAAGGGGTATTTTAAACAGAGCTGTGCAGGACCAAGTCCAGCAGCAACTCACGCCAGATCAACCGGCCCAGGTTACTCTTCTAGCAGGGACCAACACCAGCTGTTAACAGAGGATGGAACAAGAATTTCTACAGGAGACAGGCACAAGACAAGCCTCATTAAAGTCCTGCTTTACTCCTGATGTTTTGAGAGGAATATTTTTAGATCCCCTCAAATACAGAGCTAACAGTGAACAGCTATTATAAGACTACTACCTTCTTTTCATTTCCCGGGACAGCTTTATACATCGCATAATTACCAAACCTCACTTACTTCAAATTCTGCCAAGTTTTCAGTCTTATAATGTGAAAACTTGCTCCACACTCCAGTTTTGACTTTTTTTATTTAAAATATTTATTTTTAACTTGCTACTTTTTTGCTTAATGGCAAGCCTTGCTGCTTCATGTGGCTTTGTTGCTTTAGAATTCTCTTGGAAAGACACTTATTCATTGAAACAGGCTCAACTGTCAGCTCTGCTCTGAAAAATCAAACAAATACACCTCCAGAAAAGCAGTAACAGACGTTGCCTCAATTACCACATATTCAAATTCCTTTATAAACAAAGACTAAGCACCACTTAAAAAAAAAAAAAAAATCCCCAAAATTGTCTACTTGTCTCAAATACAGCATTTCTGAGCTGCATTACTTCCCTGAGCTTAATGCTTGCGTTTGCATCTGAAATGGGAGGATTAGTTTATCGTGAGAGCAGAAAGGTTACGTGGGGCTACTTCAGTGGTCTGATCACTACCCAACCCTCTCTGCCCAGGCATTCTCTGCTTAGGAATTTCCAGGTCAGCGGGAGATTCTCCAGCCTCCTGCAACCTCGTGTGCCTGACTGAGAGGCCTCAGGTGTGCTGTCCCAACACAAGAGGCGTGGGAAAAGGTTACCTTGGTGGATTTTTTCACCGAGTCTGCCTTGCTGTCGTTGCTGGAGGTGCTGGCGGCGCTGGGCGAGTTGCGGCCGCTGGACCTGATGTCCTCGTTGATGGGGGAGGCTCTACCATCGGGGCTGGCTGGCTGCTTCTTCCGACCACTGCGTAGTGTAGACATCTGGGGTTCAACACAAACAAGTGTCTCCAAGTCAGCATCTGCCCAACCTCTTGAATTTCCTCTGCCTTACAGCAGGGGCGTGGACGACGCGCTCGTGCCAAGAGCTCCACAACCAAAAACCAGGAGCGCTGTTACAACTTCTCCTTGAAAGCTCATCTGGACTTCAAAGGAGGCAAATCCTTCATCTGTCTACTCAAAACCAGTAAGTGCTGATTATTTAATTTAACAGTGTCTGTTAGAAATAAGGTTAGAAGGGTGTTTCAATACACATTTGCAAGTCTGCCTACACACAGAAGTGAATGAGGTAGGAGAGGACCCCCGTGTTCCATTAAAAATAGTCCACCTGTTGGCATTCAAGCAGTCAGGGCCAGGTTCTAAACCCCCAGTTTGTGTGCTCCTGCTATGCAAAAAGAGGTCACAGTCAAGAATATTTCAAGAATTAATGCTGTTTCCCTCCCAGTTTGGCAGTTTTTTGGGATGACTGGCTGCCATAAAAGCAACGAGCCAACATTACCCAAGAGTGGAGCCTCACAAAGAGATTTTAGAATCAATGGTTGTATCATCACGATCACAAAGACAGGAAGGGGAGGGGAAGGAAAAGAGATCTATCTGCTGCTTTCCATCAGCCAAATCCAAATCAAAGATCAAATTAGGCAGAGCTGCTGTCAGTGCTCTCCCAAGTGATGTGCTCCCAGGAAGGCTCCCAGCATTCCACCCTGAGCAACAACTCAGGGACAGGGCACACCAATCACAGAGGCAACAGAGAGCTCTCTGCAGGGAAGAGATCTGAACTCCAGTAATATGAGGAGACCACATGAACAGCATCTAATTTTTTAAAACTCCTCCCAAGGGCTTAACTCTGACAGGATCCAGCTGGAAGGAGGACACGTACTAGAACAGAATCTGTAACAAACTGTCAAGTGCCCCCTTACGATGCCAGTCCACGGCCAGTCATTACAAACATAGAAATAACTGATCTGAGCTCACAGAGACATTTCAGCTCCTTTTTCCAAAGAAAGCCTCCACCCCAGCAAAGCTCACACAGAAATGCAGCAGCAGGCACAGTCCAAGTGAGATTAGCTCAGCTGGTGCTAAAAATGCCAAGGTCATGGGTTCAACCCCTGTACGGGGATTCACTTCTGAGGAGTTGGACCTGATGATCCTTGTGGGTCTCTTCCAACTCAAGATTATTTTGTGTGATTCTGTGGAACCGGCACGATGGAGAAAGAGTCAGTTCAGGATCTGACCCCTCTCCCCCAGAAGATGAGGGCTAAACCTACCGAGCCTCGACTCCGCCGTGTCCTCATGCTATGCTTTCCACTGAGTCCATCATCTTCCTCTTTGACAGGCTTGAACATAAAGGGTGGAGGGTCAACTGGCTTCTCGATGGGCGGCAGCTCCCCGTACTTCTTGAAGTGAATCCGACAATCCGTGCACAGCAGGATGTTTTCCCGGCCACCGTGGTGCCAGTCCTTGGAGGCTTGGGGCAGGGAGAGCAACAGCTCAGCAACACACAAAGCACCAGAGCCCCAGAACAAGCACACTGGATCATTTAAAAAGCTGCAGTTAGGAAACTAGCTGCTTTTCTAAGGGGTAACAGAAGTTGCAGGAGTTTCTGGAGAGCTCTGTCCTGTTCCAGTGCACATCTTCAACGTTCTGTTTACAAACTAGTTGTCTGCTTGAGAAACTACAGTTTTGAAACCAAAGACTTGGCCTTATCTGCTCTACCTGGGAGCTACCAGGCAGCTGTTGATCTCCAAAGCTGTGGTTTCTGCAAGAGAAGTGAGCTGCGAACCTCGCATTTCCTTCCCTATTTTGGGGCTCACATTTCCATGCTGTGCAAAAGCCCCAAATATCAAACGACCTTCAGAACACCCCCAGGAACGGGGCTGATGCAGAAGAGATTTGGTGCAGCATGAAGGAGTTTTGTGTGTGACAGTCACAGCCCAATACTGATTCATTACATCACAAATTGATTACATAGACTGTGGATCACGGAGATTTATTCCTGTATAAATGTCTACCCCAGGGTTCTCCTTTGTCACTGCAATATTAATTTGCAACGGCAAAGCCTGATTAACTCGGCAAGGAATGCTGCACGTTTTAGCTGATTCAACCCCACATTTTTTTTCTGAACAGTTGTACAAGCACCCAAACTGCTCCCGCTTGAATGAACCCACACGAAAACAGGCAGTAGAAGGGAAACCCAGCAGTGAGCTGGGACATACTGGTGGTGAAGCAGTGGCGGCAGGCGTAGCCCTTCAGCTCCTGCTCGCTGTCCTCGCTGTCAAAGTCATCTTCACTGGCCGAGCTCAGGTCCACTGAACAAGTGAAGAACAAGGGGAAAAAGAGGAAAATGGAAAATGAAACACTCGGCAGGATTTTCTATTTCCTCTTACTCGGCTGAAATAACCATTAATAAAAATAGCTGGTGACTTCCTACAACCACCCTGCCTTGCACGGCCATTATTTCTGATTTTTCAAATTAGGCAGGGCCAGACCTCATCAGCCTACAGGTGAAAGGAGGATTCCAGCAACGTGCCAAGTGACACAACTCACAGAACTTGACTGAGTACACGGTACAGTTCCAGATAAATTGTCATTCAGATGTCATTCGTGGTGAGCTGGAGAGGCTGTGTTCCAAAAACACAATTTTCAAGAGAAAAGAGGTTTCTCTCTAGAACGTGTTCAAATTTAAAACCCAATATCCCGTACTTAAAACCTACTTTACTACATTTCATGAACAGACACTGTGGTGGCTTTTCTGGTTTTTCATTTTGTTCCCAGACTTCACCTTCCAGCCCAGCTGAGGACCAATGTCACGCTCTGTTAGACACTGGCTGTATTTAACCAGCAGCAGATGTGTTTGCGGGTGGAAGAATCGATGCTTACATATAATGGACCTGTTTGGAACACACGCTGCGATTCTTTTGGATGAGAGGTACTATAAAGGACACTACCAGCTTTCCAATCCTTGCTCAAGCCTCAGAGAGCTTCGACCCGTGGCAAACTCGCATTTCAAAACCACGTTTCAAAGAAGAGGAGGATATGGAAAGGGCCCCCTCCCTTTGTGGCAAGCAGTACCCAGCAAATCAGCAGATTACAAGGCTGTGAGCAAAAAAGCAGCATCTAAACCCACTGAAAATCTGCAGACACCACAAAAACTGTATCTTATCTTCTAAACAACTCAGGAGTAAATCCTTTCTTTCTGAGAGAGCTGCGTTTTTCAAGCACCACCACTATAAATTCACATCATCACAGGTCTATCATTTGTCACAAGCAGAAAACCCCTCTGGCTTCTCTTGTTCAAATCCTTAATTAGGAGAGAAGTCCTTGGTGCAAGAGTACTGGTTTTCTAAAGGTTCCAAGAGGATGTTTTGTGCGTGGAGGTTATAGCTTATGGATTACAGCTTATGGATTCTGCAGTAGCTGCCATCAGCATCTGTCAGCAACTCGTTACCCCTCAAATTAACACAGGGCCCCATTTAATAGCCAGCACCACCAACATTCCCACGGTAATTCCTGCAGGTGTTTAAACCCTGACTGCAAAACTGACCCCAGGCTAGGACTTGCTTTCTTTTACTGAACTGGTTTTTATTCTCATCCCGCAGTTGGATCCATATGCACACGTCCTTCCAAACACCAGCCAAGTATCTTGGATTGAGCTGTAGAGTCCAGATCCTCACTTCTTGTGCACACAGAAACCAGCACTAAATCCTATCAATTCAGCAAGGAAAAACTAACAGCCCCTTTCCCACCACCTCACTACCACCCTCTCCAAATTCTGTCCTGCCTGATCACCACATCCTCCACCTCCCCCACATTCTGCCTTCCACACGGTCCCCTCTTGCTTTACAAAGCACGTGAAATGTGCTGGGTTTAGTCCACAGAAAGGCTCTAAACCTCACAGGGTAATTAATACAAGCCTTTTATGTAAGGATAAAAGTTTCTATCTCCCTATGGATGTTGCTGATCAGAACCCTGTGCAACGCAGCACGTGCAGCTGGTTAGGGGAACTACTGTGTGTTTGGACACTTGTGCTCCAGGCAAGGCCCGTGTTCTTCCCTGAGACACAGTGCTGGATACAGCACCCACTCTGAGGTCCTGGGTCACCCAGGAAGGACGGAAGGGACTTCCTTTCTTTTTGGGATTCCCCATTCCCGCTACTGCAATAAGCCTGGATAAAAATACGACACAACACCAAGAAAGGAGCAAGGAAATTCAATACCAATACCGGGGCAATATTTCCATCCTTACAGGATGCTTTTATGTTCAAGGACTGCACAAAGCACCGGGTGATCAAAGCCGCCTTCCACATTCCAGCATAATGGCGCAGGAACGGGAGAGGGCAACTGCCTGAACTCCATTTCCTTGCTCTGTCCCCTTGAAGGTACAGCACCATTACATTACTGCTGCTGCCTGCATTTAGACAAAGATAAATGCATTGCTTTTAGCTCCCACTTACAGAATTCACTGGAGGGGGGCCTGGAGGGAGTGTTGACTGGAGTGGAAGCAGTTCGAGTTTTAATTCTCCGAAACACAGCCTGCCTCCGATGCCTACGGTGGGCTCGAGAACTTGCTGCTTCAGGGGTTTTCTTCCAATAGTAATAGAAGGTGATTAGTTCTCCCTGCAAACACAGAAGGAGTATGTTAGAGGGACGTGCAAATCTGACTTGTCAGCTTTCTCCCTGCCTCGTGCCTCTCTGTGTGCGCACATGTATTTTTCTAGGAACGATCACGACGTGCTTCAGCCAGAGAAAAAGAATTATTCGGTAAGACAGGAAATAAAAAACTCTCATTATTTTTGGTTTGCTTTTGCAAGGCAGGAAAAGTAGTAAATGAACGGGTTTTCACTCCTTGTCTAGAAAAAGGAAGAGGTTGGGAAGCACATATCCAGGCTCCACATGGATGCTGCTGGCACTGCTGGCCCTGGGATTCAGAAGAGGGTGCCCTTGTCTCACTGTCAGCATCCCGTGACACCTCTGCTCTGCTCAGGAGAGGTACAACCTCCCACTGAGTTCTGGGAACAGAGAACCCGAAACTGCTACAAATCCTCCGGTGTTCACAGAGAGAGCAAGGCTCAGTCCAAACAGATACTGCCATTTTGTCAACCTACACTCCACATACAGGTTATTTGTCAGTATTCCTGTTTCAGAAGCTGAAAGTCAGAATGAAAACGTGTTCGACAACAAGTTTATAACCGTAACACAACCCCTCTACGGCAAATCGTGTTTTAATTTGAATATATATGCCCACATCTAAATTAATTAAGCAGTTAAAAGAGCACACCTAGAGAAATGGGTGATAATTTCACAGCAAAATGAATCTGGCTTACATTCAAGAAGTGCAGCAGCTGCCATTCAAACTGGAGGATGTAATGCTGAACCAAAGAACAGCATGTGGTTTTAATCTCTTTTCTCTTACTTTTGAATCCCCATCATTTCCTGGTGACTCGTCTGCCTCTGAGGTAAAAGGTGTTGTTGCTTTCAAGTTGCGAGAGAGAGAAACGGAGGAGTTCTAACCAGCCCCTTGAAAAAAATCAACATCAGAACAAACATACCTGAACTGCCCACAAAAAGGGTTCCTTTGAACTGTGTTTTTAAGTGATCAAATAACCTCAGCCCGCTCCCCGCGCGGGGAAATCCTGCAGCTCCTGCTCAGGGCAGAGCATGGGGTTAACTCGGACCTGAATCCAAACCTTCCCCCAAACAAGCAATTACAGCCACAACTAATACCTGTACCCCTGAAACACCCTGCAGACAAAAGCAGGATGTTGTTCTAAACATTACCTGCATTTAAGACGCTCAAGAATTTTATCAGCGCCTCCTTTAAAAATAGAAAGGTCAGAAATAAGAACACAACCACAACTGGGATTTCTGGCAGAAATAGATAATGTTTAATCTGAGCTGCGACAGACTGGGATGATGCTGCTGATCCTCACCATGAACCTCAACAGTATTAATTATTCAGAGAGGTAACCGGTGAGGAAGAGGAGGAAGGAGCCAGTGGGGCAAAACATCACCTACAACTTCTGATTCTGAAGCACAAAAGCCCTACGGAAAAAAAAAAATATTTAAAAAAATAAGGGTTTCCCACAGAGAATTTAAAACTGTAAGTCAGACTGGGACAGAACAAAGAGTTCTGACCCCAGCACCCTGCTCTGCCCCTGCCTGTTCCCGTGTTTGCTTTAGAAATACCATTTCACTGAGTGCACTAAGTGGGCTCAAAGTCCACCCGGCCCAACTGTTTGTCCAAGAGGGATATGCCCCGTGCCAGAGGCAGGCACAGCTCTGCACAAAAGCTTTATGCAATGCTCTTGCAAATGAAACCAGCCACTTTTAACCTATAAATTCATTTGTATCAAATCTGAGGTGTCAGCACCAAGGAGCAAGTCAGTAAATCCCACATCTTTATGTCAGTGAATTAATGTGTCCTCTGACACCTGGCAACAGCAGAGTGCAAACCGATCTGCTCTCCTCCCATCATAAAACAGGGAATGGGAACCTATCTGAGCTCAATTTACACACTGCAAAGCCATCGGGTCCCAAGGGAAGTTTAACAACTCATACCATAAACCAAACTTTAAAAAAGAAATGGTGTGTATTTACGAAAAACGCTGACTTCACGATCACAATGCCTTTTCTCCCTCCTGAGACCCTCCCGAAAGCGCAGCCCCAATCACATGCAGATAAAGATGAAGTAAAAGTCTATTTATTCAACAACCAGTTAACCCAACTATGAAATCTGGAGAGATTAAACGAGCAAAGAACATTCTGTACTTCAGATTCACTGCTGGACTGCACAGCTACAACACTCAGTAAATGACTCTGAAGTAAAAGCCAGAGAGGAAGCACACACGGAGGATGATGGACACGTCACACACGGGTCAGACAGGTACTGCAGTGAAAAAATTCCACGCCAGATCTTATTAACCACCTGGCTACCTCACATGGCATTGTCTACCTAAGGGATTAAACGCTGGAGTGGAGTGAGCCCGGCAGGATTAGACCCAGCTCACTGCTGGCTGCATGGGTGGCACAAGCTTGAGCACAAAGGAGCAAGTCAGGGAAGCTTTGGTTCTCCAAACAGGGAGTAAAACCAGCTTCCAGCAAAGAAGTCAAATGAACTTTAATCAAACATGCAGAATGCGTGCTGCTGAAAGCCAGGGCACATAAATTCGGGAACAAAAGCTGCTGCAGAAATCAATAGCCTCCTGAAACATTAACACAGGCCAGCATTGATCAAAGGCCCTGTGACAAAAGGCTGCCTTGCAAATTAGCTGCTGGTTTTGCTTGCAAGCAAACAGAAAAGCATGAACGCTCTGACATGAATGGCCTGTAATGATCATTTTGTTCCTGGTGATCTCACCTCACCTCACCGCAAGGTCTCGCAGTCAACACGTCCCACATCTCTGAGCTGTAATTGCCAGCACAGACACCCTGGGGGAGGGCTGGGGGCAGCTGCTCTCAGTCGGATTTTCTGGGTAGCAGAAAAATCCCGGGGAATAGTCCTAACCCAGGAGCCTCAAACACACTGTATGTCTCTTCCGAAGTGTTTGGTGCCAGGAACTGGGTGTTGCTAAAACATGCACACCAAAAACACAGCGGTTAAAGCAGACTGAGCCGTCCTTCACTGCAGCAATGCATTCGTTCAATTTAGGAGTGACACCCCCTAAGGAGATAAACTGAGGAAGGGTGAGACCACCGAGGCTGATGATGGAAGAGAAACCTGTGCTGCTGACACAGTAATTGCCCACTTGCATCTTTACTTACCAACAAATCTGGTATGTTAGAAGGAAAATCCCAATAAAATGACCCACACATCTACTCCAACACCACCCCTCAAACAAGCAGCTCTAATTCCTGTACTGTGCCACATCCAAGAAAGATGCTATCAGTGCCCTCCCAGATCAACTCCATCACGGACCAGCTTTTTGTTTTCCATCTGTGTGGGGAGAAGATTCATCTCTTTTCCCGTTCGTAGTAACAGCCTCAACTCCACTTGATGCACCACCACCTCTTTTTTTCCCACAAACACAACTCCATTTTTCCATGTTAACGTCTGATTAACTGTCCCAAGCAATTCAGGAAACATATAAAACAAAAGGAGGGGCGTTATCCAGGCTTTTAATGCCACATTTCCTCGAGAAAACCTACTCTGCCACCACTTACGTTTCACAAGACAGAGGGGGTGCGTTCTTCACTAAAACCACCGTTCAGCTTACACTGATTCTGAAATACATCTGGAGCTCACGACAAATGTCTCCTGCCAAGGCCACTTCACCCCACGCTGTCGGTGCACGGAGAAAAGTGACATTTTATTCTCCTCTTAGCTCTGTTCTAGGGATCGTTTTTGATGAGAAAGACGTAGTTCAGACCCCTCCTGCAGGTGGACACAGCGGTGAGACCTTCTCTGCACTTCAGAGTTGACACAAGACTTTTGAGCGTCCCACAGCCCTCATCCCCCCTACCCCAGCCCTCCTGCAAGAGAAGGGGATGAATTCCCTGGCACGTGGCACCTTCCTCTGACCTCTCCCACTATTTCCACCCAGGTGTTTCTGCAGCTCAACCCAGCTCCCCAAACCACATCCCCCACCACCAGGGCAGCCTCACCAACTCCACACCTTTAACACTCACACGGGGCGCCAGCAAACCTGCACGTCCCGGCTTCCCACTTCTTATCAGTACTTTCCAAATGTAAAATACACACACCGTGAGCTGTGTGTGCCCCGTGTTTGTGTTTAGTCTTGCCTTGGGTAAACAAAGGATTAAGGCTGTGTGTGCCTTTCTGGATTGCAGAGGTTCTGACAGCCCTGCGGCAGCGCTGCTCCTTATGGAAGCCAATCACCCACATCAACTTACCTTCAAGTATCTGTTACGGTATAACAGAGTGAGCAAACATAATAATTGCTGTTTAATTTCCCCAGAGCCGAGCTCTGCCAGGGGAAAAATAAATAAATAAATAAATAAAAAATCAAGGGGGTGGGGAGAAGCTTTACAGTAATTAAACAGAAAAGGTAAATGACAGCGCTCCTCAATGGCTATGAACCAGCCACGGCAGAGCAGGGGGGGAACAGATTGTCCAGCTGTGGCCTTAATGAATTCACAATCTTTCTGGAATGCATCAAGATTTGATTAAGTCAACTCAATTTAGCTAATGCTCCCGTAAAGTCCTGCAGTAAAAACAGTCTCCAGCACTTCCCTCCTTCACTGCACCCCTGGCTTTGACAGGGCCTTGCTCACAACATCTGCTCCAGTGCCTGTTTGCCACAGGGTGCATCAAGAACATGCAGTTTTGGACAGTGGGAAGTGTATGGAATCGGTACAGACCAGTGTATCCATCTGGCATCTCCAGGTTGCTTCCCAAAACTTTACAGAGTAACCCCAAACATCGTTAGACTGGGAAACAGAACTGAAGGTTCCATCACACACGTCACACCCCAGAGGCTGCCCCAGGGAGTGGTGGCATCACCATCCCTGCAAGAGTTCCAGCAACATGTGGATGTGGCACTTGGGGACACGGTTTAGTGGCAAACACTGTGCTGGGTTAATGGTTGGACCTCAGCGGGCTTTTCCAACCTTAATGATTCCATGGCTGTTCCTCCTTAGGAGCCCAAGCAAGAGAAAATCTGCAAGTGGTCTGAACAAGTTAAAAGGACTGAAAAAAACCACAGCAGGGCAGAGAAGAGCAGCATGTGCAGCAACAAGGGCTGAACCTGGGCACCTCCACAATCTGAAGGCCTGTCTCGGTGCCTCTGCCAACCATGACAAGTAGGTTTGCACATGCTCCAATTAAGCAGTGAAGTCTAAGCAGCTTGTTCAGCAGCACTGATTAATGTCTACCTTGGGTGCAGAGGAATCCGGCATAACCTAACACATTACTGAGATTTTAAGAGAGGCTTTTAAAAACCAAGCAATATTTTACTTAACACTAGGGGAAAAAAAAGAAAAAACAAACCCCAAAACAACAAAAACAAAAACAAACAAAAACCCCCAGACCATTAAAAATCGTGGGATGCTCTCTAAGGAATACCCTGCAGGTCTCAGTTCTCTGGCCTGTTTTAGAAGCACGGGCATTTTACCTCACAGTTCCTCTGGCCGTCTGTTATCTTTTGGATGGCAATGCAGCCCTCTCTCCACGGTCTCTGCTAAGAACTCTATCCACAATTTTAGGAGAAGATTGGCTGTCCTAATAGTCTGATTCCTGGCTCTGCACACAGCAAGGTTAAACTCCCTGGTTTAAATTTCTTATCTGAAACTCCTGGCAAACAGGCTGGCCGAGTGGGATCAAAAGAGGAGGGAGACAGGTGTGTAAGAAACCCAAGCTCACTTCCTTGGGTTTTCATGCTCTCAATTTACTCCCGATATAGGAACAGGCACAGAATTTCCCGGGAACCCAGCCGAGGCTCCATCTGCATCTTCTGGAGTTCATTTTGGTGTGGAAAAAACCCTGCAATCAGACACAGCTTTGTGCTTTCTAATTGTTTCTGTTAAATGAGTACTGGTACCCTGCTTAGTCCTCTGCAGATCACAGGAAGATGAAGCTTTGATCTCCTACAAATGACACTTGCAGAGCTGACACAGGCCTAGGATGCCACAGGCCCTCAGAGAACTGAGGCACTTTGGAGAGTGCTAAAATAAGTTTGGAGCCTGAAGATTTCACTCCAAAGATCCTCAAGCAGTGAAGAGACTAAAATAATTTCACTGTGCGTGTTACCTAAACACAGAGATCACTTCTGTAATTCCCCCGAGAGAATATATTTGCCCTTCTTAACTACTGCTACTACGAATCCTTCAACATAATGGGCGACTGCAAACTACACCCAACTCTTCAACAAAAATTAGGCATGGGAAGTGGAAATGGTGAGAGACACATTAATGCAACCATTAGTAGCAAAGAGTCACTTCAACGCCAGGAGAAAAAAGGAAAAGAACTCCACAAGCTGGATGTAAATAATCTCTCCTGCCAAAGAAGCATTATCTGTAGTAACACAGCAACACTCAACCACTGCACAGCATCTCCCATTTGATGACAAAGTCAATCAAGTTTTACAAATGAAGTCTCAGCACATCCTTCAGAAGTTCTGTAGTGTGGAGAAACAATGAGACACAAGATTTATAAACCAGCCAAGATCAATGCTGTGTGGGAAGAAACAATTGTGCTGATTAACCTCGAAGTCTGTGAGCAGCTCCAACAGTGACAGGCTCTGAAATTCCTTCAGAATTCCAGCGCAGGCCTATTGGACAGGTTTATCCATCCTTATTAAGCACAGTACTGGCTGAGTGTTCAACAGTTCACTTCTGCCCTCAACACAAGCTGCTTTTTCTTACAGCTGCATATCCCTCTTTCACTCCTACCACCGCATGGTTTTAGAAAATTACAGAGAAATCCAAATGCCATTGTCCACAGCCTGGAAAAAACCCCAGTAACATGTCTCTGTGCCACATCTATATCACCATTTTCATGTTGTGCGTTTGTTCCTCTTCTCCAGTGTTTGTAATTAAGGTGACATAGAGTGGTAGGAAATAAGATAATTAACATTTTATGGAACTTACCCTCGCTATCTGCTCGATGCAAACAATCCTTGCCCCCCCCCTACCATTTTTAGGGATTTAAGTACCAGCTTTAACAGTTCTGCCACACAAATGCACAGCACACTGGGACACTGTTTTAAGGCTCAGCCAGAGCTAAAAGCTGCCGACCTTCTCTGCAGCTCACACCAGAATGAAAAGAAAGCTTTTGTAATTACGGCTTCTTCCTCCAGAGACTCCTCTTTGTTAATCAACAGATCAACCAAACCCCACAAGAACTCACAGACTGTTGGCTGCATCCATTATTAATTATCAGAGCCGGTCTTCAACAGTGTCAGCAGTGGTTCTCCAGGACTGGGTAACCCCTTGCCAGGGTCACCAGGTATCTCCCATGGGGACCTCTGGGGCTTGATCAATCACGAGGTTATCAAAATAGTGTGAGTTAAGACCCTGAGTGCCTTACATCTATTTGTGGAGGGTTTATTTTCTGCTCAGCTCCCCCTCTCCAACCTGTATTGCTCAAATTTCGTAGGTTAGAAACCCCGATTTGTCTCGACCACTTTTAACTCCAATGATTTAAATTTACCCTCCACCTCTTGTCTTCCACAGCCCCCTGCAGCCTCTGCCCAGGCACAGCCACCCAACCTGCAGCACAGGGGGGTCTCCCATTCCTGCAGAGCCCAATTCTCCAGCACTGATGTGATGTTTTCACCCCTAACCACATTGACCAGGTGAATGAAGAGCAGAGCTGAGACGCCTTTGCAGAGATGGCAGCAGTTGCTGTTTTCCTGAGCCAGCAGTTCTTCTGTTCCACTTTACAACCCACAGCAAAGTCCTGGGGTTCACAGCTGTTCCACGGCAGCCGCTTGCCCTGCCAGTCTCTTGTTAACTAGAAGTTCTCAACATTGGAGCTCACACACCAGGACAGAGAGAGATAAACGCCCAGATCAATCAAATGCAAGGTATTCAGGAGAGCTTTCAGGGCAGGGCATTGTCTGCACTGGATCCTGTCTTTCCCACTCCACCAACACTTTCCCATCAATGGTGGCACAATAAGAATTTAGCAGCACAGTAGACAGAACACAGGATTTTCTCAATGAAGGTGCCAACACCGACTCATTATCCCTTTAACTGCACTTTTTTTTGGTAGCAGCTCAATAATTAAGTTTCTTGGTTGAGCACTGCCAGAGTCCAGGTGTGGAACAAAAACCCACTTCACTGCTACATCCCAACGCTGCCTTTCTCAAAGCCTAAAATACATCCCACTTTCACTACTTAAAGCAGAGCTATCAGTGGTTCATGGAGGAGGGGGATGTCGGAGAGAAGCGAGCCATGAAGCCATAAAGCAGCTCCAGCCACCGCACTCCATCCTGTAAACATTTTTCTATTTATCTGCCCTTCATTACAAGCACAATCTTATTATCTGTGCACATCCTCAAAGCGACAGCCGTCAGGGTCACCCTATAAAATATACATCGGCAACGTTACATCTAATGACTGGAGAGAGCCGGGAGATGAAGGATGGGAGGAGTGGAATACTGCAGGATGTTCTAAAGGGATCATCAGTTATATCTCTGCATTTCCTGAGGTGATAATTGAATGACAGTGGCTGGGAGGAAAATCCATTTTTGAGCTTGGGAAAGGGACCGTTAAGGAAAATCAGGGGGGTTTTTTGTGCTGGCAGCGTGTAATGGCTGCCAGAGAATGGAAACCTTTTGGCCACAGCAGCTCCTCTGCTTTATGGATTTTAGAGAGGGGCTGAGAATTAGATCAGGTACAATCAGCTATTCGAGCCAATCAAAAAAAATAGACCCATTTTGGTCATTTCATCTGCCAACCAGGCTGCTGCTTGTTGTGGTTTGCATGTCAGCTTTAATTAATGAAAGACCAGTTTGTGTATGTGCAAGAGAGAGGGACACTCCAACCACGAGGGCAGCAGCCCTTTTCTACTCTCCCAATTTCCTCCTTTCATCATTTCCATTTCAACAAAGTATAAAAAAAATTAATTCTGCCATTCAGCAGGGAACTTAATCCCCCTGCATCTCAGTAAGGTGTAGAGATGCTCATTCGTTTTCTGAGAATTGAAATGAAACTTGTGATTATTAAGGACGTTTTTATACTTTCAAAATATTTTTATTATTGCGTGATTTGTTTTACAAATGGAATCAAACTACACTTTAGAAAACGTTTCCTGGGTTGTAACCGTTGGGTTTTTTGTTCTGTTGGGTCGGCTGATTCACAGCAATAATTCAAGTTGGTGTTAAAAACAAACCATTTCCAGTGAGCTGTCACTTGGAATCAATGCTCTGCATCACTGCAGCCCTGCACTGGCTGCCCTGGGCTCACACAGACACAGAACTGCTGGAAATTATGGAAAATGCTGACTTGGAGCTCAGGCTCCTGAGTTTTCTCTCACTAAAATACCGGGGAGGGGCAATAAAATAACCCCCCCAAAATACATTCACACTCCTCAGCAGCTAAACCAGACAAACATTCCCAAGCTCAGGGAATTCCCCTTCTGCCCAGCTGGAAATTCCCACAGGGATCAGATGGGTGACATCTTACTGATCTGAAAGGGTGAGGTGCTGAAATGGTGAAATGCCTTCCCTTTGCAATGCACCCCCTGGCTCAGCTGACCCCGAGGAGCCACTGGAGCCCCCGACATTTAACAGAGAACTTTCTGCTGCTCTTTTCAAGCCCCACTTTAAACCCACCGGTCGACATGTGGGCAAAGCCTTTCAAGGCTGAACTCACATCATCACTCAGCACCTCTGGGGCACCTTGGACCATCTGGGAAAAAAGTTCCAATCCCCAAGTTGCTGCAGCCTCTCTCTAACAGCCAAATGGGTAAATCCTACAATGTTTTATGGGCCACCAAGGACTGTTTTCCTATTGTTTGCTTCCTTGTATGAAACTGTCTCATGGCTTCCCCAAGTCAGAATGTATTATATTATATATTATATTACCAGCTTTTAAAACAAATCTGATTCTTGCCATGCTCTATTACTGGAATCTGATGTCATTCCCAGTAGGAGTCCATCCCCATGATGTCAGACAGGTTTTATTCCCCCTGATTCCTTTGGAGAGTGGGATTTTGCCTCTGGATTAAGAACACAGCTGATTTGCACTGCTCTCTGCAGTCCCAATCCCAGTCCTTCCCTGGGCAGGCACTGAGATGATGACAACGTACCGCAAAAACAAGAAAGCAAACCCAATAAATGGAAATTCTGAAGGTTTGATCAGATCTTCCATTTTTAGTAGGGCAAGAAGGGCTGAAAGGCGAGCAGGAATTAGCCACTCATTTCTCAAATGTCGCATCTAACTGCTTTTATTTAAATATAAAACCAGAATTCAAGGTCCACCTCGTCCTGTGACAACCACCAGCAACGCAGCTTTGCCACAGGCAGCGCCGTTTGGGACTCCTGATGTGTCTGCCCACTGACCTGCATTCCACACTTCCATGCACCAGATGTTTCAGGTTTCCCAAACACATCTGGGCCGAATCACACAAAGCCTGGCTTGTCAAAGGTACACCCTCCCTCCCCTGCCACGGCTTCCTCCCTCTGCAGCTCGTGACCCACGGGGGAGCTGCCGGGTTTCAGGAGTTCCTTACAAAGCTGTGTTAAAAAACAGCAGCCATCAGAAAATGCTGAAAATGATACAGGAGATAAACTCTCTGAAACCACCCTCACTGCTAAAGAGGAATGGGAAGCTGTAATCCCCTGGAAGAAACCACTTTCAGTCTCTTTTTTTTTTTTACAAAAAAAAAAAGTCCTCACACCTGGTTGTTTCAGGATGAAAACTATCACCCACCTCCCCCCCTGAATCCACACTGAAGACAGACAGAATTTGACCTCTTAATAAAAATCACTAGCACAGGATGTCCAACATCTGAACAAGCCAGATGGAGGAACAAAACCCATCCATTTTACACCTGGAAAGTATCAACTGAACTCATCCCAACCCCCAGCTCATCATGGAAAACTCACACACTGCACCAACAGGGGTTTAGGGAGGATGGGGGCCCATTCCACAGTTCAGGCTGAGTTATGGACAAAGCAACCAACTTGCAAACAAACCCTCTCCTGCCCAGTCCCTGCCATTAAGCCCTGATTTTAAACAGACTTGGTTCTTCTTAGATCTGGTCCCTAAACAGCTGTTTTCCTTTACTGCTCTCCCAGAACAGTTCTCTAAACCAGGAGATTTTCTAAATTAAGCATGGGGGACCGAGGGGTATTTAAGTGTTTTCCTGTTTATCAGAGGAATATATGGAAAGAGGAATATTGAAGCAGGACATCAAGCAACCTCCCACCCCCCCAACCCACAAAGAACTGCCACGTAAGCTGCTTATCCCTCAGTTATTGTTGCTTCCCTCCAGTCTCAAATTCCTTCTGTCAGGAAAAAACCCTTAGCAAGCAAAATTTAGCCAGAAGACAATGCTAAGAGTTGTAAAGCAGTATTAGAAGGAGCAACTCATTGTAGCTACTATAATACCTACACAGTGAGCTCCGAAGTGAAAGAAATTACTAACTCCTCACAGTTCTCTTCTGCCCTGGTGTATCCAGCAAGGATTAATCCAAGCTGCTCCCTTGGAAAGCGAATTTGATCCTCACAATTAGGAGTAAGACAAAAAAGGCACCAGTAATTTGGGGCATGACTTAGAGCTCTGACTCCTGAGGATTTGCAAATCTTACCATGATGAGCTCAGAGCTGAAACGAGCTGCTGCCATTAATCCTGTCACCCTGTCCACGGCCACGTCCACAGCAGGGGTGTTGCAGGACAGGTGACACAGCTGTCACAGCTCCTCTGACCGAGGGAGCTGAATTAAAATGTGTCATTGCCTCACTTTATGCTGTTAATTGCCAGTAAACAGCAGGCTCAGTTTTACCTTTCTGCCACGTCCCCTACAGGGACGACCTGCAGAAGAGCTGTGTAAGCAGGGCAGAAGAGGAGTGGGAAGGAAAAAGGAAATTTAGGCAACGGTATTTTTCCACCAACACAAAAATCAGCTGCCACCAGCACCAGAGATCTCAGACACCCCAGAGCTGTGATTCACACCACCAGGCCACTGAACCCTCCCACAGCTATTTCCCACAAGCCAGGCACGTTTCAGCCTCTGCCCCGCTGGATGACACGAAGCAGCTGCAGCGTTGGAAAAGACATCTCCGTGTCCCTGGCTGTGCACAATTCCCATTATCCCAAACTGCAGCTCCGTGTGCAGTTATCCCCAGGGACACACAGGAGCCAAAGGGCAGCACTGGCAAGAGAACAAACAGCTACAGACCCGATGAGCTTTAATATGAAGTTTGATCCGTCCCCCAGCAGGATGTGAGCTCGGCTGCCTGTGACAACACAGCTTCAGGTGGTGTGGCCCTGCACTCCGGTGCCAGGGGAAGGCAGTGCCCAAATCCCAGGAAAGCTGTCAGCAAGGCACTGCCCTGTCACACTGCCAGCCTGCCACTTAGGAACATTTTCCTGACAACAGCCTGACAAGCTCGTTCAGAGCTGCCTTTCTGCCTCCCTGAAACACGTCCCTCTACATTCACTTCAGCACCCAAGAAAAGCTCAATTCCCTCATGCAAAGTCAGGGGTATTTCCCTCTTCATAGGTCTGGACCTGTGTTGTCTCTACCTGCCTTCCTGAAGTAAGTACAGACTGAGACAGTTTTGATCAAGAGGAATAAAATGTCATTTTTACCCCCTCAGTGATCTCCTGAAGACTAAGATGCTTCCTTTACTGCTTTATTAGATAGGCAGAACTATATAAATGGTGTATATATATATATATATATATTATAACCATATAACTGTAGTTATAAATAGCTATAAATCCAATATACAAGGCGATATATAATGATAAGATATATAAACCAGTATGTAACAGATATAATGATATACAACAATACCATATATATAAAATATATATGATGATAGTTATGTATCAAACAATGCTTGACAGCTCCTGCTACACCAGACTCAGCCCAGACCCCCCCTCACCCACCCCTCCATGGCACAGCCCTGTTTCTCATTACATCAGCACCGCAGAGTTTCGTCCAGTCGCATCAGAAGGAGCTCAGAAATCCTTTATTATTCCAGCTGGACTGTGCCAACAGGCCTTGGGAACAGGGAGACTGACTGATCAGGTATTCCAAAGGCAAGGAATGTGACACCACCGATTCCCTGCTGCCACGTCTCACGGGCCCAGCAGGGCAGTGCCCACACCAGGCCCGGGAGGGATCAGTTTAATTAGAGCCTGTGTTTAACCCAGCACCAAGGTGTCAGAAACCAAAAGCGAAGCACTGAGAATGGGGACCTTCAAAACAACAGGGAAGGAGATGTTATATCAATACTTGCTGGGCTCCTCCTTTGAAAGAAAGCAAAGCTGACTAGTAGGTGTTTCTACTTAGGTGGCTCTTAAAAGGACAATCTGCTATTAACTGATAAAGCTGCAGCCACAAACTTTCTGAAATATGAATCTTATGTTTACCAGAGAACAGCCCCACACACTGCCCTGTCTGCAAACAAAACCACACACAAAGCATCCTGCACTTTCAGCAGGACACTTCCATCCCTAAGAGCCACCAAAATTCCCCACTGCATTTTCCTCTCCCTTAAACTTCGCCTTCCGGGAACAGACTTCTCCCCCCTGGAAACCAACCAACCTGTGGCTCTAGATAAAGCACAACAGCTTTCATCTATTGGAAAGCTGCCCTTTACTCTGGATTTGGTTTACTACAGCAAAATACACCATGCCCCAACTGAAATCTTCAGAAAGATGGAGAGCCCCAGTGACGCAGCTCAGTGCTGCAAAAAACCCCCGAGATGGATGTTCAGGGGGCTGATTTCACTGCCATGCCTGTCTGAAAACCAGAAGGCCACACGTGTTATTTGGTGGGGGCACACTGTCACTTGTCCTTTTAACTGGGGGAGGTTTCTGTTTGTGAAACAAGGCCAGTGTTTGACATGGGGCGTGGGCTCAGGGCCAAGCTCAGCAAACAACCACACGCAGTGCACGAGGAACATTTCCGGCAGACATGGAACTCTTGTAACTTTTGTGAAGGGTTTCTCTGTGTACCGTGAGCTGCTCTGAATCAATTCAGAAGAAGGTCAGCCTAGAAAGGCCACGCTGGCATCATATGACAAACTTTTCTGTGAATCCCCCAGCCCCTGTCTTTGTCCTTTCTCTCTCTATCCTGGTCCTTACAAAGCTTCTCCTACAAGCTTTGGAGCCATCTCTCTCAATCTCAAGTGTTCTGATCCCCACAGCACCTTTATGGAATAGGCTGAGGTATTATCCCACTTCACAGACCAGCCAAGCCAGAAGAGAAGGTCAACAGAAGAACCAGGAGATTAAGCCAGTCTAACTCCACAGAACTGGAGCCAGCATTCTGTGCGATCATTACCCGTTTTTCATCCACCAGCATCTTGCTTTGGGGCTGCTCTGAATCAATTCATCCCTCGGTCTGCACTGATTGTGGGGATCACCCTGACCCAGGGCAGCGCCTCGAGCTTGGCCTTGGGAGCTTCCTCAGATGATCCTCCTGAGAGCAGTGACTCGGTGCAGTCAGAGCCACGGGGCATCCACTTGGTTCGGTCCAACAGGCACGCAAGGGAAGCTCTTCCCAAAGCTACGCGCTAGGAAAAGGTTCTTTGTGGTTGGTGTCCTTGCAGGGTCCACAAATGCAGAATCCCTGCGTTTTCCGCATGAAATATTCACTAACCTGAGGAGGCTCTCAGCTCTGTGTGCACTTCTCCATCAGTCAGGAGCCAGGCAGCGCCCTGACAGCCCCCTCAGCTCTTCCAGGCGGCGGCTGCTTCGCACAATTCATCACCCCCAGTTACTCAACGGCCACACTGGAACATCACCACAGCCCTTCTCTTCTGCTTAACTCTTCCCTATCTGTTTGCCCAACTTTTGGGCTGCCAAGCGCCCTGTCCTACCCACCACAGACCTCGGATGTCGCAGCCTTAGGAAAATTCCAAGAATCAAAATGCCACGGACTCAAGCTGTGATCAGAAATACATCCCGTGGCCCAACCAGCTGACACAACCAAGGCACAAATCCTGCAGGAACAGGGATTTGAGACACTATACAACTCTGGAAAAGAAACCTTGTGGCACGTGGAAGACAGAGCACAAACACTATTTTCTCTGTCAAAAACCTCAGTTTACTGTGCTAGATCTACCCACAGATGCTCAGAGTGTCTCCTGTATTGTTCTGTAAGTAATTCCTGCTCTCCTGGTTTTCCCCCTCGTTAAACTAATCACAGCAACACTGCTAAAACATATCATTTACTTTTGGTCCCTCCTTGCAGGTACTGTTTGTAAGGTAAATGAGTAATTTCTCTATTTATTTCTATGTCTGCCGCTCAGGCCTCCTGTGTGAAATCACAGCCTGGAATTCAGTCCATTCCCACAGGCATGTGAGGATAATCAGGATTCCCTGGGTCTACACAGTACTGCCAGTAGCTGCTACCAAGCAAACAGGACAAAACATGGCATCTTTGGGTGGGAATAAAACAAAGGCAGCAAATTAAGAAAAAAACAGAAGGAGAAACACAGAAAACGATGCACTAAAAAAACTGGAATCACTCAGTGGAATTTTTCTCTAGTGATGCTTTTCACAGCAGCACTACCATCTCCTTAAAATGTTCCATGAATCTTTCAGGGACAAACACACTCAAGAGGCTCAACAAACACCTGACAGTCAACTCAGGCATGTAAGAATTTTCACATTGCTTATTTTGTACCGTGTAAAAAATAGCAGCAGCAGCTCAGTGCCCGAGAACTGCAGGCTGCACACAGCAGGCAGCCGTGGCTGAGGCGGGGAAGGGGCTTTGCAGAGGTGAGATGTGGAATTCTTCACTTCCAACTCACTGGCTCACATCTGGTCTGAGGCAGCAGTGACGGGGTTGCTGAGCACCATCCCAAGGAGCAAACAGGTGTCTTGGGGGAGCAGAGTATTTTGAGGAGTCTGAATCCACTCCTACTCACCTACGTCCAAGACACACAGCACCAGGAGAGAAAACCAGCGAGGACTTCATCTGGAGTTTGTGTAAACCTAAGGAAGCTGAGCTGCCTCAGAGCCTCTCTTCAGAGTGATACAGAGGACAGCAACACTGCAAAACCTCCAACTTCTGTGCAACCGATACACACTGATCTAAAGCTGAAGCTAGAGAAATACTGCAACATGAAAAAAAGAGCAGGTGAGGGAGCAGAAGCAAAGGAACACCCTTTGCAAATCTGAAACAAACAAAAACACCCCAACCAAACCAAACAAATGCAAATTGTTTCCTCAGTCGATCACAGCAGAGTTCAATCACAGCAGAGTTACCTTGAGCAGAGGAACATCCAATAATGAGAGCTCAACCAGGCAGAAATTCCCCCAGCACCCGTGAAAATTCACATTTTCAAAAACTTTTGCAAGTGGAGAGAGGTGTATAAGTGAGTA
Organism: Oxyruncus cristatus; assembly: GCA_013399855.1. NCBI lineage: Eukaryota > Metazoa > Chordata > Aves > Passeriformes > Cotingidae > Oxyruncus > Oxyruncus cristatus. Next base: position 192,157 of record VXAY01003445.1, read on the forward strand.
TCACATAACTGAATTCAAACAGTGAATTCCCGTAGTGGCTGTGTGTATATATTTTGGTACTGGTTTATATTTAAAACCACACAGGCCTCCTTACCCTGCATTCCCTCACTCAGCACAAGCTGTTGTTGCTCCCCCAGCCAGCACAGGCTCCTGCCTCCCCTCAGCAAAGCCCTGAGACACAAAGCAGCAGGACAGGTTTTCTGTTACTCATGTTTCCCTAATCCATCACACACATGCTACTTGCAAAGCGGTCCCATAATTGAAACCACCCTAAACTGTCAAACAGACCAACAAAGTCCTTGCTGTGGTTCACTGGCCAGTTTTTACTGTGGTTTGGTTACTCACCAGGCTTAGAAAAATTTGCACCACCATGACCCTGGACAGGCAGGAGGAGGGCCTGGAGCAGATGTGGAGCTGCAGCTCCACTGCCTCACACAATTCCTCCCACAAAAGGGCTTTTAACCTATTAATGAATTAATCACTGGGTGCACATCATTTCTGGTACCTGTAACTTATTTTTTCACTGCTTGCATCTCCAAGAGCAGATATCCCCTGGCTAACAGATCCCTGGGGAGCAGGGAAGCAGAGCTGCCAGGAATCCAGCAGCCTCCGAGCGAGCCATGTCACTGTTAATTATGATGGAGACAAGGCAAAATAACACAGAGCAACAGAGCCTTGGCAGCAGGGAACTTACCTTCCTGCTGCCCTTTAGAAACTCTGCTGAAGAAAGAAAATGGAAATCCCCACTCTATCCTGCAGATGAAGGTGACCTTGGGAAGTGGGGGAGAAGAGGAACAAAAGCAGATGGATGATCTTAGGTCCCCAAGAGCCCAGGTCCCCCCAGCCCTGTCCTTCCACCTGGGGACAACCAGATATGAGCAGGTCTCATTAAATGTCAGAGCAAACCGGATCCACCAATGCCCACATCCACTGCTCAATCTGCAAGGAATTCAACTACAGACATTAACTAATAACAGAGAAGCCTCTCCTCCTGATCTGTCCTTCTGCCAAACAGAGCACTACAACTCCAAGGAAGCTGCAAAAGCTGGAGGCTGACCAACAGAGTATTTGGGAAGTAACTTACTCAACGGGCTCTGCTCAGCACTGAAGGGGAGAGGATATAATCCTGGAGAGAGACTGAAGCAAGAAAATCTGGAAGATCAGTAGCCCAAAGAATTTCTTGTTCCTGAATTATGAAGTCCCTGCTAGTCTGGGATTCTTCTGCTGGGTTGTTTTGGGGTTTTCCCCTCATTCTGACGTGACCTTTACGGAACGACAAACCAAGAACAGGGCACCAAAAGCTGTTTAGCCACAGCCTGCAGGATTCCATCCCCATTTTCAGCTCTGAGGTGACAACTAAAGCAGTCAAACATAATGTGGAACTCGGATTTAAAAATTTCCCCTGTCTTTCCTACGTTAGCTCCCTTGAAAAGGTCAAAGCAAAAACAATTCAGCAATTCAAAGGCATCCAAAAACTTAACGCTGGTTTGGCACAGACATAAATATAAAACCAGTTAATCAGTGGTGATTCAGAGGGATTTGTTACCTATTATTTAATTGCTGAAGCAATGAAACTCCTCCAGTGGTAATTTGTAAATGCCAGCACGGCACTCCTGACTCAGGATTGTGTAAACATGGGATAAGGCCTAGAAAAGAGGGACTGGATGAGGTGGGAAATGGGAGGGTGGTTTTTCACTTACATAACAATCCCATGGATTTGTCTTCAGCTGCATTATTAATGTGCTCCATGGAAAAGTATTCAGAGGAGGTGGGGCAAGTGGGGTCATTCATAACCACAAACAGCAGCTCACAATATTCATGTTTCTCTACAGTAGCCACACACCTATTAAATAAAACTTTCTCTAAATACATGCGTGATTTCCAAGTATCTCCTGGCCAGCTTTGGGTTCCAACTCCCTGACTGTTCCAACCTAGCAAGATTTTGGCTTCCTCCTTTTCCTTCTTTAGCTGAAAATCATTTGAATCAGTTTTGAAATCATTTGAAATCGGTTTTGAAGCCTGAGACACACAGATTGCTTGACAACAAAAAGAATACTAACCTTAGGAGATAATAAATAAGGGGCAGATAGGGAGGAGAGTTTTATGCCCACAGTGAGCCGATGAATTCTTTTTAGAAGCTCTTATGCTCATGAAAAAAGAATGTCCTTCTATAGCCAGGCAACAACAACAAGGGGAAAAAAAAAAATCTATCCCATCAAATGCCATAGAATAAGAACACGAGCTGGAATTGTGAAATCAATACAACCTTAACACAGCACTGAAGGTGGGAGGCCTTTGTCCGTGTCCATAACAAGGTGAAGGTCCAGTTATACAACCCACAGAGTTATTCGACATTCTGGATCTCATTTAACAGTGGGAATTAGGATAAATGCATTTTTTTTCACCTGTTCTCTAAGCACCCAGACCGTGCAAGGTTTATGGCACTTATTTTTAATCACATCTCAACCTGCAAAGGTTTTGCAGAACAAAACCAGGGTCCAAACCCCAAAGCCCTCCTCTTTCTGTACATCATGTTCTTCCAGTTTCTAAGCCATTGTCCATCCCAACTGCACCACTGCAATGCAAGGAAGGAAATCTATGCAGAGAGTGTTCGTGTGACAGCAGAACTGCAGAGGAGCCAGCCAAGCTCTAGGGAAGGTGAAGACACTTGCCCAGGCAAAAACAACTCTCATTATACAAACTAAATTCACTGTTCACCCTAAAATTCTAAAAGAAACTTCAGGGAAGGCAAAGGAATGGATGGAAAGTAACAGGCTGCAGGAACAGAGCAAGGAGAGAGAAAAGGGTTGGGTTTACAGTTTAATGGGGTTTCTTTTGGTTTTACTTTGCTTGGGTTGGTTGTTTGCTGGGGAGATGCCGTGATTTATTTCTCCGGTTCCCTCTGACTGCAATTCGGGTAATGAAAGACTCGAGCTTTGGCAAAGATCCCCCTCCATGGCCATAAAAATAAAATAAAAAAATGAACTGTAATTAAACTTACCAGAAACAAAGCTAATCAAACTCAACAGTAACAAAGGGCAACAGAAACACGGTCACTGTATCAGATCCTCCTCGCTGGCCCCGAGCCCGGAGTTTTCATTACATTTTTTCCTTCCTAACCCCCATTTCACAACAGCATTAACCACCCCTGGCCCAGGATGCCTCAGCCTTACAAACTGCATTTGTAGGAGGTCAGCCTTCCATGAAGCCAAAAACTCAGCATGTGGAAAGTGTTAATAAGTCTTTCACGTAGGAGAGAAGGTTCTTCAAACTACTACTGTTCAATTCAAAAATCTTGGGAGCTTCACAGACCATTAGAGGTTTCTGAACCACAGAGAAGGGCAGAGTTAGTAAAATAAATCAAGAGCTCCTGTGGGATGGCCCGGTGCTTTACACAACAGGCACAAAGCAGCCTTGGAGTTTAACAACAGGGAGGACTTCTCAGATTGCAGGAGGAAAAGAGCTGGTTTATAAGCTGGAATGTGCTCCCCTCTCTTCAAAGCTCAGGGTCTGGAGGTACCGGACAAAATAACTCTGTTTGTGTCAGGGGCACTGGGAGGGAAGGGGGAGCCCAGAAAGTGTCTTGGGGGAGGAGAGGATCAACTCAACTGTTCCACCCAAGAGCAAACTATTTCACCACGGCAATGAAAGTACTTATCAGCACCTTTTTAATGCCAAATTTCTTCCCGTAGTTCGGTAGCGTAAAACAAACAATATTCCCCACCAGTGTTCTTTGTGCCAGATGACCAGAGCCAGTGAGGATTTCCCAACCATCAGGTACCCTCAGCATCCGTGATTTTGTCATCAATCTTGTAACACTTTGTCTATTTCTTAAGACTCCAAGATCTTAAATTTGAGAGGGATTACTCAGGAAAGCAGCTTGTTCACCTCCCCAGCGCAGAAAGCCTCTGAGTTCAGCATTGCAAGGAAGAGAGAGGAACAGACAAATTCCATCTTGAAAGATCTAAATCAGAAGGAAATGCCTGTCCACGTTCTAGGATTTTAAAAAAATTAGGCATGCAAGAAGCCAAAGGTTTTCTGTGGAATCTGCTTTGATTACTCAACATGTGATGAGACACTAACAGCACCTCCTTAGCCAGCCTAAAAGCGAGAAGGGCAGGTGGGTTGAATTTCTCTGCTGCAGAACATGTGATGCTGCTGCAGCAGAACGTGGCTCTACCTGGGACAATGCCAGAGGCACAGGCAGCACAGGGAAGAGCCCTTTTACTCCAAGAAAAAAGCACAAAAGGTGGACACATTCTCGCAAGACTCCCTAGCAGGAATGGGAAACCCAAAGCCTGAGCATTTCACAGCTCTGAGCTTTGCTTGCCACCTACCAGGAGACGTTAAGGTGCCTCAAAAAGCACCTCTTGGCAGGGAAGGAACCCCCTGACTGTAAATCCACCGCTGTGCACGTGCACAGGGCTACGGTTGGGACTTCCAGCCGTCCTCCTGCCACCTGAGCTCCTTCCAGAACAGGCCTCTTCCGTCCCCTGCTGCTGGGAGAAAAGCAGTTCACCCAAAACAACACCCAGAAGTAATCACCAGCATCTTTATGCCCTTGAATTCTATCACACTCCTACACGTTCTTTCTTCCAGGTAACAAAAAGGGGAAACAAAACAGAAGCAAAGGGAGCTGGGTTCGGAGTGTGATGTTAGATATTTTTTAGGCTCACAGAGTCAGGGCTACCCACAAACCGCCTTAACCTCTCCCTACGGCACAGCTTTTATTCTTAACCCCCCATTCTCAGTTTATTCCATAATCTGTAGTTCGTTGGCATGAAAGAAACCCCACAACAATCCCCACACACACACCAGTAATCAAGCACTGCTTCATTTTTACGGCTGGTTCAGAACTAAACTGGCAAACCGAGTGCATCTGTCTCCTGGAGCTGGTATTGTCTTGCTCTGGATGTTTAGGAGTGAATAATGGATTTGGGGGCTGGTTCTGTGCCAGGAGGATGCAGGAGATGCCGTTCTTACGGTGCCACCTGGGGCAGGAGCAACGATTAAGGCCAATGATCTGCTGTGGAAGAAGAAAGTTAATTTTGTGCTCAGCGTGGCAGGCAAGACAATTCAAAGTAGAGTTTGCTCTCTGCCAACAGATCTTTTTTTCTTTACCTAGTGCACAATCCTTTGCCCCAAATGGCTGCTCAACTGAAGCCCACACAACCTGAGCAACTTCATTTCATGTGTGTCTGTGTTAAGGAACCCAAAACTGCTCTGCAGCTCGCTCTGACTCTCCTGTAACACGACTCTCAACAAGTCCAAGCTATTTATATTTATTTACTTCTTGAACTCCAAAATTCAAAGCCAACTGCTGCAGTGCCTTTTGAAACTGTAATCTCTCTCACACACACACTGTAAATACACACAGTGAGTACCACAGAGAGGATTACCTGGAGAGTATTTCTCTATTTAAGCCATTTGAAAAACCAGACCCCAGGCAGGATTATACAGATCCATTTCTTCAAGGAGTGACTCAAATTTTATGGCTTCAGCGCTGTTCTAGGACAGGATGTCCCACAAACACCACTGCTGCTGAGATGACTTGTTTATTTCTGCTTTTCTGAAAGCCATTTTCATGTTTTAAAGCAGATCTTCAGTCACTCACTGGACGGGGAACAAACAGCATGAGGGGTTTGATGCATGGCAGCCCTGGGAAGGAATCCTGCCAGGCTGGGACACTCAACCATGAAAATAAACTGCACAAATTCTTTAACAGGTACCTATTTTATGTACCTGTGATTCACAGGACCTCAGGGCTGACGTCTGAGTATGTGATACAATCTGACAACTGCCACAGAGGAAGAAAAGCCCATTTGGGTTTTTTTTAATTTATTCTTACAGGGAAAGAAAAATACAGAATAAATATACAGCTGTTGATGAGCAACTGCATTTTAACCAGAGTCACACATACCCTTCAGCACTGATGCAAAAAGAATTCACAGTAAGGGAATAAACAAACCAAAATTCCTTAGGATGGTGAATCATAAACAGAAGGTATGGAAAATGCAGTGTAACAGAGCTCTGAGGGGCCACGGCAGCATTGTGTTCCCTCAGTTGTTGAGAAAGATTCAGACACTGTTGTATCCATTACCCAAATAATCTTGGCTTCTATCTTTGACTACAGACCTTTCCCTACAAAGCAGAAATTGTCCTTTTTGGCCCTCTGACAGAACTCAAGGCAATTGCCTAATGGCCCTCTTTTACTCGCAACAATATTTTACTCCTACCTACCTCTAAACCTTCAGAGAAAAATAAACAATGAGTTCCAATCTTGTAATGTAAAGTAATAAAAAAAAAGCCACTAGAGTGCAGAGCTGATTTATTGCCCGTGCTAAACTCAATTCTAGAGTCCAGCTGGCACAGTTGAATACACCTTCTGCTTTTATGTTCTTCATTTATGAAGGTTTCTTAGTAAGAAACTCCAATAAGCAGCCCAGTTTTTGAGCTGATGACACTATAAATTACCTTTGGAATACAGAAGCAAAGCGATACAACTGAAAATTAATCCTCTTATTCTCTTAAGAGAAAGCTTAGGAGATTTAAAAGAAAAGCAGACCACATGAGGTTACCTTCTTGCTTCGGTTTTACTTGGTTTGGCTGAAATCGAGACAGGCAGGGAGGTGAAAGGGTATTTTGGCCTTTGGAAGATGGACCCAGGCATGAACTGGTGAGCACACACCGGTGGCACTGGGCCCTGCGAGGGAACAGGCCATGGCAAAGGGCTTCAGAGCCAGGCAGTGTTGCACCTTCAGGACACGTTCAGGCAGGAGAAGAAACTCAGGGAACAGAAACAAATGGTATAAAAATGGTACATAAACTGTGGCCCAAGTCCACAGCTGGCAGCTCTCCTCACCTGTAACACATGAAACCAGTTCTAGAGGTCGAGGAAGACAATATGGGGTGTGTGTGAGTTAAACCTTTGTGTCCCTTTAAAAACCTTTCCAGACCTTCTGCTTCATTATCCAATAAAATTATGACATTTGCCATAGGTTTCCCAGTTAAACTCCTGACAACAAACCAAATCACAGTGAGCACACATCCTGAACATCCCTTTGTAAACAGCTTTCGGCTCAGAGCCACTCAAATTCAGGAATATCTCCATCTGAGCTCAGCTCCTGTGAGCTCAGCATTTCATTACATTCTTTGGCTTCGCTTGTTCTGCTCCTGGTGAGCAGGCACGAACTGGATGGCTGCGAGCTGCCTCAGCACTGCTCTACCTTGAAGTCAAACATTAATGCACTGTTCTTCCTCCACCAGCCACGACAAAAACAGCAGAAAGAAAAAAGGCAGCACGTTCCCTCCAGAAGAGTTTGTTATGCAAATCATTCAATGGTTTCACTTACACAGGAAAAGCAACCAACTGCCGCCTCTGCCCCGTTTTTTTTCCGACTGGACTGAAGCCAAGTAGGATATTTGGTATGACTGAAGAAAATTAAAAAAAAAAAAAAAAGGCTCAGGCTATCATTTGAAAAATGAGAAGCCCACAGTCCCTGTTTTAACAAGAACAAACCCCTCTGACTGCAGTATCCATGCTCTGGAAGCACCAGCAGCAGCGAGCAGGGATGAAATGAAAAGAAGCAGTGGCTGTTTATGTTGGCAGTCGCTTCAAACTCTAATGGAAAATTTCAGCTCTGGCTGCACCCAGGCTAGAACAAGTTATTAAAGAAAAAGGTTCAGCTTTCAAACAGAAAAGCCTTCCATGGCTTGTCCCTTTCTGAACACTCCTGCAGCAAAGACAAGTCAGGAAATAATATGCCTTGACTGTGCACTGTATTAATATCCCATCATTAGGGGAATATGGCATCAAATAAAATAGATTTCCTCTGGGAAAGGAGAGCAGTGATAGAGCCCACACCACAGCTACTGCTCCAAACAAGCTCCACCAGCAAATGCAAATATTAAAAAGCCAGTGTAGGGCTAAGTAATCACTTTATACCAACAGACCAAGAGATATTCATCTAATTATCCCCCTCCTTTGATCAAAGGAAAACTGCTATTTGAACAACTGTCTCGAGGGAGAAGCTCTACCTTTCAGGGGAGTTTTGCACAAATATTCCTGAGGCTGTGAGCTGCCACGAGGAGCACACGGTTTGTCCTCGGGGAGGACAGACACCTTGCCAGCCTGCACATATGGTAACTGCACTGACCTTTCAGCTACTACACATTTGCACTATATTTAAGAGCTACTCAGGAAGCCAATATCGTGTATTATGTAACACAAGATTAAGCATTAATGAGGCAAGAATAAAATTGTTTATCTAAACCCCAATCTAAAATTAAACAGAAGTTTATGCTGAAAGCTCACGCTGCACTCATTTTGTCTCCTAACATTAACAGAGCTCAGCTTCTTTAGTCTCTGAGGTAAGTCCCAGCAGCATTTAATTTGGAGAGAAAGATTTTACTATGAGAAGAGAGACTATTTTTCCTGAAGAAATGATGCATATTTAGGTTCTTCTGTGCATAAACACAGCACGTTGCAGGTATTTCGATCTGGAGGAAACAGCTGACACTCATAACTTCTGTTTACACTGTGTTTTAAAGCTAAATAAAGGTGCACCCACCCAGAGGCAAGATCTTTGGATTGCACTCTGTCATCTCTTGCTCAGCAGCCAAACCAAGAATCACACACCCCAAAGATACCTACGTGCTCAACAGGGAAACTCAGAACAAAATCAGAGCAGGGGCTGCGTGCCCCCACAAAGACCCCCCTGTCCTCTTTCTGGGCCTCCTGCTAAGCCACGAGCTCTGCAGGGCTCACTGAGGAGCCCCAGCCTGCCAGGAAAAGGCACCACGGCCACATCCCTGTGCCATAAACTGTGCTTGAGGAACGCAGGAGCCACCTGAGAACCTCAGAACGTTCAGATGGACGGGTGTGACCCCCAGTTTTCAGGGTATGCACAAGAGGTCAGCAGCACCATGGAAGGCATGGGGGTCCCAAACCCAGGGCTCAAACTGCAGCAGATGCCACGACCAGCCCATGGTGTAACTTTCTGTTCACTCCTGACCCCGTGCAAAGCTGCCAAAGGGACAATCACACACGGCCCCCTCTGTTTCTAGGGGTCAACTAAACTCCCCGGCACGAGGCTGGAGTTCCACGGCTGACACGACACAGGTCGCAGGAACTCCAGCCAGAGGGAAACAATCCTGTTTCTTCTGGGACTGTGGCCTTAAGTAGTTCAAACAAACTCAAACTGCACCCCTGAGGCTTCCAGAAGTGTTTGTGAGTGAGTGACCAGCACGAGGGCAGGCTGAGAGGAACAGGACGCAGCTGACACCACGGCTTGGCCTCCTCCTTCTCCTGCTCCAAGCTCAAGTTCATTCCATGTTTCTATTTACCTCCTGCACGTAGCCAACACACAGTTAAGCTATTTCCATGAACACAATGAGGCAATTCCCAGCCTCTGAGCCATTTAAGCACCTTTATCTCAGGCCTATCACAACTGCTGGTGCTTCTAAAACTCTCAAATTCAAGTAGCTCAGTGTAATCACCTAAAGAATTCAGAGCAGAATGTTAAATACTTGGAAAATCCTGTATTATCACAAAGTTTTAGCAAATTATCCCCAAACGAGGGGGAGGGGGGGAATGAAAACCACTTTTAAAGCCAAATCAGATACTCAGAAAAACTGCTGCCAGCTGTGTACCTTCCATCCTCACAACACATGAATTTAACCTCCAGAATTTACTTCTTGGCTTCCCATGCAGAAGAATGAAAAGTGCTGCCAAGCGTGAACCAAAGGAGAGCAGCACAGTTCATCAGCTGTGTCAGTCAACCACAACTACAACCAAGGGAAAACTATCCAGGAGGAAGGGGAAAGGATGGAACAGAGGAGAAGGTCTATTTAAGATGGAAACCCAAGGAAGTCTCAGAGATTTTCTTTGAAAATCTCACACAGAGGCACTTTTTATCCACAGCGTGAGAAGGTTAACACTTACTGATCCAGCCTTAAAGCTACTGGCCTTCCTAGATCCATGTCAGCATTCCCACTTCAGCCCAAGGCACGTCCAGGTAAGAGCTGATTTCAGCTCCTGTGCCCCCTACGTAAAAAAGCCCGAAGGAAATGCTCCAGCTCTCTACTCTCAGGTCCACTGGGAACCTCTTGGTCATGAACGTGGAGATAAAAGTGAAAATTTGAAATACGCTGGAAGAGTGAAGCCCTAAACAAGCACAGCTTTGACACGGAATAAACGTCTTCCTTCACCAAGCTTTTGGCTTGGTCATTATTCGTTTGGAGAAAACAAAAATGCTGAAAAAACTGTCTTAAACTAATTAAAACACACACGGACAAACGGAAGGTTTTGCTTAGAAGATACTGCACGTTAACCATGGAGGAATAAAAAAAGCCAAGGCACGACTCAAATAGGACGTTCCTTAACACACTTGTGAAATTCAGTACAGGATGGCCTAATTCTCATCTCTCACCACGGCCACTTTACACCTCCCAAACCAGAAAAGGAATACAATGTCATGTTCATCTCTCTAGTCTGACTTTCTGCAGGGCAGCCTCAGTTTGATCTAATGTAAAATAGGCCTGGTCTCTACCAGGATTCTGTATTTTTATTGTATTCTTTATCTTCCCCTCTTTTCATGTTCCAACCACAGGGTTTAAGGTGATATTAGGGAGAGCTCTCCCCCAGTGAAAGGGGCAGAAACTTAGGAGTTTAGAAAAGGCACATACTGTACACAAATTTAGATAAAGAGATTTAACTTTTAGTGGGGTTTGCAGAGGCAAAAACCCTGGCTCTCCTGCCCACAGGCTTCAGTGACCAGCAAGGTAAACTTCATAAATTAGATGTATTCAGATATTAGGGTAAGTCACTCCAAGAAGTCACGCCCCTGACACATTTTTAAGTATCTGGAAGGTGCTTCAGTGCTTTTGCATCCACATAATAATTTTTTGGGGGAGTTTCACCTCATCTTAATATGGAGGGCAAACAGGAGAGTAAGACCTTTTTCTAGTGTTTCTGGAATTGCCACATGGTTGCTTCACACTGCAATAAAAAAATGGCAGGCAAGGTATCTGAAATTATTCTGGTGATGAAAAAAGACAGGTTAATTCCACGGCCTTGGCATTTACATTATTCATTATTCCACTTTAAGGAAGAAAAGCAAAGCTGGACAGTCAAGTATTTACTGCAGCCTTTATTCTGCAACGCCTTCCTATAGCGAAGTTGCTGTAAATTTTGGCTGGAGAAGATTGGGAATTAAAAGAAAGCAGAAGCGAGGCCTGTGGGCAAAAATAGGAAGCAGAGATTATAAACAACCCGCTGTAGGTCAAAGGTTATTTGTAGATCAGTTACCATAAGGGGCTTACAAGAAACGAGCCCAAACCCATCAACATGATGCTTCCCATAGCTCAGACTTAATATTTAGTCTTCTCTGTACTCAAAAATTAGACCTAATCAAACAAAAGCACAGCACTTGTAAAATGATAGCTTATGTGAGGTTTAACACCACTTGCAAAACTTTCACAAAAAGCCTGAGGCCTGACAGCCAAGCTCTACGTAGAAATCAAGCAGCACAAACAGGGTCTGACACCTGCCCTCAACTCTGTTCTTCAGTTTTTCTTTTCCTTCCCCCCTGAAAAATGTTTTACTCCTTCACAAAAACACATTTTATATTTAAAACATAATTTTAAGTTTAAAAAAAACCCCGATATATTTCACAGTTGCTGCAGTTCAAACTTACAAGAGTGCTTTTGCCTCTCAGTACCTTTACCACGAGCAGAATTAATTGCTAAAGCAAACACCAATTTGTTCTAAATCCATTGGAGGAGAGATTCTGAAGAAAAGAGGAAAGAACTGATTCAGCTATGTGCTGGATTTGCTGGATGTTGTAAGATCCACAGTTTTTCAGCATTCCTGCTAAGCTGTCATCTTTCCAGCACTGGGCCTTCATGCCTCAAAATCCGACTAAATACTAAAGCAAAGTCTCCCAACACTCAATCAGTAATTAAGTTTTCTTTCTCAACAGAATCCACGAACATGTAACTCCTTGGAATTGTTTCCTCCTCCCCTTCCTATTTGCCTTATTCAGTGTTACTGTTTACCACCAAAAGACTGTGCTATCACAGCACTGTCTCACAGGAACATCTCAGAGGAGAACGGAAACATCTCACAGCAAGTGACAGACGGTTAAATATTTTTACAGCAACGCTCTTCCCCACTGCACATCCCAACTCCACACCTACAGAAGTCCAAACGACCAGTTCTGCCTCAAGTAAGTATTTTCCAGAGCGCCAGCACACTGCTAGAAAACAGCCTAACTCCATTTCCAGGGAGTTACCTCCTTTCTAAATTCAGAACAGAAAGGAAAACCCTCCCAGCTGTTAAATGACACCTGCAGAACAGAAACCTGCTTTTAGGGAGGCTTGATCAGGACCAATGGAGAAGTAGCTGGATTCCCAAGGCTTCCCAAACCCTCTTCCCTTTGAAGGAGTCGACCACTCCTCCCTGTCCACCTCCCCGGGAGGCCCTTGCCAGGATTTTCCCTGGAATGACAGTTACGTAAGCTCGATGAAGTTCAGGAGAGTGACGAGCCACGGATCCATTCCCCAGCAGAACTTCCACGCTTCGGGAAGGGGAAGAGTTAAAACACAACCAGCGAATCCTGCGGGTCACAGGAGCAGGCACATACCTCAGGCTTCCCGATTCAATTAGATCTTGTTTTGTTTTAGGCTTTCTTTAATTACCCGATGCCGTTTGAGCCCGGTTGGGTGACATAAATGTATTATCCCCATCATAATGTCAGAATTTAAAATTAGATCTGGTCTCCCATAAATACACTTCGCCCGAGCCCGGCGACTCCGTCCAGCCATGACGACTATTTTTATGTAACATCTTTCGTGCCCTAAGACCTAAAAAAACTGCGCTGAAATTTAACAGCTACCTTGTCTGGCTGTGGCTCTGCCTTCCATTTATCCGAAGAGAATTCCGGGTGAAAGAGAAAGAGTTCCGTAAGATCAATAGAGCGAAGCAGCGAGAGAGGGGAAATAAAGCAAATTACATAAAGTCCAAATGTACTCACGGTCTCCTTATTGGGAAGCAACTCCTTTCGGATTCTGAAGAAGTTCTTGCCGTACTGCCTCAACCCCTTAATAAAACGTTTCTGTGGTAAAAGATAACAAAAAAACAGCGCGTCAGCAGAAGCAAAAAAA
>VXAY01003445.1:209553-223776 GCA_013399855.1 Oxyruncus cristatus
AAAAAAAAAAAAAAAAAAAAAATGCCCTCTTTAGCCTATGTCCAAGAACAGCAAGTTCTTCTCTCTCAACCTTTTCCTTTATTGTAAGCAAATAAAATGGAAGATTTTGCTATAATGAAAGCAATAGGTTCAGTGCATTTTGGGAAAGGCCTGAGGTTTTTTAGGCAGATACCACCTTCTTGGAAGGGCCCTGACATTTAAGTTTTACAGAAGGCACAGTAGCAAAATTTATGGGGTTTTAATAGTTAACAGCAAATAAACACTAAATGCATGAAAGCATCTCTACTTATTAAGTTTCACAAGATGAAAAATTACGGCAGTTGTTCCAAAAAAAGAACATGAGACTTGGTTAATAGCTGCAAAACTCCTGCTCAACGTGCAGCACATTTAGAGACTGCTCCAAACAATTCTGTCAGCTGAACTTCAGTGCAGAGCACATTTTATTAAAAGCTTGGCTGAGTTAACATTATATTTCACTCATGTGTGTACAGAGCAAATAAAGGCATTTGCTGATAAGGTCAGTGATAGACACTGTCCCCTAGAAACAGAAATATCCTGATAGTTTCATTAAGAAGACTCAACCTGAAGATGTCACGTCTTTCTCACAAAAAAACTTGTGTTATTCACAACTCTTTTTTTTTACCAAAATATCCCTGCCAGGAGTAGAATATGATGCCAATATTTATTGTATCTTAATCTCTGTATTCTACATGCTGAGGAACAGACAGGACTGCTCAGTAACTGCAGGAAGGGCAAACAGAGGTACTTCAAGGGAAAAAGGCAGCTGTGACACAAATCCAAGCTGTTCCCAAAATCCACCTGACCACTGCAGGCACAGAGCATGTCTATTTAATGCTTATTTAACTCCTCCTACAAACTGCTTTGTTCCCTGAACACTCTTACCCCAAAAAAATAAAACCTCCAACTGCCAAAAAATACATACTAAACCCAAATTCAGCTTTAATAGGATCCCAGAATGGTTTGGGTTGGAAGGGCCCTGACAGGTCACCTAGTAACAACCCCCTGCCATGGGCAGGGATGCCACTCACTGGAGATCAGTTAGATCATAGGTACTGCTCTCTTTATTCTTCTTGACAATTTTTTTTTAAGTGGAATAATTCTATTCCGTCAAGACAAAATTATCCTTTCACCTCTGTGGCATTTACGAAAATAAAATCGTGTTTCCAGCAAGTTCTCTTACTCAAAGACATGGAAACCCCAAAATATTTTGCTGGCATTCATTAGACACCACTCTATACCACGAGGCAGGAATGTTCCCCTTGGATATTCGAAGCCCCTCTTCAGAGTGCAGTGCTGGTCACCCACATGTGATAAAAACCTTCCTCCTCCTTAGGCCATCTGCCTGGAAGATCAAGTGTCCTCTATAAACAAACTGACAAGGAATATAGATCAGCTGAAAGGCTTCCAGGAGCCAAACACTTTGCTCTGCCTCCCAAATCAGGCCGGCTTTGTCTTCCTGAAAAAATGAGACTGGGCAATTAGACCCTCCCTCGAACTTTAAGGGGTTCAACAGCAGAGCGTTGCGGGGATCCCGGGCTGTGCTCCCTGTATCCACAGCCTATCCACAGACACACAGTCATCAGGCAAGACTCCCCCGAGGGAATGCCAAAAGATCCTGCCATGATAACGACCCCCCTTCCCTGGTGCTGCTGCTGTTCGCTTTTGTTTGGAACAATAGATCTCCCATGGTACCTCTCGCCCCGCTGAAAATATTGGTATTAAGTGAGCGTGAGCACAGCTGTGTGTAAATGACATATATAAACAGATTAGATTTGTGTGTTTATACTGGATGCAAACACATTAATAGCACATTTGCATACCCAGTTGGCTAAATGAGATTGCATGCAGAGCGGGATTACGGGTTACAAACACATTTATTGAGAATTTTCAATAAAGTATTTATACTGCCGTTCGAGAGGTCAGAGCGGATTCACCAGCCTTTCTCTCCTCTCCGCCTGCTCAGACAAGGTGCACAAATGCTCCTGTCGTCGTGCTCTCCTCGGATTGCCCATCCCTCCTCACCGCTGTGCCGGGAAAAGGCCTGGAGCCAGCAGAAGGAGCTGAGCGGAGGTTTTTATACCTAAAGGCTGCCCCAGTTTCCTTCCATTTAGTTTATCGAAGGTGATGTTTTAAGGGGGTGAGAGTTCTACACGTGACCACGGCAGGAACTGTTACCTAAATGCCAGTTTACAAAACTCTGCCTTCCCTTCTCTGTTTAATGCCAGGGATCAATGCAAAAAGTCTGTATGAAAGGCAACATGATATTGAAGGTGACACAACAGCGCTCAGACATTTCCAGAGCTGGAGGAGAATTCAGCTATTCCTTCACCCCAGGCCTGGAGCTGTCAGGGTGCTGCTAACCTTCTGTGCTGACCCCAGCTGTATCTTCCCATCAGGATTTTACCAGAGCTATTTTTATAAAGACAGAGATTTCAGGTTCCCCCAAAGCACCAGGCACCGCTTTGATTTGGGTTTTCTGCCCTGTACCTGTGTCTGTGTGGGAGCCTCGATGGGAAAGAGAAAACAAAACAGCAAAAAAAAAAAAATTAAATTTAAAAAAACGCTCAATTCTGTCTAAACGAGGAGCCTCTATTTTTGCTCTAATTGTGCCCTGACTATCAGCTCCGGGTGCTTTCAGAGCACATCCAGCCCAGCCAGGCCCTCTTGCCTTCACATTCCCCGTGAAAGGTCCAGTCCTGCCTCCCGGGTTCACCGCCCAGCCCCGCCGATAAATCATCCCCGACCTGATGCTCCGGCCCTGCGCCGGCTCCGGCCCGGGTTGCCAAGCAACCTGTGCAGGAGGGATGCAGGGATGGATGGATGGATGTCTGGGAACTGCTGACAAACGGCCAAGTGGCTGCAACAACAGACTCCTCTGTGTCAGGAGCGTGTTTGGGAGAAGTGCCTCCCCCGCCTCTGCTCCGGGCGTGATTGTAAAACCCAACTCCAAAGGCTTTTGTGAGGAACACACACTTCCTGCTCAATTCCTAATTGTTACGGAGCTGCGGGGAGGCTGCGATCACACAGCGTATGGCAACAGAAATGTGATCCTGTAAACGAGATAAAGTCAACAGCGCACCGAGAAACCTGATCTGAGCACAGCCCGCAGTGGCACAGCAGCAGCTGATGCACGATCAAAACCAGGCTGGATATTAAAGCAGCAGCAGGAGGAGGAAAAAAAAAGAAACCCGACTTTCCTTTTCCCGAGCTCCAGAAGGGGCATTTGATAAACAACGGTGCCTCCTTGGAAAAACAATTCATGGATTATTACAGGCATTATCAGCCGTGTCAACACTACTGCTAATGGTGCCCCATTTCAAGGCAGGGCTGGAGAGGCAGGGAGAGATGAGCCCTCCTGTTTGGAGACTGCTCAGTCTGCACTTTCCTTTCCTCTAATTAAAGGAGGGTGGGAAGAGGGGGCATTCCTTTGTCCCAGCCAGGTCGATGGCACTGCACAGAGGGCTGAGTGGCAGGAGGATCTTCCAAAGGGAGCAACAAGTGCTGGGCCTCCAGCAGGCTGGAAACCCTCAGGCCTCTCCACACCTCTCTGGAGCTGCACAGAAAACAGCTCCTCACTCTACTGACGTCCTCATTTCCACAGCAGGGAACCAGCCTGGCCGACTGAGCCAGGCTAGTATTTCAATGCCCATGACAGACCTTCTGCTGACAGATGTAGGATCCACCTATGCAGGTGGGACAGGCAGATCCAGGTCTGTGCAACACTCCAGCTGCTCCCACAGCCTCCCCAGACATCTGCTCTTCCACCATCTCCAGAGAACAGCCCCGTGGCACGTGGCCATAAACCAGGTTTCACACAGCCAGTCTAAGGCTCGTGCCTTCTGTGGGCACCAACCTGGAGAGTGCCCTCACTGACAACAAAGAGCTCTGCTTATAAAACCTCCTCTCTAGCCTCTTGTCTCCTGGAACCAACAGTTTCTCAGTCCCGCAAATGAAGCTAAAATGACTGCAGTGTGTTTTTACACCAATGATTTTTTTAAAGGCGCCTCTTAAGAGTTAAACAGAACAAAGGTCTGGCACAGTTTGTGACCCGGAGAAGCAAAACAATTGTGCTGCTGCCAAGAGACAACAGAAAGCTTTTGATTATACTTCAGATTGCCTTTTCTGTACACAGAGAGATTCCTTTCTGATTGTTAAACTGCTGTTAAAAATTCTAATATACAAAAAGCCTTCTTCTACATCACAACCAAAGAGCAAGTAAAAAGAAAGAGCTGGACAACTGTGTTCCTTTTTCAAGGACGTGCTTCCTTTCCCATATGGCATCTCCAAATATCTCCCTTGAATACAGGTAAATGGAAGAAATTCAGCACTTCACCTGCAAACTTCAATCTGAATAGAAAATAATAATAATAATAAAAAAGCTATTTGTTTTCATTTCTCAAGCTTACCCTCACCCAGACTTGGTACAAATGCATTTTCTAAATAGTAATAAAAAAAAAAATTGTAGTTTCAATTGTTGTTGGGCTTTTTTGAACATGATGGAACTGGCAGAAGTATAGAATCCAAAAACAGAGATAAAAATACATACAACAGCGTATGTAACATGAACCAAAAGAGAAAACATCACTTGTGGAATATAAATAATGTCCTACCAGACCCCCTCTCCTCCCGAGGAATGGCTCTCAAGCATCAGTTGGGAATATTAACCTTTCTTTTCCTCACATGCTCTGAATCTCAAATACCTGTACCAAGAATTTCCCTATTGCAGAAATATTGTTCCCTTGGGATTTCAACCATTATTAGCAATTATTCTGGAGATGATTTTCTGCCTTCAAACAGGGACTTTATGCAAACAACAGAGGGAAACAAATAAAAGCACTTCAAGAGCCCCCAGACTTCAGAGCAATGAACAAATCCAAGAATAATGAGACAAAATGGTGGCAAGAATCCCCAAGGAAATTATCCATGTAGAGAGGCAGGTATTTCAGCAGTGATGCCCAGGCTGGAATTCAGGCACTTGGATACAAATTCCAGTTTTCTGACCCTTACCAAAATAACATAAGGTGACCTCTGGAAACTCCCGGAATTCCTCTCAGGATATGTCTGCCACTGGCTGCAGTGGCACTGAAGAGACCCCTGAGTGTGCAAACGTGGAGAGAAGAAATATTGGAGATGACAAAATCAAACTCCAGGCTGGGGGACACATCCTCAGTGAGGGGGGAATGGTGCCAAGTGTGCAAAAGTGGCCACGAATAAGAGAGGAAATAATAAAGATTTGAGAAGGAAGGGCCAGAAATGCAGCTGCAACAAATGTGAACACTGGAAAGGAAACTGGGGAGGTGGATATTGGTGGGGAGGTGGTGTTGAGACTATGGAATTGCTTCACAGAAGTGAAGAATACCTTCCCTAAGAGATAACTGAAATATGCACCCTAATAAACCAGAGGTGCCCTCGTTGCCTTCTCCAGTTCGTAGCAAATGGGATGTTTGATCTGAGCATTGGAAGTTATTCCAGTGCAGTGGAGAGGAATACGCTGCCACGTTATTTATCAGCTCCTCTAAATGCATAAGGCCTGAATGATCCATCTCCCCATGTAGCTTAAAAGCCATATAAATCTGAGGGATGCTGTGAAAGGCATGGGGGGAGGAGGAAAGGAACAAAACAATAAAGAAAAAAAAACCCACGGTGGAACAAGCACAAGGCGAACAAGTGAGATATCAGGAGGCCAGTAAAAGCTGAAGCAAAACCACAAAGCCAGAAGCTCCTGCGCTGAGTCTTTACCACAATATATTGAAAAACCACAAGGCACACGAAAGTACAAACAACACTGGGCAAGGAGCACCGAGCAGTAGCTTTCAAGTGCACCCTCACGAGAGCTGATCAACACGTCTGCCATGTCACTTAAACAAGGAGGGGAAGGGAGAACCTCACCCCTGCAGAGGGAAGCACAGGCAGCGTTTGCAGGGGCTGCTGTGCCGGGGTTCAGCTCTGCCAACCATGCCCTGTTCTTAAAGGGTTACGAGTGAAGCCACTCAGTGACTGTTCCATGGTCAGTGACTAGGAAAAGGTGGCATTTCCTCACTCAAATCGAAGTTTCCTTCCCCATACACCAAACCCCTCACGCTGGCGCTGTGAGCAACGTGGCTCAGAAACGAGGCCTTTCCAGCTCCAGCAGAATTCATGGAATACGCTGAGCTGGAAGGGACCCACAAGGACTATCAAGTCCATCTCCTCCCAGCAACCCCACCCTGTCCCTGAGAGCGTTGTCCAAACCCCCTTCAGCTCTGGCAGCCTTGGGGCCGTGACCACCGTTCAGTGCCCAACCACCCTCTGGGGGAAGAACCTTCTCCTGCTACAGGTTACAGAGTCTCCCTTCCGATCAAATCCTTATTTGCTATCAAACCCTTCCCATGGCACTATAATCATTAGCTCCACTGGCACTGCCACCCTCCTGACTAATTAGGGCTCTTGGATGGATGCAGGAAATGATGAATATTTAGTGACTACGCACCTACTACAGAACCAGCCT
The DNA here is from genome assembly GCA_013399855.1 of Oxyruncus cristatus. Classification (NCBI taxonomy): domain Eukaryota; kingdom Metazoa; phylum Chordata; class Aves; order Passeriformes; family Cotingidae; genus Oxyruncus; species Oxyruncus cristatus. Next base: position 216,062 of record VXAY01003445.1, read on the forward strand.
ATTATCAAACAAGTGACACCTCCACCAACTCAAATTAAATAATGGCTCCCATCGAGGATTCTGAGCCTCTGACAGGATGGCAAGTGATTTCAGTTACATGAAGCTGAGCAACTGGTGATGGATCGTGGTTTTCCACTCGCTCTGTTACAGCCTGTAATAGAACAAATGATCATTTTTCAGCCTAATTGAATGCGGCCGCCCCGCTTATACACAGCAGAGACAAAGCCCGATAATTTGCTTCATTAAAATGCATTTTTATGTCATCTGAAGGATTAATAAATAAATAAATAAATCGGTGCTGTTGATAGGGAAGATTAGAAAAATAAAATTTATCATGCAAACAGCGCTTGCAAATGAGGGGTGTTCTGGCATCCTTGTTGTGCGAGAGAGATAAGCCCTGAGCACTACAGCACACAGAGCATCCACACTGTGACAGTAATCAACCTTCCCTCAATAGGAACTATGTCACTACACCAGATTTAAAAGAGCATTTTGTCATTTGCTGCCTCAGTGGCCACAGGGCCATACTGGTAATTCTCAGCTAAGCTGTGGGGCAGAACCACAAAGTTGAGAAGTTGGGGGTTTTTTGGGCTGCCAGGCTCTGTGTTCAAACAGGATCCACGTCAAGGCTAAGACAAGAGACCCAAACTAGCAGGGGAAAAAAAATAAATTTAAAAATCAAATCTCATCCTGTCATGGTGTAGACAGTGCTTGTCATCTGCCTGCACTCGCTTTGTTTCAGGGGGTTCTTTTGTGTTTTTAAAGCGATCTTGTTAGGAACAGCAAATTGCCATCCAGACAGCAAACAACCCTTTTGAAATGAAACAGCCGTCTGCCATATCGAGTAATCTAATCCCGGGCTCTGTGTGCTTAATAAAGTGTAATTCCAACATTAGTATTACAAAAGGAAACACTTCTACCTATGTCACCTTAGCCTAAGCCAAAATTACTTGGAAAGAAGCTGGAGATTTCTATCATACACTTAACATGAAAAAAATAATCAAAGCACTTCACCATTATTCTGTTGCTATATTCTAATTGCACTTTCAGGCATTGAGGAGGTAAGGAGCCCGTGGATAATTTGAATTTCTTACCACCTGCAAGGCAGATAAACCCAACAAAACTGCTGAAGTGACAGGAGTATTGAAATAACTTTAAATCAACCCAAGAACTCTGGATGTTGCCATCAGTAAAAGCCAAGAAACCAGTCACCCTTCCTTAACTGGTAGAAAAGGTGAACTTTAAATCACACTATTTATAGCATTTCCAAAGCAACAACAAAAGAATACCTGGAACTGAGAGAGCTGATCAAAATTTCCCATATCTAAATTATTTAAATTACTTTCCAAAGCATAAAGAAACTCATGCAATCCTACAGGCTGGGGTGAGCACGAGACAGAAACCTATCCCAGGTAATTCATTGTATTTGCATCCAGAACAGGAAGCAAACTGTGCAACGTTACCTTATTAACACTATCAGCCTTTTAAAAGTCAATCATACCTTGAATTAATACAGATTATCTTTAAAAAAATTCGATTCAGAACCCAGAAATTAAGTTATGTGCAAAGAAACAGAGAGTAAATAGGCCAGTTTTGCAATTATATGGAGATGTAACCACCTCCCACCCCCAAAATAAAAACACTGGGTGGAAAAGATCAACCACAACCACCAGAGGTGAGTTACAAACCCCTCCCTTGGTTTTCTTGCTGTGGCAAAAGCATTGAGCCCAGAATATCCAGAATTTTGATGAGCCCTCCACTCTCCAGCTGCTCTTTCTAACGCCATGACTCAGTTTCCTTTCGGGGAGGAACAGGATACAACCCGAGGTTATATTTAAACCAGATTCCGGATCTCGGGGCAGATAAAATCTGAAGAAAAGGTCAGAGTGTTGGAGGCAGGAGCTGCGCCAGTGACCAGAACATCACCTGATGGGAGAAAGGACAGGGACCAGCTGGGTGGGGATTTTTTTTCCCCAAGGCTCAGGCTTTGTTTTAGCTGCAGCACTGCCCAGGAGTGGGGAGACATCCACCGCCCCTGACTCCGGCCCCGTTGCTAAGGAACTGCCAGGGCGAGCTTTTTGGGCCCTCCTCCTTTATCAAACCACCCTCTGCCCTGTGGGAGTGCAAATGCCATCGCTGGGGTCCCCCAGCACCTCCTTCTCCTCCCCAGACAGACGATGGAGAGCTCCAGGAAGGGGAAGGGAGCTCCTGTTTTTAAGATGCCCTTGAAAACGAGATGAAAAACTCGCTTCCGACCGTCAACCACCGCCGTGGCGGCGTTTATTAATCTTCCAGGCAGCAGATTCCTTCCCCTTGGCAACAGGGAAACTGCTGGATTACAGATTCCTTTTTTTATTTTTTTTTTTTTTTCCCCTCCAGAAAACAAACCAGCAGCTTCTGGAGGCACCTCCGGATTATTTGGAGTTTAGAGCTGGAGGTTGGAGTTTTGCTTCCGTCCCCCCCTGACAGAAACAGCCCTTTGAGCCGTGGCGACTGGCCAGGGCAAATATTTGTTGTGTTATTTTTTTGGGGGGGGAGGGGGGGATCAGCAACGTGGTAAGTGCTTAACAGATAAAAATATTCCACATGAAGGCAGAGAGACCACGGATCAAGAAGCATATGGCAACTGAACAAAACAAAATTTAAAAAAAAAATGATATTGTTAAGAAAACACCAACTTCTCTGGCAGCTGGGGGAAGATCAAGATTAGGGAAAGCAGTGAAATCACCCATTTGGAAGCCAAGGTCACTGACAGGATTTATAGGTTTATCCCTCAAGAGCCTCTGCTGAACATGAAATGCTGAAATAATTTTGTTTTAAATCTCTCCCTTCCCCCCCCCCACTTCCCCCCGCTTGGGCTCCCTCATTTGCTGGAGGCTTTTAAAATTCATTCCTTTTCACAGCTGGTTAAACAGTGGAATCTTTTGGCAAACTAAAAGGACAGAATTGATTGCCCTACACAAACTTTTCCGCACGTATAATTGATTTTTAATTCACTGCCTTTATTTCCGAAAGGACTGGACGATAAACTCGGCGCTGCCCGTGCAATATTGATCCCTCTAAACAAGGGCTCGGATCAAACACCGATGGCAAGTTAATCACAAACAAAAAAAGATTGTTATCCTTCATCTACAAACCTGTGTTCAAACGGAGTTCACCTCTTCCAGCCCTAACACACCTTGTGTTTTCCAGCTGTGCCGCAGCTTATCGTTTTGTAAACCTGCCAACTGCTAAGGAACTGTAATTTTATGCAACCTTTAAACAACGACTTTTTTCCCCCCTCGAGCAGAATAATTTCATCCCTCATCGGTTACTTTTTACTGGGAGGGCCGATGGTTCTTTTCCACTTCTTACAACAAGACCTTCCCACGCTCGCTTAAACTAAAATCTTGTTTATTCTCCTTAAAGCACAGGTCCAGCTGGCCCATGGCAATTCAAATTTGGTGCTGTTCCTTTTTTTTTATCTCAGTGCTCAGCTAAGTTCCAACTGTTATTGATTAACACACCTGCAAATGGCTAGATTTCTAAATTCCAGAAAATGTTAATTTAGTGGAACCATCCCTCCACTGTAAAGCTGTAATGTTTTATTTTCTGTGGATAAAACATTAAAACTGAGCAGTAAGTGATATCTTAACCTTCTAAGCCCACTGCATGAGTCAGATGCAGCCCTGCAATGCCACTCAGCTTTTCCAATCTCCCTTGATGATGTTTTTTTCCCCCCGTCACTCGACTATTCCAGAGGTTCTGTTTCAATCTGCCCATGAATTACATTTCCTGTAGCTGCCACAGAAACAGTAAATAAAATTCATGGTATTTTTGCCCCAGTAAGCAGCTCTGTCTTCCAGCACATCTGAAGAGCTTGGTTTCAAAGGAGGAAGCCATGAAAACAATGTTTTCATGAGCAGATACTCCAAAAAGGGCAGATGAGAGACATTTGAAGATGATTCCAGGCAGAGAAGCCAAGCAAAGAAGTGTGTGAGCTTTGCATAAGTAATTTCTTGACCTGCTGTGCTGGATTACAAACACTTGCAAACGTACCAGGAAGACAGTTTTCCTCATCTCGTCCTTTTTGGAAGAAAGATCTCCACTTGTATTTTCTGATAAATGAGTTCAAAGCTGAAGCCAGGTGTGGGTATTTTAAAATTTATGAACTTGTAAATGGATGTACACGGCCAATTAAGGTTTTAGCACCAGCAAGGATTAACTACCCCTGCACATAAATTTAAGAGGTTGTTTGGACCAGGGTTGTTTACCTCAACTACTCCACGTTGAGAGCAATGTAAAATATTTAAAAGGCAGAATATTTCATGATAAAAGCCGGTGCTCGGGGATGTCACGGGGTGTCAGTGACAGCTCTGCTCGGAGACGCACAAGTTGGAAAACACCCCTCCCAAGCAACACCTGGAAATTTCCTTTGGAGAACTGAACGTCTCTGAAGAGATGGAACAAAGTGCAGAGGGAAAAGGAAGAGCTGTCCACAAAACAAAGGGTTGTTTTACCCGGGTTCCCTGAACTTTGGAAGGCGCGGCCCCGACTCTCAAAGGCGGTGCCCTCAGCCTCATCATCAACATCTGAATGGCAATTAGGAGCACAGTTCCATGCAGGAAAAGCATCCCTGTGCAATAAGCTGCAGCAGAGCAGCACCAGCCCTGCCTGCAGCAAGCATGCATAAGTAAACAGAATTAATAACTACCCAAGTGTGGACGGGTGACTTAATCTGTTTCGATTAGATGCAGCTCAGCCCGAGGCCTCTGTGTTATTTAAAATGTGTTCATCATGTTTAATTAAAAACCTAATAAACTAGAGCTTCTTTGGGTTCTGATTTGTCTCCCTCTCTTCTGGAAGCCCTATTGATTTCCTTAGTGCTTCTGACAGAAAGAAAGAGAGGGAACAAAAAAGCACATTCTGGATGAAGAGACGACGAGGTGAAGTGGAATCAGGGCTGGTGGGTGAGGAACAGTCAGAACCAGCTTGTTTCCTTCCACTTTTCCAATGCCTCGGGAATGCAAGAAGAGAGAACCAGTTAAATTAACAAAACTTAAGGTGAACCATGGTATCCTTTATAAATTACAGCCATTTGATAGGTCATTGATCTGAAATGGAAGCTCATTTTAGGGGTCAGAATCGCGCTGAACGTCCCTGGAAGGTGTAAAAGCAATTTTGCAGAGAAGATTTTTGTCCCAGAGATGCGTGGAAATTTCATAAGGACCATTTGTCTTGGGAGATATTTCCACTGAAACCACGCCAGGAAATACGGATGTGGAGCTTAACCTGAACTGAAGGAAGTTAATGATCGTGGCTCCAGATCTGGAGCCTGCACAAGGTCCAGGATGCTGCGATCAGGGCAAGCACCAGAGTAAACAGAGGCACTGTTAGGTTTGCTGTACTTATCCTCCACAAACACCAAGCCTGCATGTTTCAAAACACAATTTTTCCAGGTCAGTTTTGAAGTATTTCCAACTGGAGAAGAAGAAGGGACTGCACCATTCCATTCCATTCTTACGAGGGATTTCTGATTGCTGGCACCCAAAATGCCACAAGATTAAAAGAGACAGGTTTTTGAGGTGGCCGCGAGCTCAGTGCTCTGACACCCCTTGCTCTGAGTGGAGCATTTCGATCTCTGGGTGTGTTCAAAGTAAGACAAATCCCAGCGACATCCAGGGCCCCGTTTCCCAGGTTCCCTGACCGTCGTGCCCGCGTGCCAGACACGGAATTCAGTGGCAGGAAATCCGTAAAAGGTACCAGTTGGATCAAAACCACACGACTTGCTCTAAGGCTTCTCCCCCAAATAACCACCCTCCTCCCAGCTGCTCTGCTTCCTACTTGACACTGCAGCCTCACACTGAGGAGATCCCGCCAGGTGATGCTGCTCAGTGTGTTGGTGTGTGCCTGAAGAAGGTATTATGTATGACAATCGCTCCAACTTGTCCACAGGAGTAAATTCATGAGCATGACAAGGGAAACCAACCCCTCCCCGTCAAATCACGGCTGGAAATCCATGTTGTCAGGTGGAGAACGAGCCCTGACAAACAGGAAACAGCTGCTCTCCGAGCTGCATTTAGACCCATCAGTAGAGAAGTTGCTTTAGCCACTTTTGCAGGCAGTGTGCAGGCCTGGGTTTCACACCGTGCCTCTGAATTTACATAGTGGGATTAAAAAAAAAAAATAAATAAAAAAAAAAGGGTTTAAAAATAGCCATGGGTTTAGAAACACAAGGGAGACAACAAACCTCCGTCTTCATATTTACAAAGCCTTCCACGTAATTCAATCACTGGCCAATTTTATCCTCTGTTTAATTTGATCTCAACCTCAGCAACCACATCATCAGTAGTAAAAATAACAGGACTGCCATCCTTTATTTTAATCAAGTCTGATATTGCCCAGCAGCTCTTAGATCACAGCCTGGTCACAGGGCAACAGAGCTGTTCTAACTAACAAGAAAGGCTTTGTCTCTGGGCAGCAGAGAGGCCACAGAAAAAGTTAAAAAACTTGATAAAGAACCACATTTTCAATAAATTTGAATGATGCACAGTGTTGTATCAGAAATGACAGTCATCTTAAAAATCTGGCAGAAAGTTAAACTAAGAGTAACAAAAAGGGAGGTGTGACCTTTTTTGGGGGCCCAGAGGCAAGGCAGGGGGAGAATATGACAGGATTAGAAAGGCAGGAATGGAAAAACTGAGACAACAAAAGCCATGATCTACACTATTATCCTCATTAGTATCACCTACATCATCACATCATTATTATGATGATGATTTGAGTTGGTCACATGCCACAAAGCCTTTCTCAGTTCAGGTTAACTGACCACAGCTCTCTATCAGCTGTGGGATCTGCTTATTTATCCAAGCTGTAAAACTTAAGGAAGTAGAGATTTGCTGGGCTACAAGAAGAGATTAATTCTAAGTCCAGCACAAACAGGGACACGGATTGGACCTGCGTCTTCTACTTCCCTGAGAATTGTGCCTCTTGGATTATCAGCTCACCACACTATTAGAGGCTTCCTCCTGCCCGTCACTTGCCATCAGGAGATGGAGGGGACAGAGTTAAGGTTCTCAAATTTCACAGTTAAACCCACATTTCACTGTTTTGGCCAGATTTTGGGTTTGATAGATCAGGATTTTTCTGAAAAACACTTCAATACAGAATTCCTATGCAGCTTCAGCAACCTGTGGATCACACAGAAAGAGTTTTTCCTCCATTTCAAAGAGCCAACAGTGAGGAAACTTCCCTTACAAGTCTCAGAAAGGCTCCAAAGTGCAGAGCTGCTGCTTCAATCCGGAGTTTTCTCCAAGCTGCAGGGACAAACAGGCCGTGGAGCTGTGCAGGTGGAGCTTAGCTGGCTATAAATAAGAGCACAGTTTGATCTTTGGCTCTGCCGAGCCTGGAGGGCTGCCAAGTGTTTCTGGAAACTTGGATGGAACAGAACAAGAACAAATATGATAAAATGAGCTGGGCCTGACAATGATTTATAGAGTCAGTGATCATTGCTCTGTGCTCACAGCCTGCACTTCTGGAGCAACGTTTCACTTTGCAAGAAACTTTGTTTTTTCCATTCCTAAGGCTCTCTTCCCCCTCGTCTAACAGGGATTGATCACGGAAAACCCCTGAGATGCAGCAGCTACAGCACTCCCAGTGCAGCTGATGGAATAAAACAAGGAGAGGGGGGTAAAAATCTACACAGGAATGAAAAAAAAAAAAAAAAAAAGAGGTGT
>VXAY01003445.1:223802-245872 GCA_013399855.1 Oxyruncus cristatus
AAAAACTAAACAGGAAAAAAAAAAAAAAAAAAAAAAAAAGAGGTGTTGGCCCTGTACAATTGAACCACGAATGTATGCAGAGAAAACAGGCTGAAATACAAACACAAACTTCCCAAACACAGGGCAGAGCACTCCAGTATTTGTTCCAACAGGCAGTTCCCTGAACAAAATTCACTTTTACGAGGAGATAACCGTAAACCTTATCAGGAAAGAGCCTTTCACTCATCCCCTCCGAGCCGCTGCCAGCGTCAGCACATGACCCTCCTTCCCTCCCTGACTCCAGGCAGCCTCCTGACCACAAGGGTTCTTTGTTGGCTCGTGGAATCAGCTGCAAACACGGGTTTATGGGGCCTGGCTCAGCCCTGACGGAGCTCCTGCAGGAAGGTTTACACAGGCACCCGGAATTCACTGCAGCAGCTCCCCGAACGCCTGGCAGAGAAACGAGAGCTCAAAAACCTCCCCCCTGCCATCGCCTGAATTATTAAAACCACCAAAGTTTCCCCCGTCAACCAGCTCTGGTTTATAACAGCAGTCTCAACTTTATTAGAAGCTGAACAGGAAAACAGCCCTTTTATCTTTGGTCACGCCTTCAAAAAGACTTTATCAACTGACCACCTGAAAAATTCATCCATTCAAGGAGGATGGGGGGGGGGATAAAATCAACCCAACTTTTCTCCTGTCACTTTTCCATGAGTAATCTTGCACTGTACCAGATTTTTTCACTTATATCCCCATGCCTATGTATATTTTCCCTTATATCCCCATGCCTATGTATATTTTCCCTTATATCCCCATGCCTATGTATATTTTCCCTTATATCCTCATGCCTATGTATATTTTCCCTTATATCCTCATGCCTATAAATTTTTCCCTTATATCCCCATTCCTATAAATTTTTCCCTTATATCCCCAAGTCTATATATTTTCACCTATATCCCCATGCCTATATTTTTCACTTATATCCCTAAGTCTATATATTTTCACTTATATCCCCATTTATATTTTAATTTCTATCCCCGTGTCTATTTTAACTTATATCTCCATTTGTATTATAACTTATATCCCCAAGTCTATTTTAATTTATATCCCCCATCCATACATTTCCATTTATAAACCCATCTTCATGTACTTTCTGATGAAGTTCCACACACTCAACAAGGCCCCACCAACTCAGACCTGTGCCAAATTCACCCCACGCAGCACATTATTTGCCCTTTTCTTGCTCACAAAGACAACCTTTTTAGGGGGGGGAAAAAAACAAACAAACAAACAAAAAAAATAAGGGGGAAAAAAAAAAAAACAAAAAACACGAGAAGCAACAGGAACTTGAAAGGCTGGAGGGAATAAATCATTTCCTACCACTTCATCCTCAGTCCAGCACTTCTCAATCAGCTTTGGCACAGGTTTCTTCACCAGGCGCTGCAGGGCCTTCCCGGCGTCGTAGTTACTTTCGTGTAGCTAAAAAAAAAGAAGGGAGACAAACAGATCATTCCCCACGGAATCAGCAGGGATCTGATATTTGGAGAGAAACCACCACAGGGAGCCCACAGGAGACGTTCTCTGCCTGATTATTTGTAATGGCAATGTATGAAGTGAGATTTAAACAGGCTGAAGGGTTTTAGCAGAGAAGAAATAGCATCCCCCTTCCTTCCTAAACCTTTCCCAGGTAATGTCTGAGCCCATAAAGCACTGCACATTTTTTGGTTAACTTTAAAAAAAAAAAAAGTATTATTTTTACATTAGAAATTCCAAGAAAAATGAGAAGGAGCTCCGACGAAGTGTTTCTGAGAAGGAGTCGTGTTTTACGCAGCGGATTTTGTTCGGATTAGTAGAATCAACTGGAAAAACTAACTCACAGGAGGGACTGCAAGTCACGGGATGTCAAGTTTAGCCATCCAGAAAATTCCCTTTATTTTTAGTGCACTGCAAAGATCACCGTGGTGTTGGAAAACAAGTGTGGAAGGGAACAAACACCCACAGAGTGCAATCAGGGATGTCCAAGCTCACCTCACTCTTTCAGCTGGTCAGAGCCTACAGTGCACCTGATTTTCTACCCCCAATTCAGTATCTATATGATCAGAAGTGGTCAGGAGACATTAAAAATCAGGGTGGGGTAGAAAAACAACTGCATGGGGAAAAAAAGCACTACTGGAACCCACGAGAACATCTCTGTCTCTTAACTCGAGAGAAAACTGCAGATTTAGGGCCCGGCCTGTCTTCAGAGTGGAATTTTAAGCACTGAAGGACTAGGAAGGAGCCTGCTCTGTGTCTTCTGAAAAGAAATACTGCTGGCATGACAAAAACTGAATTATCTTCCTACCCCATTTGCATCCCAACTTCCCTGCACAGACAGGAGGTTGGTTTTTTAAACATGGACAGAGCAGAGCAAACCTTCAGAGCTGTCGATGAGCATCACAGAATTTTACAAAAGACCCTCAAAAAGTTTCTTGACAGCAGGGAACACCAAACCATGGCCCTTAGACTGCTTCTCTTGTCTTAACTCTTCAGCAAAACCAGCTTTTGACAGTCTCTGAAGCCAATCCATTTGGAGGATAAAACACATTAGAAATCAAATTGTTTTCTTCAATATACAAATCCTTGGACATGAACTTCAAGGTATTAAAAATAACAGCTAATTTATTCCATTTGCTGGTGAACTGAGCTCCCAGAACACACAATTCCATCAACAATTATTACTAAGCACTGGGGTCCAAAATGAAGAGGACCAGGTGAGCTCTAAAAGCAGAACCTTTGCACAGCCCTCTCAAAAATCAAGCCACTCAAAAGGCACAGAGAGAGGGCTGAACACGATGTCAGCTGTGTTCCAGAAGAAATGAATACAGCATGGGCTACACTTCACACAAACTGGCTCAGATCTTCTCTCATCAGGAGCAAAGCCTGAGCTGCTGAAGGTGCTCTTCCACCTCCACCAAGCTAGTGGGGCATCTGTTATTTTTGAATACTTGAGGGAATTTTAAAGGAAGTGAAGTACTTCTAAAAAGAAAAGGGCACTCCTGGGCACACACCTCTGCCCTTACACCTGCAGTGTGTTTTCAGAACACTCACCTTCCTGAACTGGAGGCCTGAACACTCATTTTATTCCCCTTACCAACAACTGAAATAACAACAGCAAACGTGGTGTTTCTGCAGTAAAACAAGTGCTTGAATGATATAAGGGGGACAAGAAAAAAAACTAAGCCAGGGTGGATTTCTACTCATCTTCAGCTTTTAGACAGGGGAGCTGCAGGTACTTGGGGCAGTAAGTGCAGGCAGAGTGACCGCAGCAAACAAGGCTTCAAACTTCCAAAATACACCTTCCTACTGATCTCCCCTTTTTCAGCCACAGCTCAGGGACGCACCAGAGCCACCAGCAGCCCCTCACAGGTCAGGGAGATGCATCACCTGAGCTCACGGGGTACAGCTGGTGCTCTAAAGAGCACCAGGAGAGGGGTGTGAATCCCTCAGTGTCAGCTCCCCCCTCTGTGCAAGGGGCACAGCCATCTGAGCCCAGCTTACCTAAACTCAGCCTGCAGCGCCAGCCCCCAATGCTCAACCATCACCACTGACTTCAAAAAAAAAAAAACCCAAACCAAGTAAAAAAAAACCAGTTTCAAGCCTGCTGTGGTACATGCAATACCCACTCACGGGCATGAAAATAAGACGTTGCCTTTTCTACCGGGCACACATTAATTTTCCTCCTTGTTTGCACTCCAGCTCGGAGAACAAATCCATCTGAAAGCAAAAAGCACTGTTTGTTTTGCCAGCTCACCTTGCAAACGTTGGTTTGCTTTTTTTTTCCCGTGCATTGCACTACCCAGAAGACTTTTCACTTCGGAAATGTGACAGTGGTGCTTCTGTTCCCTCTCTGCTCCCTCCCCCAAAGCACGAGTGATGCCAAAGCCTCTTTGTAACTTGGAGGGCATCTTTATTTTGCCTCAAGGACAACATGTGGGTTTTTTTTTTTCCCTGGCAGCCCTTTATTGCCCAGGCAGCTCCATCTGCACACAAAATCAACCAGACAGGCCCAGAAAGAACGGCCTGGCCTGACAGAACAGTCTGAGTTTACAGGCCACCAAGAGTGTCCCAAATCAGCGACAGAAAAACACAAGCACTAACTTCTGACCAAGTAATTATATTAACAACATAAGAATCACCAAACCCATCAGCACAGACATGAAAGAAGAGTCATGTTACAGAGAAGACACACACGTGAAAACAGACCTGGTAGAGGTGTAGAGTCTCCTGGAAAATGTTACTTTTAGCAAGGGCCGGGGGGAGAGAATAAAAAAGGTTTTATAAATGCCAAGAGTAGGATAACGCAGCAGAAAGGAAAAATATTTTCTCTAAGTGCTGGAGTTAAATTTACATGTTTCAATCTGGCTCATTGTCTGCTTATTACTTTCAGTCATTTAATGTATCTAAGCACTTTATTGGCAAGATTCAAACATATAAATAACAGCTAATGATGACTGCCTCTGGGTTCATTAACTTCTAGTTGAACTTCCCAAGGTATTTCTGTAAACACTGCATTATTGTCCTGTCAGGTGGAGAATCACCACTTTTAGCATTAACTCTGCCATCCCTGTTCTGCACCACCAGGACTTTATGTCTGCACACAACTGCAACAAAAGGAACAGCCACAAATAAAACAGAAAATACAGCAGCTTCTGCATCGCAGGATTAAAGAAAACCTCTGAATGTGCACATGTCCAAACCCCCTCGTTTATATCACAACAGCCATTAAACAACACCAGGTCCCAGGAAAGGCACATTCCCATCCAGTCTGCACATTCCCACAAGGTTTGCAGCCCCTGCTCCCGAGCAGAGCTGCCATTCCTGTCTGTGATGCTGCAAATAAATTCTCCTCTGGCACGGCTCAGCTGTCAGGCACCTCTGGGCTGTAATGAACCCATGAATTACATCTTGCAGCTCTGACATCTCCGGGCTCGCTCATCAAAATATTGTTCTTCAATTGTAATTTATAACTTAATTTAAATGTCCCTTTTACTGTGACCTTTTGAGAGCAGAATGGCATTGCATCTGGCAGCTTCTGCTCCAGCAAGGCATCCTTTGGCAATTACAGTCATTATGATCCGCCTTGAAAAGCCCATCTGAGCTGGGCTGCATTCATGGCACAGTGCTAAATAATTGCAGTCCATTAAGAGCAGTTACATTCCAGAGTCCTTTTCTCCAAGGAAAAATTGCTACTGTCTAGTGGGACAGTGTTACAGAACTACTTGGAAATCCCAGAATCCCAGACTGGTTTGGGTTGGAAGGGACCTTAAAGTTCATCTCATCCCACCCCCTGCCATGGGCAGGGACATCTTCCACTAGCCCAGGTTGCTCCAAGCCCTGTCCAGCCTGGCCTTGGACACTTCCAGGGATGGGGCAGCCACAGCTTCTCTGGGCAACCTGTGCCAGGGCCTCCTCACCCTCCCAGGGAAGGATTTCTGCCAAATATCCAATCTGACCCCACTCCCTGTCGGTGGGAAGCCATTCCCCCTTGTCCTGGCAACTCCAGGCCCCTGTAAAGAGCCTCTCTCCATCTTTCTTGTTGCTCCTTCAGGTCACAATTAGGTCACCCTGAAGCCTTCTCTTCTCCAGGTTGAACAACCCTAAATCTTCCCAGAAAAGGCAATACAAGCAGAAGGGATTGCTCAGCCAGAACCCATTTTTGTGGGGATACCATCACATCCAGCATATTTACAGGATGGCACTGGAATTCCGGAGTTCACCACGTTCCAGTGCTGGTTCTCCCACGGGATGCCAATGGTCACAGGCAAATCACATCCCAAGGTGAGACAGAAGGGAGAAGACGAGGAAAAGGAAAAGCAGGGTGAGGATTGCTGCCCTGTGGCTTGGGCAGCCCCGTCTTTGGGTGTAACAACTCCAACTCAACACCTGATTTAATACAAAATGTGATTCGGGTCACTTCCATCAGAAGCAGAGCTCACAAATCTCAGTTGGATGTGGATATTCCTTACAGCTCTGGACATATCTTGCCCTACTGGGAAAAAGGAATATGCTCCATTTAATTTTTATCAGCCCTGGCCAATACCCAGCAAGACAAGGGGCCCTTTAGGGCATCTGGTGCGCTTGTCTTGGTGGGTATCAGATAAAACCAAACCACAAAAACCCCCAAACCCCTCAATTTCCATCTCTTCCCCCCCCAGTTCTAATCTATTTTTAAGCATCTAAATAGCTCCAATGGCTTCCAAATGACCTAAGATGCTACTGATAAAGGTTGAAAAGCCTGGTGTTTGTGATGCAGCCACTTTGCACACACTGGTGCTGCCACAGAGCCCAAAATCCAGCTGCAAAGCAGCTGTGGGGCACTGCAGGCATGGCCAGTGCTCCACACACACCCAGGGCAAGAACTTGCAACAGCACTTGAAAAAAAAACCTTCCAAAAAATACAAATATTTTGCATACTCCCCAAAAATTTTAAAAGCAATCACAGCAGTCGTTTTTGGCCCTTCCTACCTGCCTGTTTCAACAGTTTCTGTAGAAAGGCCTTCTGACTCATCCAGCAAGCAAAGTGCTGAAGTTTTTCCCCTAAGAGCAAGGATAAGGATGAATGGAAATTCAAAGTGGCCAAATTGTCTCATGCACCAGAGGTGGCTTCATCTCCCAACATGCCCAGGCAGAGAGCACTGGCCCCTGAAGTGCTGCAGTACCTTGTTTGAACCATGAGAGTAAATGTTAATTAAGACTCATCCAAAAGGAAAACTGGTAATAATAAGAAATGCTAACATGTATTTTTTTTTATGCTTTCAACCTTGTCTGTAGTTAATGAACAAGAAAATCTGGTCTAAGGGCAAGTTAAAACAGGGAGTAATTTGTCTGGGTGACATCTTAGCTAGAACTGAATTTCCTTAAACTGATATTACACTGTCATGTTTGTCACTCATAATGACACGTTCCCATGTAACAGTGTGGTGAGAAGGCAGAACAACACTATTAGCAAAGAGAGATTTACACAATATTAGCATAGGATTGTTTTCTCTTCCCTCCATGTGGTTGTACCTGAGCTTAAGTGGTGCCATTTTTTCCCTGTGGGAGGATAAATGAAGAGTTGCTGGCTCTGATTTCCCCGGCAAAAACATCACGGCATCGAAATGCCCAAACCCTCAGAGGTTCACTCCAAGTCTGCACATGGACATGCCCAGATTCTGGTCCAGGGGTGGTTGTTTCACAGAACTGGTGCTCACCCTCACTCCCGGATCGGAACAACGGGTCAGGCACAACACTGGGAATGAAAGATCACTCTGGAATGTTTCAGAACCGAGCACAAAGCAGTGACTTAACTCCTTCTTGAGCCGGGATCTCTGAGCACAGAGCTGCAGAACCTCTGCCCAGCGGGCACAGGTCAAAAGGATAACTGAGGTCACGAGTTTCTGACACGGAGAGGATCTTAAACCACATCTGACGCTAAAGCAGAGCTCCCGAGGGCACAGGCAGAGAGATGGGAGGGAGGGAGGGGAAGAGCCACACCAGGATTTACCCCAGCTCTCACTCTGCACAACAAGGTTTATGCTCAATGTTCACCATGTCACGTCTTCCCACGGGTTGTCACATCTGGGGCACCCCCTTTCCACCACAGAACTTTCTGAGCTAATTTTCCACCACATATTGTGGTGAAAGCCTTTGCAGGAGCTACTGTGTCCTCCTCCCTCCCCATCCCAGTCCGACACCAGAACTCATCAGGAGGGCAACAAACTCCAGATGAAAACCTGATTTCCCTCCTAAGGGTTACAATGACAAATGTGGCAGCAAATTCCAACAGCCAAACAAAGGAACGGGAGCTGGAATTTACCTGGCACGTTAAGTGAATAATCATGTCAATGAGGCTGAGGTATAAATATAAATATATATGTCTGTTTGTTGCATTGTGCCTTCCGTGATCTTCATTTCTGTCTGGTATAATTAACAATAAATCATTCTGGGGGCTTACAGCACCTGTTATTACATAAATAAAACACCAGCAAAGGAGCTTGTCAAGGCTGATTTATGTGAAGTGCTGCTCTGAAGTTTATTGGATTTCCATAATAAGAAATCATACCCTACCAGTTTCTTTTACATTCATCTTCTGGGCTGCACATGATAATTTCTAAACAAAAACATAACTTAGTGCAGGTAAGAGTCTCACAAATTATTTATCAGATAAATCCGACCTGTTTCAAATAGATGGTGAAAGATGAAAAAAAAGGATACCATTTTGTCAGGCCAACAAATTTAACTGTTTAAAGTCAGTCAAAAAAAGCAGGTGCTCAGAATTAGTCAAAGTTTCTTAAAATATCCCTGGCAGAACTGTTATTTATAAGGAAACTCTTTGCTAGAAAAATTCAAAGTGGACAAGGAAAGTATTTTCTAAAATAGATGCGCAATACAAAGAGAAAAGAATCAGAACAACACAACCAAAATATTCTGTGACTAATCTAATTCAGAAGCAAGAACTCTACAAGTGCAACTCCAGACTCCTCAGGCTGCTGAGTGATTAAAGGGGGTAATTAAAGTAGATGGCAAAGCAGTGAAGTTAAATGATTTTTCTGCATTAGCCTTTTATTATAGATAAGGGGAAAGAAATTCCAATTCCACAAGCTCTTAGATGATTTTTGACCTTAACAGGAATTTGAGTCTCTGAGAAGGGTGTTAAGGAACAACTGAGCAGGCTCTGGAGTGGTGGGCCAGTGGGATCAGGTGGCCTCCATCCCAAGGAAAGGCGGGAAATAAAATGGAACACAGGTAAGAATGTGAAGAGGATGTGCAACAGAGACTGAACTGCAGCACTTATCAAACAGCATGAAACTCTGCACCACACAAAACCTTCAGGAAAGGCACCAAAGGACTTGGGATTTCTACACTCACCTCAGTTCTGTGAAGCACTGAGAAACAGCACTTGACTTTGCAGGAGTCAAAGTGAGAACAACAAGGGAGGATTTAATTTGGGTGCAGAATTTGATCTTGGATTCCAGCTTGTTACACATTCAAGTGCGTGTATTTGAACAAGAATGAAAGTTCTGTCACTGTTTGCTTAGGAAGTATTACAGGGGAACGTTTTAGATCTTAATACAGTCTTACTCCTGCCTACTGCAGGATGAAAATGGATGCACTCTCTGAAACACATGAAATCAAACAGAAGTGGAAATAAAATTAAAAACCCCAAAGCAAGTGGTTTTGATAAGCTAATGCTACAGAGGGAACGTCTTCCCTGTTAAGAGTGCAGGCATTTTAACTTCAGTTAACATTCCAGACTGGCTGGACTGAATGGAAGCACCAATAGCCAGGCCAGGGGCCAGCTGAGAAAGTCCCAATTCCAGCTGGTGGACCTGACCTGAGCAGTTTCCCCACAGAGAACATTCCCTGGGATTGATCCCCGGAAAGGCACCACCCAAAAGTTTATCACTGAAGCTCAGAAGATCGGTTGGTATTTGAAAGCAGCATCAGCTTGACTGTAGATCCACTGTGATCCCCAAAGCTGTTTTACCCACTGTTTCATGCACTGCAGGCTCTAAGTAGCCCAGAAACAAACGGCAAGGCTGTTCTCCCCTGCAGGAGTTGTACTCACTGTGTTGAGGGCGTTCAGGGTAGTGTCGTCACGGGAGGCAGCAACACAGCCGTCCTCTGTGGATCCTCCATCACACATTCCTGCAAAGGCTGCCATGCTCCTGCAGAGTTGGAGGGGAGAAGAGTTTACAGCCCTCAGCTGCTCTTTGATGCACGCATCGTGCAAGGCACAAACTGTGTATTTCCAGCTTAACTCATAAATTTCGGGGCCTCGCGATACTGCGGGAAGGAGGAAAACGAGGCACCAAACACTGGTGGTTATGGAAAGCTGAGTCACCTCAGCATATGGGATAATTATTTCAAAATTAAAACCCAATCTAATTGGGTTTCATCAATTAAAAATCTGCACTGCAGCAGCACCAGAGCCTGATCTCAGCATTAAGGAAGATACAACCTCCAGACATGAGAACAGAGTCTCGGCAGAGACAGCAAACTTTCTGCTGTCATCCTACGTTTTATTATGTCAAAAAACTGACTTGAATTGCAGATTCCTCAATCTCTGAATTCCTGCAAGCTACAAATAATTTACTAAGACTCTGAATTACTGTGAATCTACCAGGCAGAGCGGAGATGTGCACGGAACTCAAATGCAAACTGGAGCTCCAAACCTTCAGTCTCTGAAGGAATCCTGTGCTGTCACGGCTCCTCCACTCGGAGCAGTTCCTTCCCTTCTTACATAATGTACATCCCACCCTGTACCATGCCAGCACACACTGCTGGCTTTGCCAGCCAAAAGCCACAGCTGATGCAAAGATGCCTTGTTGGCCCAACAGCCAATCTGAGCATTCTTGTCTCCAGCTAAACATTTCAGCACCCACAATGTCCCGGAAGAGAACAAAGGAGGGATGGGATCCCACTGCACGTACACAGCACCCCTCATTCCCCCTCCAGCATGACACAGGCACTGCAGGATCGTGGCTGGGAATTACCTGGCAGCCCTCAGGTACATCAGCAAGTCACAGTCGTTGACTCCTGGCATCCACACAAGCTCTTCATGCTGTGTCACCGTGTCACCATCCGGGGAAGGAAAGGGCTGCAGGTCAGGGAGCTTGGCCTGGGTAAAAAAGGGGTTCATACAGACATTGCAGTGCTTCCTGATGTTAGGAGGATACACAAGCTTGTACATTCTCTGCAAGATGATGATCTCATAGATGGAAGATACTCAAACAACAGGTGGGGAAGCTATTGGATCCAAGTTTTCAGAAGTTCATGAGGAAACTGGGTCATCAAGCCCCAACCTATTCCTTTTATTCAGCGTTTCTTCCCACCACACAGACCAAGCATGTCTGCAGAAATATTAGGGCTTGAAAGGAAACCATTTTGTACTGCAAGCACAGCCCTGTGTTGTACAGAAGTCAAATACTGACGAACAATTTACCCTCAGAGACAGATTGCATTTGTCACAAAGATGCTGTTACAACTCTGCTTGCCAGGCTATAACATACATAACATATTAATAAGAAAGAAGGCAGCAATGTAGCTCCCATATGTGTCCTGTTTTAAATCAGTAAAAAAAACCCTACACATGTGATACTAAATTTAAAATTAAATCCTCAGTAAATCATTAAAAGTCTAAAGAGAAACAAAGACATTTCCTGAAAGCGAGATAGCTCAGCAAAATGAACCCTGCCACTAAATGAGTCTTACACTCTATCCAGAGACCCAATTAGCATCTTTAGTCATCTACTGCTATGAGATGAGATAGCTGAGAGCCTCTTCAGAAACAGCTTTTAAGCCCTATAATTACCTCCCATACTTACAACGCTAAACGTATTTGAGAGGCAACATTTATACATAACCAGTAATTACAAGTCACAGGTTCAGATGTCTTTCATGTTCTGCTCTTTAATCTGTACTTTATTTTACTTCTTGCCTGGGAAAATGGATATGTCATTGAACTTCTCTTGTGGAAAAGGATAAGCCAGCATTATCCCCAGCTGAGGTTTGTGTGGGAGCGATGCGCTCCCGCAGCCAGGCTGCTTTGCTCCAATCCACGTTCGGCCTCGGGTACCCTTGGAATGTGCTCAGTTAACTGGAGTCACTCCCCAAAGCAACTTCCTCTGGAGCACAGAATCACTGAGGTTGGAAAAGACCTCCAAGAGTCCAGTCTGGGAGCCATCACCAGCTTGTCAACCAGCCCTGAGCACCGAGTGCCACGTCCAGTCTTTCCCTAAACACTTCCAGGGAAGGGGACACTCCACCACCCGGGCATTAATTAGCCAAAAGTTGTCACAGGAGAACATTCAGTAAAGAACCACTGTCCTCCTGTGGAGGTGAATTTTGAGAACTGCAGCTCCTCAGGACATTTATCTTCCCTTGTGTCCCTGTTTGCCATGGCAACACTTTGGGATATCTGTGCACTAAGTAAAAACCAATCCAACAACAGCCTCCAGCACCTGTAACACACACAATTTAAGGCAAATGAAGGCAAGAGATTCATAAAAAACTACACACTGCGGACCTCAGGGTTATTTCTGGACTCTGCTGCATGTCCTTTGTGCTCACTAAGGTGGGTGGAGGAAAGTGGTTCCATATCCATTCCCTGAGCTGAAGCCCAGGGTGCCCAGGAGACCCTTTGACACCTTCCACAGGAGGAATCAGACAACAGAACAGAGAGCAGCAAACATCACCTTCAGCCTGACTTCCCACCAGGGCTAACAATCAGCCATTCCAGGATCTTCAGATGACACCTTACACTAATTAACAGGCTGAGAACAATCCTCTCCGTGGTGACATTTGTCACGATGTACATGGATGCTCAGCAGGTGAGGGAGAGAACAACGCGAGTTTAAAACATTAAGCAAGCAAGGATTAACAGGATTCTAAAACAGTGGACCTTTTCCCTACTCCTTTTCCCCCCCATCCATAAATGCATCTGGTAATTACACCTTCCAGCACAGGTGACTAATGCCTGCCAAAATATTAGATGACAATTTGAGATGAAAGTTGTTTCGAAGGTACCATTTACGGTGCTCTCGTTATAACTATTGAGGAGAACACCACAGGTGGAATTGCCAAGGACGTTTTTCCCTCTGAAGCAAAACACCCTTAAGAACAATACGTGGGTTCCATAAATATTTGCTTTCACTTGTTATTAAACAACATTTTTAAAAGGGCTGAATGAATATTCATCGCTTGGATGTGAAAATCCAGTACTTGGACAGTGCAACGGCAATTCCACAGGTAAAGGAGAGGACTTTGTTCCCAGTGACAGATCTGGCTCCATGAACCACAGTAAGCTGTATGTTAATGCTCTTTAGGAGCAGATTATTTTCATTGCTTATGAAGGATTTCCCTCAAATTAGCACTAAAATATCAAGTACAACTACAGTCTTAACCTTATTCTGCTTCCCAGTGTTGGAACACACTCGGCTTTCTCAATTCCTGTTTCAACAATCTAAACTAATCAAGGCGCATCTTAATTTCCAGTGGATACTCATATTGCTTCAGTCTTATTCAAGGATTAACCCAACAGCACTTCTGCTAGTAAAAATCATTAATATATCAACATCTGACACGAAAACCCAGGCCCAGGAACTCTAAAGAACTCACTGAAGTGAGTCGTCTAAAGATGATTCTAAAAAACTCACTGGATTTGATCACATGTAATTTTAAATAAGTGTCATCTGAACAGATCAAGAGGCAAAAGGATGTCCAGATGTCGGGATACAAACAAAATCCCTTACCTGATGGCTGGGTCCAACTCTGATTTCACCTTGGGTACTGTTTAGCCTCCTAGGATACAAAATAAAAACAGCAATGAGAAAGAATTGCAATTAATAAAATTTGGAATCACATTTTGTGGGGTTTTTTACCATTGCATTTCCAGTGCAAACGGGAAGAGAAGCAAAAATAAATGTTATTAAGGAAACAAGGGGGGGATATAGTCAGGTGTACTGAGCAAGGTGTCCCTGCCTATGCCTGTGGCCCGGCCACACAGAGTCACCTTCCATTAAGCACCTGATTTGCACAAATCCTATGATCCTTTACCTGTTTCAACCCCAAACCCAAACTAATGCAGGCAACATGCCAAGTACGAGCCCTAATACTCCCCCAGCTCTAACCATTAAATCCCATTTGATGCCAGAAAGGTCCCTGGAGGGTGTTCTTCACATGACCACCTGCATGTCTTAAGGAACGCTTTCACCTCAACATTTCAAAAATGGGTTTCAACTGGTGTATGGAGCTCAACTTCCCCTTGCTGACCACTGTGAACCATTAAATCATCAGTGCCCAAGTGGGGATCTGAAGGGGCCTTACCCAGGGCAACACAGGAGAACCTGTCAGACAGGGATAAACACTGGGTTTGCACCACTCCATCCTATGCCGTGGTATTTTGGCAATGTTACCCTTCCTAGGAAGCAAACCCACTCCAAAATATACGCCCAGAGCCTCCTGAAAACAACGAGAGCATGTCAAAATGTTTCCCCCCTCCCTGCATATTTTTTACGAGACACGATCTGACACCGTTCTCTTGTCGTCAGGTTATGCCAAGGAATGACTGAACTAGGAAACCAATTTTATATTTACAAAGTTACACATTAAATACCAGGGTACTTTTTTTTTTTTTTTTTTCCCCAGCTCCAAGGTGTCAGAATTTTTTCCCTGTGAGGATGGAAGGCTAAGCTGACAAGAGAAAATGCTGATGGCTCTTCCTTTCTTCCCAGGATTCATTTTTAAGCCGTGCACATCTCTGCTAGTCAGTGCAAGTCAAACCTAAAACATGCCTGAGCAGTGTGTGCCAGCTCCAATTCTGCAGCCCAGCCAAGGGCTGCTGCACCTACACAGAAAATTGGGCTGTTTTCAGCTTAAACAGGAAAAACCCCAGCGCTCCAAATATCCCCCCCCCCAACTCCCAATTTCTCCAGTTGCACCACAATGAATATGATAAATAAAGCATTTAACAATCAGGGCAGGAGGATCCTGTAAGGAACTGCAAAGTTAAAAGCAAAGTTTTGGATGGGACTTCTGCTCCCATCTATTCCCATGGAGAAACTCAGTGGGGTTATCTGACCATTTCTCACGTGAAATGTGGAGGGAAATAGTTCTGTGTGTCTTCCCATCACCATGTTCTGATTATGTTCCCACCCTCCCCTGCCCCAAAGGTGAGGACAGGGCTGAGCGAAGCTGCTGTGCAGGCTGCTGTACATCCCACCTGGATTTTAAAAGGACACAAAGCCGATGGCTCTGCAAGGGCACACGAGCTGTTCCATAATTTTTTACCGTTTCCACGTCCCCGGGAACGGGTTTCAGATGGA
The DNA here is from genome assembly GCA_013399855.1 of Oxyruncus cristatus. Lineage (NCBI taxonomy): Eukaryota > Metazoa > Chordata > Aves > Passeriformes > Cotingidae > Oxyruncus > Oxyruncus cristatus. The sequence continues at coordinate 238,628 of VXAY01003445.1, forward strand.
AAAGAAAATTCTCGTCACGGGAATAAAAACGCACTGTAGGTTTTAAGCTGAATTATATTGGTGAGAGCAATTACAGTGAGGATGGAATGGCATCCTGTGTTTATCCGATGGGAAAGGGGGGGGAGAAATGAGCCAACACTGTATATGAAATGTGACACAAAAGAAACTGCTGTAACAAAGCAGTATCCATAGCAACAACAACTTAATATTTCAGTCCTCTTCAGCTGCAGTGGATTAAATATAATGACAAGATGTTCCCTTTGAAAAGTAACCTGTTGCCATGGCAACGTTGTGTTCTGCAAAGTAAACAGGGGCTGGTCAGAGAGGAGATGGAAGCCTGTGCTGGAATATCAAAAAGGCAGGAGCTGCTGTGGCAGAGCAGGGCAAAAGCAGCAGGCTCTGATCCGGGAGAGGCTTGTTCCAAACAGCTCCCAGAGAAGAGAGAGGATGTTCAGTTCAATAAAGCTTTGTCCTTCCCATTCTGAAGCAACAGGGGAGGTTGGCGGTTCAAGGCCAAAGGCAGCACCGCTGAGAGAAAACAGTTCAGAGGTGAGGATGGGAAGGGACTGGAGGCAGCACAGGCTGGTGCAGAGCTTTCATTTACCAGCTTCGGGACGAAGGGAAGAGGAAGAAAGGTTGGCACAACAGTTCCTGCATAATTTCCAATCCAGAAACATGCTTAACCCTCTCTGTTTATCCCCTGCCTTCTTGCCCACACCAGACTCACCCCATTTAAACCCAGGGTGGCACAACTGGCAGCTCTGTCCATGAAAACGTGGCACTGCAATGCCATGAAGGACTGGAAGTCCGACCTGGAGCAGCCACGAAGCACAGCAGGACAGCTCTGGGGATAACTTGGGTTCAGGACTTGCAGCACCAACCACTGTTCCAGCATGGCCAGAGCCAGGCAGGATTCAAGGCTGGGAATTCACAGCAAACTTCTCCGAGTTTGGAGGCAACGGCCAAAGGCACTTGGAGATCTCTGCACAGCTCTGCCCTGCCCTTGATGTGAATCCGAGTCAGGCCTTACCCAGCAGGAGGAGTGAAGACCTTTGCCAGGTTCTGAGAGGAACTACACACACGGAACACACAAGGGGGACCTTCAGGGTCAGGGATCACGTGTACGAGGTGGAACCTCCGGAATGGGGCACTGCTGCTTTCATGTTCCCCTTTTACTGCCCGGGTTCAGCAGGAGACATGCTATGCAGTAATTGCACATTTTTTAAGTGACTTGCATGCCTGAGACGGGGCTGAGGGAGGTGGCACTGCTGCAGCATCACACTGAACCCCTTTTTTCTTCTTCACTTCATTATACCCAGCAACGGACACGGTTTAATTCCCCTCTGCTGTGGCCACAGTGCTCTCCGCCACTGGCTCTCAAACATCTGCCATCAGCCAGCAACAGCTCAAACCCCATGAAAAGAACTCGGTGCTACCATTAAGTTTAAAAAAAAAAAAAAAATATAAAACGAAAACCAACCCACAACAGAACACCAAAACAAAACCCCACAACCCAAACAGCACACACAGGACAGAATTCTGTGCTACCCACTGAACCACTCCGGGCATAATCACTCCTGATTCTGGTAATGAGGTGATCCCTAATTTAATTAGAGGGATGCTTCGACAGAAGGTTTCTGAACCGGCCAAATGGCTCAGCCACAAACCTCCTCTCGAACGGTGTTTCTGGTTCTCTTCAGAGCTCTCCAGAAATCGGGCTTGGAAAACCAGCTTGCTGAAAACCACGGCCTGGTGCAACGTGTGCAGGTCACTGACAGCAACTTCACGGTGCAAAGGAAGTTTCAACAATTAAACTGGGAGCTTCATCGGCCTAGAGCAGCTCTCCCCACCCTGGAATCCAGCCGTAGGAGGGTCAGGGCTCTTGGAATTGAGCCCAGGACCACCGGGGCAGCGATTCCTGTGCGCTGAGCCATCCCCAAGGGAGGGCAGGTTGTTAGCTAAGGAAGTGTGCAAAACCAGCTGGAAGAGGTCATTAATTTTATATTAAAAGATTAAAAGAGAAAAGATGCCGCTTAAAGCCAGATTGTGCAGGGGGTGGGGCTGTTTGCTTGTTTTTAATAAGCAATAACAACCTCTAGCACTGAACAATGAATCTGATGAGACCTGGGGTTATTTACGAAGCCTGGTTATGAAACTCAATGGCTTTACTGAATAAAATCATGTTAGATATGTGCATATAAACATAATAGATTATATATTGCAATCATACACTTCACACAGATGTAGCCAAACAGCCCCCATTACTGGCCAGATAATCAGTTACATCAACTGGGAGGGTGAGGCAATTCCCAGGTATTTGCGGTTTCTGTAAAATTAATACAAATCTCAAGTAGTTAGGAAAAAGAAAGTCTCAAGAGAAGCTGGGTTTTTTTTTCAAAAAATCCTCTAATTCATATAATCCAATACCCAAGACGAAGAAACCCTGCTCTTCAGTGGCAGTTCTAAAAACACCTGGTAAGGATCATTTTGTTCCATCTCCCCGGGGACAAACACGGGAGAGAACAGAATTATTGTACTCCAACTTCAGCTGATTCAAAAATAGTTTATCGGGAGCCGAAAGTGATTGGCATTGCAGGGAAGAGCATCTGCTTATGGTCACTGCTGGGAGACAGGAGACTGAGCCCAATGGATCCCCAATTTTGACCCAAGATTATCTTCACATCATGTTCATACGAAAGGGAAAGGCAGGGTCGGGTCACTCAATCTTTAACCAAAAAAATCCCACAACTGCCTGAGTTAAATATCTAGGAATAACAAGCTCCCTGATCTTCACCTGTCCAGCTTGCATTTGGCCCTTACACCTTTTTTTAAGCAAGGTTTTAAAATCCATTTCATAGAAATAGCGTCTTAACCCTCAAAAAATATCCTGGTCAGCCTCCTGTAGGTTGAAGTTTCATTTAAAACCCGTTGTAACAGTGGGTTATAATTAAAAAAAAAAAAAAAAGAAAGCAGGAGCAAATTTCTGTTCCGAGTGAAATATCCAACCTGTATTTCAGGCAAATTAACTCGTAAGGGAAGGTTTTCAGTGATTGCTCCATGTCAAGCAGGAATGAATAAACATGTACCGACACTTGGATGTGGAGTGCAGGCCCAGACCTGCTGACTGACTGCAGAGCCACAACCTGCAGGAAGCTGAGGGGCTGCCCTGCCCCGTGCTGCTGTTTGCAGAAGGAAGTAGTTGCACAAGTTTGAGTCGGGCAGGAAAAGCTCTTTTCCAAATCACGTTATTTTTTGTGTTTAAATAGGAGGGGAAGAAAAAGCCTACGGAGAGTCCTCAGCACTGTGCCCCACTCCAAAGGTAGGAGGGAAGTCACCGTAATTCAGCCAAGACAAGTTACTACAGAGGAAACAAGTGTTCCCTCCACAGAGGAATTACCTGGGTGGGTAATATTTTGTTCATGGATCACCTCTCTGAAGACTTGTTTTCCAGTATTTGTTTACCTTTCAATAAGGGACACACCACTATTCTGATCATAAGTTCAAAAAAAAAAACAAAACAAAATCAACATATAGTGGGAACTTGCATGGTCATGATGCAGAGTTGCACAGTGCAAAGGTTTTTATCTCGTTACGTGTGACTTTAATAGAACCAGAACTTATCCAAAAGCAACATTTAAACTGATAAGTAAATGCGTAAATGAATTCAACATGGAATATGATGTTGCTTTAAGTCTGTATCCTGCACAGTTTCTGAAATAGCCAGGCAGTACCTCCGCACTTCCCAGAGCAAATATTCACCATTAAAACAGACCAAATACCACAGTGGCACCATTTTTTTTTAGCCTAATCTCAGTTTCTGTGCAGGACAGTGGACTGGGGCAGCAACCTTAGCAGGTAATTTTTTCCATAAAGCTTCCTCAGGTGCCATGCAGTGATCCCCTATTTCGGCTCTTGCTTGAACAACACAAGTGCAAAGCTCTAACTAAAACAAACTGCAGCCTAAAGAATTGGAAGGCAGGGGGAAGAGGTGATCTTACTGATTCATGCCTTGAAAAAGGCTCAAATGCAGGCAGAACAAAGGGAAGAAACTATCAACTACTGGGCCATTACTTCTTCACCCAAAGGACAAGGCACAAGCACTTCCCAGAATATATTTGTGTCTTCAAGCAGCTCTTAGGAATGGCACTGTAAGTCACCAGTAACATCTGAACTGGGGAGAATCCTCTGGCCATCCAGCCAGCCGAAAATTCACCTAAAATTCACCCCCTGGAGCACACCCCAGGCTGACCAGGGAGGAAGGGGCTTTTCAGGGCACTGAAGATCTTGCCAGTACCAAGACTCCTCACATCAGACAGCCTTAGTTTGAATACCAAGGGTTTTCTTGGTTTGGCTTTTCTGGGGGAGGGTTGTGGGGTTTCAGGGGTTTTCTTTAAGGTGGGGTGAGAGGGAGGTTGGTTTTCTATCTGTGCTGTTGCCCTTTTTTTTTTTAAAAAAACAGTTCCTGTACTCCTACACACAAACCTAAGGAGCTGCTTTGGTTATAATCTTCAAGCCCACAGGTGGTAAATACAGGTGATAGACATTTGGAACACGTGGAAAGAAGAACTGAGATCTCAAAAGCACTGAAGGTCTGCTGTGAGAGGAGCATTGCCACAGGGAATACAAATATCCATACATTTGCTAGAGGCAGGAGCCATCTGATTCCATACCTCGGCACAGGCACCAGAAGCATCCTGCAGAGGGAGAGGCCTGGGAGCCAATACATCCAACACCACATCCACAAGTCCTTGTGCAAGTGATTAGTGAAGAATGACACATCTGGCATGTTATTCCAGCTGTATTTGTTTTGCCAAATGTAACAGTCTCGTTTAACAATCAGATTCTGTGGCTGTTATAACCCAGAGGTATTTTTTTCCACCTGTGCTACTGCGAATCAATCTCACAGTTTTTAAAAATAAGCATGACCAACCCATCATTTTAAGCTCAGAACTGGCATCATTCTCAAACCTTCCTTAAATGGAGGCACAAATTGTCACTGAAAACCAGCAGAAAGCAGATTATTTCATACCCTTCCCATACCTCTTCTGCTTTAAAGTCAACATTTAAAACAAGCGTTCAGGACACCAGGTGCCATATCCCTGTATTCCTGCAGAGCACTGTCACATTCCTGCCCCTATTCCAGTAGTTCCTTTATTAGGAATAAGAATGTTTCCACAGCTTAGGCCTATGGAGACAGCTCTTTAAACTATGAAATGATCCATCCAGGCTGAGTTCAAGGGAATTGGGCTCTGTCATCATTAGCAGGGCTTTGCTTCAGCCAATGGCAAAAGTGACCAGTGATCCACATTAATTAGGAGTTCTTGATTTTTTATGCTCTACAGGTAGAAAATGAAATGGAAAAGGGAATGAAACTTGGGATAGAATACAGATATGGACATGGCACTAACTTGGGCAAAATTCTGCTGCCTTATTCATCATTCATTCCTCAGCTTGTGACAAGAATCACAGAATGGTTCTGGCTGGAAGGGATCTTAAAGATCATTCATGGGCAGGGACACCTCCCACTAGCCCAGGTTGCTCCAAGCCCCATCCAACCTGGCCTTGGACACTTCCAGGGATGGGGCAGCCACAGCTTCTCTGGGCAACCTGTGCCAGGGCCTCCCCACCCTCCCAGGGGAGCATTTCTTTCAAATATCTATTCTAAATCTCTGCTCTGTTAGTTTAAAATTGTTCCCCCTTGTCCTGTCGCTCTCTGCCCACGAGAAAAGTCTCTCCCCCCAGTAACACACACTGTCAGGTGAGTGACAATGAGAGCAAGGCTAAAGGCCAACCAGCCTTCTGCTCTCCAGCTCCAGAGATGTCACCGTGAGCTGCACAAACACTCCCGTCACCTTTAAATCCACTCACTCCAGTAACTGCCAAACAAGCTGCCCTGGTTGAAGGATTTCCCCTCAGCACCAGCCCCTGCAGAGTGAGGTCAGTTCTGCAGGGCGAGGGGCTGACAGAGGATCACAACAGGACAGCCCTGTTTTGCACAAGTTCAGACGCTCCTGAACGAGAACACGCTGCAGAATCATGTTTACTCCCCCCAACACACCCAGGTCCTCTCAAACCCATCTATATTTAGCAGTGACACTGATGGCTGCTCCACGAGGACCTCAGAGCCAGTTACGACCAGAGCCCAACTTTCGCATTTTATTCAGATCAGCCTCAAAAGGCGTTTTGCCAGCCTGATAAACCACCGAGGGTGCTGCTGACACGGCTCTGCTCCCTGACACAGCACAAGCTCTCAGTGCTCAGGGCAATATTGCTGAAATTTAGACGCACGAGTGTCACCTGCATGTGGCTGACAAGCAAAGAGACCCAGGCTGGGCACTCCCCCCTGAATACCTGAGCAAGTGTCAGCCGGATCACTGCCTCTCCATCACCAGGAGAACCACCCATCCTGGGAGCAACCAATGGCTGCTGATCCACGACCCTCCTCTAACATCACCCAAACAGGCCCAAACATTCCCTAATGCCGGCTCCGGCAGCGCTGCAGCTGCAGGGAGAGCCTCTGCAGCTCCCTCCAGACCCGGCATGCAGACAGCACCACCGACATCCAAACTGCACCACGAGGAAAGGGGGAAAAAAAAAAAACCAAAACACAAAAAACAAGCCCCCACAGCTCCAGCATTTCAGTCCGTGCCCCCCTCGGACCCCCTGGCAGTGCCCTCATGCACCGTGCGAGCAGCTGCACAGCAACGCTGCCGAGATTTACCGCAAGGCTCCGAGGAACATGCAACAGCAATGGAATGATTTTCATAAACACTGCAGAAGTCACGAATAACAGCAAAAATCACCACTGCTTCGGGGAGGCCGGAGTGATGTAGCCTACCTGCAGGGGCTGAATGGATCATCCATGACTATGACAGGCGCTTGCGGGTTCAGCCGTGTCGCTGAACCCCCCTAGTCACCGGCTAAAACTCTGCCTTTTCCACTCTACCAACTCAAAATGGAGGCACATGCAGGCTGCGAGACCTCGGGAGAGCTTTCACTGAGCTTGTGCTGTGACCTAAGCCCGCACGCAGAACGCAGAAACTTCGCCCTCGGACTGCCGGCGACTGAGCATGTGCTGTGACCCTCCCTCAGCGCGCCCGGGGCTCTCGGCGCGATCGATCTCCAGGCGCTTGTTTCCGTAAATAAAGCTCGGCTCGGAGCCCTCGGCGGGGCCGCGCTCACCGAGCCTGGGCGCGGGGAAGTGGGGCCTTGGCTGGGGGATCCCACACGGCCAACGCCGGAGCG